>OZ018317.1:221436234-221963734 GCA_963969495.1 Ceratothoa steindachneri
GTTGGTAGCCCACGCCGAATTCGATGTCATCCAGAGAGCACCTCAGTATGATCGATGGAAACGATTCGTCCATTGGATTCCCTTGTCTGTACTGCAGATCTTTCTTGACCTCTATTATAGTTCCGTCGAACTTCTCTTCTGTGCCGTTTCTTTGCAGAACGTTTTATCCGAAGATTTTCTGCTTGCTGTCGTCCCTGAATTCAGTTTCTGGCAACAGAAGAATGTCCGGATCCAGTTCTCGGTAGATGTTGTACAGCTGTTGTTTATTCACCTGCCACCCATGCACGTTGTGTGCTAGAATAGTTAGCCTATTTCTAGATGTCATCGTGTGTGTCTGAGCTGCTTGAGGGCTTTTGGTTGTTGGGTCTGCCCGATCGTAGCTTTTTGAAGAAGGATGGCTCGTAGAGCCTTACTCTGCATTTCATTAAGGCTGTGTTGAGCGATTCTTCTTCTTCGGGTGAGTCATAGCACCACTTGGTGTGGCCTTCTTTGACTCATGAAGCCACCTCATCGATGGATATCTCTCTTTGTTAAGTGTTGTTTTTGTTAAGAGCGATGTGAGTTTGATATCCCCTCCGTCGAGCTCGTGTTCTTCCTGCTATGGTAGCCGTTCTGTTTCCTCCTCTTGTTTTCTGGGTTCTTCTTTGTTTCTATTTTTGTTCTTTTTCTGTATGGGGGAGGCAGGCAGCTTTGTTAGTTTGGCTGCAGGCTTATTTCCAGTCGCTGTAGGTATATCCTCGTGGGATTTTGCTTCTTTTGTTGGCTTGACTAGTTCTGCTTGTGTTCCTATGGTGCATGTTGCCGAGAAGACTTTGTCTGAGTGTGAGCTATCCGGAAAGGTGATAGATTCCAGGCCATTTGCAGCCAGCATCTTGGTCATCTCGTTATTAAATGAACCCGGGCAGACTAGGTTTATCACATGCGCGTAAAGAATGCATGCTAGTATTTTAGGAGGAGTCGCATCGGTGTGCTGTTGGACTATTTCGGGTTGTGCCGGCGTTGTGTTTGTTTGTGGTGGGGTCTTGGCGGCTGTTGCGTAAGAGATGTTCGGCCTGTCAGCCGCTACTCTCTTTTTTCTTAAATATTCCCTCCTTACTGGGCACTGCATGCTCAAGGTACGATGGGGACAAGTGCAGTTAATGCACATTTTCGAGTCGTTAACTCAGTGCATCCACTCGTGGCCGGTTTGTGCGCACTTGGAACAGATCTTAGCGTTCTCCTTGTCTGGGCAGGCACTAGTAGGGTGTTCTTCGAAAATGTAGCATGGGAAGCAAGTTAGCAGCTCGAAGAATCTCTCCCTTTCAATCTGCGCTGGGGATATTATCATGGAGAATAGGTTCACTCCTACTTCCCTTGCCTTGGCACCATCTCCATTTCTCTGAACACGATTTTAAACACGTGTGTGAGGTCCTAAAATTTAACCACTTCGGTCACCTCTGCCCATTCTTGATTTCTCTCTATTTCTTGTTTGATGTCTTTGGCGAATCTTTCGCCTACCCATGGGTCTACTCGCCTGCATACGATAGCCTTCCTTGCCGCTAGGGCTGGGGAAGGTTTGGGCTCTAGTTCTAGGGCGCTTAGGTCTCTGTTGCTTGTTGTCTAAGTTAGCTCAACCAGGTCCGCCTGAGTGTGGCAAATAGCGGTGTACCCTCTGGTGACTTCGATTAGTCTTTTGAACCTATCCTCAGTTTCTCGAAGATCGTTTCAAAGACCTTGAATTTGTTGAGTTTTTCATTGCCAATGAGCCTCAGTGGGACTCGAAAGTAAACAGACTTTCCCGTCCGTTTATGGTTGGGAGTCCGTATAATTGCAAGGGGAGAGATGCCCCACTTCGTCTCCGCTGAATAGCTCTCTCTTTTCCCACAGGCAAGATAGAACCAGGAGGAATTTCCAATCAGTCTAGCTCATCCTGTTTGGTGCCTGTCAGGATCGTCAGAAACAGGAGGTATTCTCAATCAGACCAACGACCTTTTGATCAGGCCCCGAGAAGTAGGGATGACTAAGTTCTCGGTGCCCGGGGTAACCAGGCCAGGTGGAAACAGGAGAGATCTCCAATCAGTTTATCTGAGCCTGTTGGTATCCCATCCAGGAGCAGCAGAAACAGGAGGTATCTCCAATCAGTGAACCGCTCCATGGCAAGTTTGGTGGCAGAGGCAGCCCCAAAGCCTTCCCAGACTTGTTCAGCAGCTATCGGAAAAAAGTAGAGTTGAGGCACGGTGATTCTTCTCTAGGCAGTCTTGGTTCAGCCGAGGCGGGATGACGGTCAGTTTAAGAGGCCCTTGATGACGTAGAATGGCTGTCTAACGTGTTAGGGCAAAATTTGCTGGGGCTTGAAAAGTCCTCTTTTCACGGTTTTGGAGATTCTTCCGCGTAACTTTGCCTCCTTTGTCGGGTTTAAGTAGTTCTTGAAGCGATCCAAATCTGGGAGGAAGTAGAAATGAAATGAAAGGGAAAGTGTGCGAAAAGGATCTAGATCCTCTTTGGGGGGGAGGGGGCTAGGCCCGGTTCGCACAAGTTTTCCCAGCACCCTCCTCCCTCTAAGCCTGAAGGCACCGAGGGAAGAGAGCCACGGAGAGGAGAAGAGAGGGAGGGGAAGAAGAAAGAAGTAAGGATAGGACAGACTGAAAGAAGGTCAAAGGCTTGAAAGTTGACCAAGTTTGCCTGTAGACCTGCTTAACGTGGGATCCAGACCACAGTGTTTTTATGTTTTTTTAGCTTTTAATTGTTACTATTTGCTTTACCTGTCCCTGGTGTTAGTGTTTGGCCCATCTTTTGATAGCGGTAAAGGAGGAAGATGATTGCAATTCTCTGTACTATAAACTAATTTTAGAGTTAAGTTCGAAATAAGTTAGAGTACAAGTGTGTCTGTTTGTTTATTTCTGTGGTTGCTTTGTTATTTATAGTATGTGTGTATGAGATAGGCGTTCAAACCGTTGTTAGCGTTATTTATTTTCCTGCTATGTTAATAACTCGAGTTTCTATGATTTTTATAGCATAATTCTCGTATCTGTATCTGTTGTATGGGCCCATGTTCCTTGGTTATTTATTTGTTTATTTTTCTCTTCTTTATTCATGTTGTTTTTCTTTTCTCGTTCATTTGCACTTTCTGGTTAGTTTTGTCATTCCTTGTGGGTATCAAGTCCAATCCGGTGAGTTTGTCATTATTCGGGAAATCTTTGGTCACAATCGGGTTTGCTTATTTGGTATAGACGTAAATCTCCTCCTCTTCCCTTTGGTCTGCTTTGTTTTTAGCACTAGAAAACAGTATATGTTGTCTCTATCCTGCTCCTCGTGCTATTTGATTATTTAGTTCCTGTCTCCTATTTCTACTTGTGTTTTTTTCTCTGATTTTTTGGGCTCTTTTTTTCAATTATTTTGTTTAATGTTTTATTTTCGCTTCGATATCTAAGTCTCTTTTGTTTTTTCCTCTCTATTGTCGCGTGTTCATAATTATGTATACTGCCTCATTATGTACACGTTGCATTCTTATTAGATTGCTTCTTGAAACTGTATACATGGCAATTATTGGATATCTCAAGGTAGGCTGTATCATGGCCTGGTAGATCTTTTTCTTATTTTTCATGTTTAGATTTCTAAATCTGTAGAGTAAAGTTAGCATGCCTCGTGCTTTGTTTATTCTTTCGGTCACGTGTTTCTTGTAACCCCTTTTGGTAATAGTTAGGCCTAAAATCTTGCCTTCACCATTATACCTGTATCGCTCTTCATTTATGTAAACGTCGGATAGTTTTCAGCGATACATAAGGATAATTTTAAATTTATCTTTATTCGTTTTAATTTTCCCTTTGCGTTCATACTCGTTTAGATTTTCTATTTCTGTTCCCGTTACTCTGGCTTGCATCTGAGGGTCCGCTAAAAACAGGCAATTAATTGAGTGAAATCGGCGTATTGTTTGTTCACACAGCCCTCGTTCCTAGGTGGGGGAATGTCCGAGGTATACACTGAGTATAGCGAAGGACTTAAACACCCTCCCTGATCGAGGCCCGCATTAAGCTGGAATATTTCACCTTGGTAAATCCCAATGTCTACGTATGCGTATCTTTCCATTACGTAGTCGCATAAAGTTCTTTCCAAATAGTTGTTCATTTCGAGATTTAGAATTGTATGTTGTATGCCTCTTTGCCACACTTTATCGAATGCCTTTGCTACGTCCCGGCATACAATATCCAAACTGCATTGCTTCAGAGATTTTTTTCTGTGAGATATTCATTTAATCTTGTGTTCAGGATTTTTTCAAACACTTTCCCGATGGAGTCGAGAAGGAATATAGGACGGAAGTTTTCGACCTCCGAAGGTGGTTTTCTCGGCTTCGGTATGAATATCATTTTAGCTATTTTTAACTCATCGGGGAAGTATCCCGTGTTTATACAGGCGTTAAACCCGTTCCCTATCCCTTCGAGCATATTATCTGGTGCTTATATATAGTTTTTTTTCTGGTGAGACCGGATTTTCCAGGTACCTTTTGTTTAAAACTTGAGATGGTATTCTCTGATTCCTCAATTATGATTTTGGCGTTAAATCCATCGTTCGCATACCGTTCCTCTTCTACGTAGTGATATGGAAAAGTCTTCTCAATCCGTTAATTTAGTTCGTCAATTATTTGGTTTTCGAAGTATATATCGTAGTTTTCGTTTTCCTCTTCGCCGATGTTGAACATTCCTCTCCAGTGTTCCCTGAACAATTTTTCAATCTCGTGTTCATCTTCGATTAATTTCCCGTTTCTGTCCTTAATCTTTATTTTTTCTTTAGTTTTAGCATTTCCCATTCTTTTTAGTTTTTTCCAAAATTCTCTGGCAATAGCTCGTTGTCAATATTTTGAACGGCTATGTCGCAGTATTCTCTTTGTTTCCTTTTGAGGGCAGTTGGCAGTTATGTGATCTTCCATCTTATAACACCTGAAGCAAATTTGAATATTGTGGTCCTGATCCCATTGAATATTACTGACGGAGATTTTCATACTGTATGCGAGAAGTCCCTTTTGTAATGCTTTAGTGGCAATCTCTGTAGACTTCCACACCATTTTAAAAACTTGTGTGTGCTATATGAATTTAATAATGTCGTGAATCTTCAGTCAGGTTTGTTGCTCTTATAACTCTTGCCTTAATTTCTCAGGTGTATGTTCTCTAATCCAAGACTCGATTTTTCTGCAGGCGATACTTCGATTCGCGATTATCTGTAGAGGTACTTTTGCTTCTTTGTCTATTTTATGGATGATAATCGTGCCCGAAGATGCAAGTAGTAGTTTGACGTCATTGTTATCAGCACAAATTACCACAAATCCATTGGGCGTCTCGAGGCATTTGATAAGTGCAATTTGTAAATCCTTGAACAGGCTTTGGGCGACTTCTTGGGGTTTTCCTTTTATTTCTGTTCGGTATAGCTCGGAGGGGCAGTCTCTTGGTCAAATCCGGCGGGTCCATTATCTTAACTCATACCCTTTTCCGGACTGGGACGTGCTTCTCAAAAGTAAAACCTGGAGAAATATTATTCCCGCTCCACTAGTGGGAGAGCTCCACTAGTGGGAGAGCTCCCCTATATAAACCTATTTCCGAATATCCTACCTTCTTTGGGGCGCATACTCCCCGACCACCCTACCTAGATGGCCTAGCCCTATAAGCGATCCTACAGTCGGGTTTGGGCTCGTCACTGCTAACCGGGCTCCTTCTCTGGCTCCCTAATGGGGTCTTCTTCAGGAGTTCACTATACCCTACTCGCGACTGTTTCTGGGATTTTACTGGTGGTCGAGTTATATTGTGCTAGGCAGAAATACAGTTTAAGAAAAAAAAGGCTGAGGACAGTGATAGCTCGAGCAGAAAATTGAGGAAATCACCGCTTTGTAGTGATGCCCCGCGAATCGGAAACAGATCTCTCCAATCAGTCCGAAACGCGCATATAATTCTTCTCTCTTCTACCTATTTTTTATGGGTAGGAAGTCGTATGTAGAAAAATGCTTCTTGTTCCACAAAGTTATCCAAGACAAATAGTTGTCGTAACCTAACAGTGTGTAGATCGCTGTTAGTAGTCAGATGAACTGAGCCTTCTCGTCAGGAAATTGACAATCTGAGCCTTCCAATTTTATGTTTCTTGTAGCGCTTAGTTTCTCCTTAAAAATTTTCTCGCTCCATGGTTAGCAATTTTTATAATACTTATGTTCACGTAGAAAGACTATATATAATGTAGCAATTTTTGAATAATTTTATTGAATTTTGATAGCAGACGTTGGTAAATTTTCTTACGAGGATTTTCGGACAGCGATTCAAACCTCATAACTGATTGAATCTCAGTACATCGTTTCCTCCTGGAAAAGAAGATTTTGAGACTGATTGGCAAGACGTCACTCTTCTAAGACTTGACCATCCACATATTCCTCTGCTTCACTATCCCACCTCTCCTGAATGCGTGTCGGTTAGGGAAGCTGATCCTCCATAGATACTCTTAAGGACAGGAACTAGAAATAGTACTCATCCGATTCCTAGGCTACTTAACCAGCTATGTGGCCATTTGTTAAACGGACAAAGATATGGATAACTCTCTCAGTGAGAAAGCCACATCAAGCTTCCAGAAAATCGGACTAGAAGCTAAAGTTGCTCCACAAGTGGAGGCCCAAAACGTCATATACTGTCGACATATATATCCATGAATATGGGAGCATACGGCAACGGAATTAAAAGAAAAGATCGAAAAAGGACAAGAATGGGCGAAAGACAAGGAAGAAGTGAAATTCAGGAACGGCCTGTTAGCATTTGACCTAAAGATAACCCAGGACCAAATCAAAAGCGATGAGTTCATAAATGTTCTCACTTGTTTATGATGCTTCGCTTTAGATCAACATACGTCTAGGGACTGCCCCCCCCCCCCCAAAGAAGAAACAAATTGCTCAGAATGCAGCTCAACTTTACACACATGGAAAGTATGTAAAAGCTAAGAAAAGAAGTGCGCGAATTGTGGCAAAAACTATCGCACGATGGCGATGGCTTGTCCAATTAAGAGATAGATTATCGAGAAGAAGAGGAGAGAGAAGAGAAGGTTTAAGAAGGAGAAGAAAAACCAAACATATGCCAAAGTAGCTAAGGCAACAGCCGAACAAATAGTACCGGCAAAAATATAACAAAGCTCAAACAAGAAATATCTTTAAAAATACTGGCGTGCATACTGCATGCTCACGTAATGAACATTGCGAACCCTGGAACCGATTCCAAGGAACTTAACAAAATGCTAAATAATAACCGGAACCCCAAACACAAACAGGTGAAAATGAGCCCTCCATCCAATTGACTAGTATCAACCCAGGGTTACAAAGAGATCCTAGACTTAGGAACAAGCAAGCCCAGGGAGAGGAAGAGGGAATGGTAGCCAAGGCACGCTGCTCCGAAATTCAACAAGAAAGAAAAGCAATAGAAGAAGCAGGAAACGAGGAATCCCACCACTAAACTCAGAAAAAAAGCGTATTAATCTGAGAGTATAAGCACCTGAAGATAGACCCATCCCCATAGGAAACAATAAGGAACTCATCATAGGGATTAAAAAAGGGCATTGTAAGTACGAATTCGAAGGCCCGTATTCAGATAACGAAGTCCACAAATGTGTAATGAGTGGAAGAATAATAATCCCGAAAGAGATATGCTTTAATATAAAGAAAGAAGAATTTAAAAAGAAAAGAAGGGATCGAAAAAAGTCTCCCTGCAAAAGAGAGCTAAAGAAAGCTGAGAGAAGATCTTCACTGGAACAATAAGATACAAAATGGAAAGGAAAAGAAAGCTTAAAATAGTAAGCCACAATGTGTCAGTTTGGGATGCCAAAAGGCACTCGCATTAAAATTCATACTTCAAACTTAACCCTGAGATCATCATAGTAAATGAAATCAACATCTATCCGGAAATAAACCTCCATTAAAATCTTTAATTATAAAACAATCTACAAGACAACGGAAGATATAAACTACGACAGAGAAGCGATAGCCATCCGAAATGACATAAAATTTACAAGATTGAAAGAATTCGATGAGGCCTACTTAGCCATCAAGGTAAAGACTGGAACTTAAGATATAATAATTATGGCAGGGTACCAACCCCCAAGGAGAGGATATCTGCCTATACATAACTTCATGGAGATATTTGGCCAAAATGAACAAGTATTATTCTTAGGAGACCTGAACACCCGAATAAGAGCCTCAGGGTATAGAGCGAATTTCAACAACAGCGGAAGAAATGCAGATCTGCTAATAGCAAGAGCTATAGTTGAGAGGATCGGACCAAAATTCCCATCGGCGTAAGAAGTGCAACTAAGCCAGATATTGTGCTAGCTTTCCCTAAATTCCTAATATAACTACTTGATAGAAAGAGGCCCTCCCACCATCAGCGATCACGAAATTGGGGTAGTATTATTGTCCGCAGTCCCTATAAAAATAAAATGCCCAGTCATAAAAAGCTTTAAAAAGGCTAACTGCCGCGGCTACGCCGAAGACTTAGCAAATTACCATCAACCAGATTTAAACGATGCAATCCTGGGAGAGATAGATGAGGCACTAAATAACATGATGATAAAGCTGATAGACACAGACAAAAATCATATACCCAGAACAACGTTTAGAACATTGCCACATCATCGGTATACAGATTTGGAAAATAGATATTTAAACCTAAGAGAAAAGATAGAGCGAGTTGGTTCAGAAAGAGGTAATAAAGAACGCCTCCTCAACATTAGGACAAAATGAACATAATAATTAGGACAGAGAGGCATAAGATGTGACCAGATAATAGACGGGTTAGACTCCGAACTAAACCCTACAAAATTATGGCAAAATATCAGCATGGTGAGAGGAAATAAAAAGCCGATAGCAAAAATAGCCATCAAATACAATGGAGTAGATGCGCTAGAACCAGAACAAATTGAGGCCACGTTTAGAGAACATTGGTATGACGTTTTCAACATATCATCTGAAGAAAACCAAGATTTTGACCCCGACCATGAACTTAGAATAGTTGAAGAGATGGACAGAAACAGGAGAAGTAACACCCAATCACTCTACTTCTGATACAGTAATGATGGAACAAGTAGACCCAATAACACTTGAAAAATTAAAAAATACTCTAAACAAAACCGAGCAAAGAGGCCCTGGAACCAGGGATATCCCGCGAAAACCTGGTAAGAGCGCCAGATGTATTTCTTGCCAAAATAGTAGAAATCTTCAATGCGGCAATAAGCGCGGGGTATTTTCCTGACGCCCTGAAAAGAGGGAAAATAGTGTTTTTGCCCAAACCAGGCAAGCCCCCTGACCAACCAGGAAACTTCAGGCCGATAACTCTTCTAGAAACAGTGGCCAAACTACTTGAAAAATTGATCGGCAAGAGATTAAGCCAACACCTAGAAGACAACGATCTAATTCCTAGCCACCAAGACGGGTTCAGGCAAGGGAGATGTACTGAGACGGCATTGGCCGTAATAGTAGAAACAATAGCCAAATATGACAGAAAATACACAGATCTGGTATTAAGAAACGCGCAGAAGGCTTTTGATAAGGTGTGGAGAATAGGCCTAAAATACAAGATCAAGAGATTAGGACTTCCACCTATCCTAAAAAAATGCATATGTGACTACATCAGTGACCGCACAGCATTTATAAGCATATAAGGATATAGAGGACCCAATTTTGAAATCAATCAAAGCGTTCACCAAAAAGGATTTCTTAGTCCGACGTTATATAAGATATATACAGGTGACCTTCCAAATACAATCTACGATACCACCAAATATGTACACTTCGCAGACGACATCTCGATAATCGTTAATAGTGCATACAAGCACCCACCAACGGCAGCCAGAATCACTGCTGCAGAAATCGAGAACATAAATAACTTTGAAAGAAATGGAAGATAAAGGCAAACGCAATCAAGTTTACCATTATTCCTATAGGACGAAGAAAAATACCACGATTAACGATTAATGAAGGTACAGATACCAAAAGGAAGGCAAGGTAATAGGACTAAAGATAACTTCAAACGGTTACCTAAAACACACCACCAAAAGAATTAGACTAGCAAAAGCTAACTTAGCGAAACTTTACCAGTTAAAAAACCTAAATACAAAAAATAAAATCAAAATATACAACCTTCTGTGTAAATCCGTATTATTATATCACGCAATTCCACTCAGCAATCTAAATAAAACCAACAACGTGAAATTACAGAGAGTACAGAATAGCGGCGTACTATTAATTACAAATACAAGAAGGAGAGAGCGAAAGAGGCAGAGAGATCTGCACCATGAAATAAAGATGGAGCCAGTAAATGTATCCCTACATAAAAGATCGGTCAGAATATGGGACAAACTAGAAACACTTCTAGATGAAGAACAAAAAAGGAAGATGGAGATCCCAATAGAGCAATCAATAGAGGAAATTTAATGAGTGGAAAACCGTTAAATGGAGCTAACCCAGCACCAATATATAGATAGTTTAGGTATCCCTACAGAACTGCAAACAAAGCATAAATTGTCACCAACAACTGCAAAATATTCAAATAGAACAATAGATAACACAGGGGAACAATTTTAATCACATTTCCTGGTGACTTAGATTTATCTGCAAATTTTAATTCGTTTTTTTCATGCTGATTTCAAATATATAATCCATTTTTACCTTCCTGCTATAGTTATTCTGTAATTTCTATTTTCTCGTTTCCCCGAAAACTGCCCTCCGGACGGACAGAGAGGGTGCTTGTAGAAAGCAAATACTTAACATTACATAGTAGTAAGATAGTAATAAGTGTTATCATGAGAATTATTGACATTATTGTTTCTTTTTTCAGGTCTCATGTTAGAGTAATGGCTTCGTCAAAAAGAAATTGCGTTAATGATCCAGACACCTTCTGCTACATATGTGGCTGTTACATGCTAGTTCATCAAAGGCGCAATATATCAAACTTTGTGATCCGCACTTATAAGGCATATTTTGATGTTCCTCTTGGCGATTAAGATAAGAAGTGGGCCCCACATGCTGTTCGCCATAGTTGTGTGAAACATCTTCGTGAGTGGACGAAAGGAAAGAGAAATGGTCTTCCTTTTGGAATCCCCATAGTGTGGCGAGAATCAAAGGATTATGTATCGGACTGTTATTTCTGTCTGGTGAATATTGGGGGAATTGGCAAGAAAAATCGGCACAAGATCGACTACCCCAACATTTCCTTGGCGATCCGGCCAGTACATCATTCTGAGTCTATACCAGTTCCGATTTTCAGTGGATATGCTTCCTCCGAGGATGAAAATGATGTACCTGATATGGACGTCCACAGAATGGATTCAAAGTCTGCAGATTCATCATCAGATGCTGAACAATTATTAGTTCCTCACTGTTTTAATCAAGAGGATTTGAATGACTTGATACGTGATTTGGCGCTCTCCAAGAAAGCTGCAGAACTTTTAGCCTCCAGGTTAAGTGAAAGATATTTGCTTGACAGGTCGGTACTGGTATCATATTACCAAACAAGGAAGACTACATTTGTTAAGTATTTCTCTGAGGACAAACAATTTGTATACTGCCACGATGTTCCTCGTCTGTTTACTTAGTTGAGACTTGGCACCTATAGCCCTGCTGAGTGGAGACTGTTTTTGGATAGCTCTAAGCGTAGCCTCAAGTGTGTCCTTTTGCATAATGGCAATTACTTTGGTGCAGTTCCTCTCGGTCACTCTGTCCATCTGCAAGAAACATGACATAAGAATGGATTTACTTAAGTACCATGAACACAATGGATCATATGTGTAGACCTTAAGATGGTCAACTTCCTCCTTGGCCAGAAGAAGGGATATGCAAAGTTTCCCTGCTAAATCTGTATGTGGGACAGTCAAGCCCGTGACAAACACTGGTCCTAAAAAGATTAGCCAGTTCAGGAAACTTTGGAAGCAGGAATGCCAAACATTGTTAATGAGCCAATCGTAAGTCAAGAGAAGATCGTTTTCCCTCCACTTCATCTCAAACTGGAGTTGATGAAGCAGTATGTCGAGGCGAAGAGCACTGATAATGATTGTTTTCAGTACATAGTATTGGCGTTTCCTGCTTTGTCATACGAAAAAATAAAAGCAGGAGTATTTGATGGTCTCCGAATCCGAAGACTTCTTAGTGATTCTAGATTCGTGAACACCATGAATGAAAAGGAGAAGGCAGCCTGGCTCTCATTTTTTGCCGTTGTTCGTAACTTCTTGGGAAATAAAAAAGCGCATAACTACGAGGATTTAGTTACTAATATGCTTTTAGCATATCGTGATCTGGGATGCAACATGAGTGTGAAGCTGTATTTCCTAAATAGTCACCTGGACCGATTCCCAGAGAATCTGGGAGCCCTGAGCGACGAACAAGGGAAATGCTTCCATAAGGATTTGATGACGATGGAAGTGAAATCAAGATTTTATTTATAACTATCCGACTAGTTTCCTTCGGATGCCATTTTTAACTAATAATGAAGAAACTAGGCAAGGAACACAGAATATATATAAGGTAATACACATCCTAAACAAAATGAATTAGCAGGAAACAATATGGAGAGTTGCTAATCATCGAGATGCATTGCGTCCGGGGGCTTATAAATAGGATTGGCGACTCTATTTGATATATTTGTTAAATTTTATTGCCCTTCAGATAAATGGAAATTATCCACTTTGTTGATGATGATGGGTTCCGCAATTCTCTTCTCAATATAATTGTTTGATTTTTAAATGTTTTTTGCAAGTTTAAAATCAATTCTATGGTCGTGCTTTTGCATGTGCGTAAAGAGACTTGAAGAGTTCGTACACCTTCAGATACGAGTATCAGCCAAATTTTCTTTCATCCTCTTATTAAAGTGGCATGACTCTCCAATGTATGTTTATTTGCAATTATAGCATGGTCTACTCTAAACTCCAGCATGGAAATTGATTGGGCGCAGTCTAGTCAAGGATTTTCGAGTGGTATTAGAAAATTTAAATGTAATATTTATGTTATTTCCGTTCGCATATGATTTTAGAGGAACCAGGGCTGAAGCATATGGGAAATTAATACATTTTTTAAAATCGTTCCCTCGTGGTGTAAAAGTGGCATAGAAGATTTTTCGTGCTTTTGAATGGCATCTATTTATGGGGTGAATTGGATATTTTAGTTCAATGAATTTGTCGATAAGGTGGTTAATTTCATCCTAAAGGAAGATTGGGTCGCACGTTCTATAGTCTCGGAGAAAGAGGGAAGAAATAACATATATCTTAACGGATTTGTCATGTAGTGAGAAAAAATGTATGTAAGCATTTGAATTTGTAGGCTTTCGATAGACTAAGCACTGAATATAACTATTTAAACGGTGGATATTTACGTCTAGAAACGGTAAAGAATTATTCTGCTCTCATTCTACTTTGAATTTTCTCGATGGGTGTAGCGAATTCAGGTTGTTGATAAATTCATTGAAATTGTTGTTGTCTATGGGCCATGCCGACAGGATGTCGTCTACATATTGCAACCAGATAAGAGGTTGGTAATGGATCTTAGAAGGGAGGGTCATTTCATAGTTTTCCATAAATAGAATGCATAGGATGGGGAAAGGGGGTTACCCATATTTAGGTCATATTTTTTGGCGAAAAAACTTATCTTTAGTTGAAAATACATTATTCGTTACACATAAGCGTACTAATTTAATAAATTTAGGGATCGGTAAAGGTAGGTAATGTCTAAATTGGGAAGAAATTTCGATAACACGTCAAGCGCTTCATCGACCGGGACTGTTGTAAACAAACTATTTGCGTCAAAGCTTAACAGTTTCTTATCACTGAGGTCAAGAATTTTAATTTTGGAAATTAGTATTAGTATTAGTTGTAGAAAGTTGTGAAAAAGAGGGGGTAGATAGTGAGTACAGAGAGGGGGGGGGGCAAAAGATGCGAAAATGAAAAAAGTACTAGGTTAACAGAGTAGTTGCCCGGTGTACGGGCCATCTCCATTGAATGGGTACTTTAAGTGATGGTTGAACTTTTTTTTTTTTTTTTCTCAAACAATTATTCTGTATGTTCTTCCATATATGAATATGTATAAAAGTTTATTATTATTATTTTTTTTTTTTTATTTTTTTTTTTTTTAGTTCAACTCACTTGAATCTGGGTTGTGGCTCTTCGTTTTTGGTGTTTGGGAGGTAACTCATGTAACCTCCCTCTTCGTGATCCAGAGCATCGAGTGTCTCGTTTGGAAGAAACCCTTCCAGTTTCTCCCAGATGCTTTTCCCTCTTTTGTAGAGGTATAAGTTGATTGGCTCAATATTTGTTTGTTCGTGTAGGCTCCTTGAGGTCCGGAAGTCGTACCATTTGGAGCCTGTAACGAATTTGAGACCTAGGTTCTGTACTCTTTGTAGCATCGACATGTTCCTGCCGGATGCTACATTGAGTGGGATGCTTGGGTATACCAGCTTGGATCTGACCAAGCTGATGTATAATTTTCTTTTGTTGGTTGTGGAAAGATTCTTAAATCGGTGGAGTTTGTCAAGTTCAGTTTTCGCAAATCCAATTCGGGACCTCACGTGCTTGCTCATTCCGGAACTGGAGAGTCCGAAACCGAGAATAGACGCGCGAGGGGTGTATTCAATTTCGGTGTTTCCGATTTTGAAGGGGATGGTACGCTGTCTTCCAATTGCGGTTGCGGAGAACTTAGCCACGTTGGTCTGAATCTTCCAGCGTCTTTCGAATCTGGAGATTCTCTCGGCTTCAGCCGCTGAGGCCATGGCCATCAGCCTTGCCGACTTCGTCCTTCGCACCACAACTTGGGTGACATCATCTGCGTACTGGATGTTGAGGGTTTTCCCATCAGCTGGTTTAGGGATATCCCTAGTGAAGATTGTGTAGAGAGTGGGGCTAAGGCATCCTCCTTGAGGAACACCGGAGGCAAGGTCGAAGGATTCTCCTACGTGTCCTTCGAATGCTATCACTGCTCGTCTGTTGGTGAGATAGCTACAGAGAATTTTTTCGAAGTGAGGAGCGAGTCTCAGTCTGGAGATTTTGTATTTGAGGCCATCGGGAATAAGGTCCGCTGAGTGGATAATATGTGTGTGAGAGATTTTACCCACCGCATTTGATAAGGTTCCAGCCAGCCGATTGGATAGCTTATAACTATGAGAGCCAATGCAAGAGATAATTGGGCTTAATGGAATACCTTCTTTATGGGTTTTTGGTAACCCGTACATGTAGGGAAGGGAGGGGTTGATTGTTTTAAATTTTTTGGTTAATTCCGATTTGGAACCTGAGATTTTTCGGATGGCGTCATTAAAGGATTTCATCTTGTTGTTCAGAGGATTAGAATTTATAATTTCATAGGTAGTGTTGTCACTTAAGAGATCATTTAATTTTTGCTAATATTGTTTTATCCATCACAATAATTTGGTTAGTTTTGTCGGATTTTGTTATCACTATGTTTCGGTCTATCTGTAAAAGTTTTAAAGCGTTAAGTAACCTTTTGGGTATATTTTGATATTTCACATTAGCATTCGAATTAAAAACACCGCAAAGATAACCACTGAGAAATTCACTATTAATCTCCAGATTTTTACAACATTTGCTAAGGGACGCTAAATGTTGTAGGTTTAATGAATCACTATTAGAAAATGAGAACGAAAGTCCATATCTGAGAATAATTTGTTCATCGTAAGGACCTCCTTGAACGAAGGAGTTCCATGGTGAACCAAGGGGCGCGGTGATGGCGGTTTGAAGAAGTGATAAAGGGGGCGTGCACATTAAGGAAAGCAAGTGATGATTGGTACAGAGAGTTTAAGGTTTGGTCAGGTGAAGCAGTAATATCAATAGGAGGCAGGGCAGATATATATATATATATATATTCTTACACGAATAACAGACGAACCCATTTACAGCTTCAGATGATATTTATTTCTTTTTCTAGGTAAAATATACCAGACCGGAATAATTGATAATTCAACTTGTTTTAAAGAAGTCATTGTTCGAACTGTCGACCCTTGACATCAATTCACCAATGTGCTCTTTTATTCACTGATTGGAAGCCTTTGACAAAAACGTTTGTAGGGATATTTTTGCACATTTTTTCAAATGTGCTTTTTAATTGTTCAATTATACTTCTTTTTTCTTCAAGTTACCCTATAAAAAAGTCAATTAAGTTCAAAGACGGTGAACGTGGTATGTTAGTACTCGATACTACCTCTTCGTCCGATTATGAAATTTTTCATCAGGGCAGATCCTAACATCGCCATGGTGATGAAGACTTGCTCCATCTTGTTGAAAGTAAATGTCTTCATCTCCGTGTCACTGTTTTTCCCGAATCATTTTGAGGTAGCTATGAGCAGTAGTACCTCTACCATCGAAAGGGAACTAAGGACCAACCAAATATTTGTAAGAAAAAAACCCAGGCCTTACTGTTGTTATACCTAGTAAATCTCCATATTGTTCTGCATAGATACATGGCTTGATTTTCTTGTGACCAGTATGTGAAATTATGACCATTAATTATACCATTGAACTTAAATTTGTTCTTATGGGATCTCACAATTTTGTCCGTAAATCGGCGATCTTATGTGTTCTCTACTTGAAACCATTCGCGAACTTGGCTTTTTCGATCCTGATCATCCTCATCCAATGTATGCAATAAACTCTGGTTGTAAGATTTCCATTTGGCATTCTTCACAATTATGTGCTCACTTGTCTTATTTTTCCTTGTTTCACGAACCCACTTAACTTTGGTGATCGGTTGAAGACCTGCACCACTTCCCAGGAAGTGTTGTAAGCATGTGTTGATGTCTTTGGACGCCCAGTCGCTCGCTTGTGCAAGTCATTCACGGTACGGTATACTTTAAAATTCTCGCAGATACGTGGAATGGTTAGTCGAGTTGGAGGGTTTGCTCCCAAATTCTCTCCACTGTTCTTAAACTTTTGATAGCCACTAAACGTTAAAATACGACCTAAAGGGTCATTTTCGAGACTATTACTGATTTTTATTCTCTATATTCTTAGGATAGGCAAGGCTGTTAACAATTCTGTCTATAAGGCTATAGGATATGAAGAGAAATCTGAATCTGTTTGTGGGTTGCTCTATCCTCCTCCCCCATATGATCTATCAAGGCTCGGTTCTCGGTCTGCTACTGTTTGGCATCTAACTTCTTTCCGTCGTAATTCGTCTGCGTCGCATCGGCCTCTCTTCAATTAATATGGATATAATATTCATACTCGTATATATATCTCCTTCTCCACTACTACTTTTTTTGTGGACCCGTACCGCACCTTTTATGGTAGAAATGATCTCTGCCAAAGGAATGGGGTACATCTTTCCTTTAAAGGAAAGGCCTTTCTGTCGAACATGATCAAGGATGTCGTAGAGAGGACCGAAAAGAGGATCCTGCCCAGAGTAAGGGCGGACGTACGCCAGTACGCCCATGTCACTCCAGGAACGACCTTCTCAGAGGTCGAAAAAAGGGGTGCCCCGCCAACAAACAAGCCGGGAAACGGAAGCGCGTGGGGAGTCCTACAGTCGGGGAATCCCTGAAAGTTCTTCTGTTCAATGCGAGGTCAATCAGGAACAAGTTTCCTGAGCTCCGTGGCCTCGTAGCGACGGAAGAACCCGAAATGGTAGCCATAACAGAATCGTGGATAAAAACCTCAAACCGAGACTTTGAAGGCGAATTCACGGTTCCTGGCTACCAACTCTTCCACAAAGATAGGCCAGACAGAGAGGGTGGCGGTGTAATGTTGTATGTCAAGGATACAATCAAATCTACGAACTCCAACATTATATCCGATCACGAGCTCCTAAGAGATAGGTCCTGTCAAATACAGGACCCTGGTGCTTTACAGACCCCCTTCCCAACCCGTTGAGAAGGACAGGGAACTGTACCAGCTGCTGGGTAAGCTTGTTCAAGGCAGAGTGTGCATCGTTATGGGCGACTTGAACAGACAAGTTGACTGGGAAACCAGAGCAGCCTGTGGCGAGAGCGCGCTACTCCTGGAGTTCGCCAACAACGAGTTCCTCACTCAATGGGTCAGAGAACCGACGAGAGGAGACAATATCCTCGACTTGGTCTTTACCTCTGAGGATGATATCGTTGAGGATGTCTCTGTAGGCGAAGAGCTCGGTGTCAGTGATCACCAGCTAGTTAGATTTACTGTCAAGATCCCGAAGGTAAGGTCTGTTGCCAGTCAATTAAGGAAACTTGACTTGAGAAGAGCAGACTTTGCAAGCCTTCGTGCTGGGCTGACTGATGTAAGCTAGCGGTATGCGAAGAGGTTGAGGATTCGTGAAACAATTTACAAAATAAGTTCATGAGTCTTCAATCTAGTTGCATCCCTCTGAAATGCCCTCGTCGGTCTTCTGTTCAACCAAAGTGGTTTAATCGAGAAATCGGCCAACTGCTTAGGGAGAAGAGAAATGCGTACCGGCGATCGAAGATCTCGAGTGCCTTTGACGAGTACTGGAATCTAGCCAGGAGAGTGAAGTCCAGCATAAGGGCGGCTAAGCGTACTGAGGAACTCCGAGTGGCGAGACTTTGCAAGTAGAATCCCAAGGAGTTCTTCGGCTATGTAGATAGCCGTAAACCAGTCCATCGTAGGATTGGGCCCTTAGTGGACGAGGAGGGTGCATTGACTCACTCAGATGCAGAAAATGCTAACCTTCTTAATGACTACTTCTCCTCAGTGTTTACTAAAGAGTGCGGTCCCATCCCCCAGCCCACGTATTCCTACTCGGGGGAAAAGCTGGAGGCAATGGACTTCACCGAAGGAGAAATAAAAAAAAAGATCGCTGACCTAAAGACGAATAAGTCTCCTGGACCGGACGGGTTTCTACCCAAGGTGTTGAAGGAAGTGTGCGATGAAGTATCACGACATCTGTGCGCTATCTTTAACATGTCAATCCGGACCGGATGCGTTCCTAGAGACTGGCGTGAGGTGGAGGTGACTCCGATCTTCAAGAAAGGAGACCCCAGTCATCCGTCAAACTACCGACCTATCAGTCTGACTTCGATAGTCGGTAAACTCATAGGGATGCATGATGGTGGACAAAATGACGTCATATTTAGAGTCAAACCTGCTACTGAGGAGTTCCCAGCACGGCTTCCGAAGGCAACGGTCATGCCTGACGAACTTTGTGGAATTCTTCCACTTCGTTTTCAGTGAGCACGATCGGGACAAGGCGGTGGATGTGGTCTACTTAGACTTTCAGAAAACCTTTGATAAGGTACCACACCACCACCTTCTCCAGAAAGTGCGAGCGCTGGGCATAGACGGAAAAGTAGCCGGCTGGATCGAGAACTAGACGGCAACGGGTGGTGGTAAATGGACAGTCTTCTGAGTGGGTGCCCGTTACTAGCGGGGTGCCTCAAGGTTTTGTCCTGGGACCACTACTATTCATCATCTACGTCAACGACATGGACGGTGACATGGTTGCCAAGATTTCCAAATTTGCCGATGATACCAAGCTTAGTATGAACGTTGCAAAGGATGGAAATACTGCCCGCCTGCAGGAAGATTGGGGAGTGATCGGACACGTGGCAAATGCCTTTTAACGTGGGGAAATGCAAAGTGATGCATATCGGCCACAGAAACCCCCAATCTCATTATATCCTTAAGGGCACTGCTCTTGAATCGAGTGACACTGAGAAGGACTTGGGTGTTACTATCACTAGCGACCTCAAGTTCTCGAAACAGTGCATCGAGGCAGAGAAGAAAGCCCAAAGGATGTTAGGCTACATAAAGCGCCAGTTTGGATACCGTAACAAGGAGATAGTACTTTGTCTGTACAACTCCCTGGTTCAGCAGCACCTGGAGTATGCCGTACAATTTTGGAGTCCTTCGTTTCGAAAGGACATCGCAAGGTTGGAACGCGTACAAGCTAGTGCAAGCAAACTGATTCTCTCTATCCGACATAAAAGTTATGAGGATAGACTAGGGGAATTAGATCTGTTCTCGTTGGAAACCCGTAGACTGCGTGGTCAGCTCATCTAAGTTTTCAACATGCTTCGAGGGTTCGACAATGTTGACCACCGGGATATTTTCAGACTGAGTGAGACCAGAACGCGCAATCACGGCTTCAAACTTGAACTGAAGCGTTACAACCGCAATCTCTGTGGAAATTTTTTTCACCTACAGTATCTGCGGTAAGTGGAGCGCACTTCCAGTGGAAGTTGTCAACAGTGAATCTGTTTACCAGTTCAAGTCAAGACTAGACAAAGTCTTGAAAAGTGGCCGTTTAGGGACGCAAAACAATTGAGCAGTCATGTGCCTGCTCGATTGATAGTCCAAAGGTACCCTCTTTGAATGGACCGTAAGGTCTCCTAGGGTACTTACTTTCCTTGTTACTTTCGTCGAGACTCCTACAACCTACCATTCTGCGTATGACACATTGATTTAGTGGCCCTGAAATCTACCTCAAGCTCAACCATGGAAAAACTGAGTTCCGTATGGTAAGCAGTTCTACGCATGTGAGCCCCTAACGAGCTAATGATTCCTCCATATAGCTCGGTGCCTCCTCAAATCCCTTCTCCGATATTCAGAGACTTGTGTTTCACAATTTGTAGTCACTTGTGCTTCAATAACCACACTCCGATAATATTAGCTTTGAGATAGCCATTCATGCATGCATTTGTCACTTCGCGCCTCGCATATTCAAACACTTCTTCCGGTGGCCTTGCCCCCTCTACCCTTCGTTCTCTTCACTTTGAACGGAAGTTTGCAGCTCTCAACCTCCTTCATTAGAGTCGCTTCTCCCGGGCAACACCGGTGTTCGGAGTCAGCATCGGCTCCTCATTAGCTCCCGCTTCCCCTTCAAGGTTCTCCTTCTTGTTTTTATAAAGGCTTGAACGCTGTTGCTGCGGAACTCCCCTCCTCTATTATTAGTACCCAAACACCCCATGGTGCCTTAAAGAGTGCTTTAAAGACACATCTCTTCTCCCAAGCCTGTGCTTAATTTGATTACGGCCATGCTCTATATCAAGGTTTGTAACCTTGAAGAGCGCAGTGTAAAAAAACTACTATTATATATATATATATATATATATATATATATATATATATATATATATATATATATATATATATATATAGAGAGAGAGAGAGAGAGAGAGAGAGAGAGAGAGAGAGAGAGAGAGAGAGAGAGAAAGAGAGAGAGAGAGAGAAAGTCATTGCAGGGTTGCACTACTATTAATTATGAAAATAATAATCAACTTTAAATAAATAAATTGACCGTGTACATCGAGAGGAATGCTTGATAAAGTAAATGAGTGGACTTGACTTAGGGGAGTCAAAATTTTGCATCGATTTTTGGAACGTAATGAAATATTTGGGGTTATGGATGATAAGAAGAGAACTTAGGGCGCGGATCAAGACTGTGACTGCCTGTGTATCAACTCTTAACAAGGAATGCTTGATATGGCGAAGTGAGTGGACTTAGATGAATTTAAATCATTCAGCGTATGTAAACGCGAATAGGAAAATGATTTGTCCTCTCTGATATGTTGTGACATTCATAGGGGTTGTAATGTTTGGGGAAGATAGAAATCGTGTATTTATGTGTAATGAAAATAAGCGAGACCGTAATATTCGCCATTACGCGGAGTCTTTACAATCTATTGTGTACATGTGATCATGATAAGACAGTTATTTTATCTCCTTAGGACTGTCAGGTTTAAGGTAAAAAGGCAGAAAATTAAGGAGGCAATTTCCTCATACACAATCTGAACACTGTTTTCCTTTATAAAGAATCATATTTGCTTTATCAAGCTCTGAAATGCAGATAGTAACGGGAAGACGATTCTCTCTCTCTCTCTCTCTCTTTCTCTCTCTCTCTCTCTCTCTCTCTCTCTCTCTCTCTCTCTCTCCGGATATTGCAAAAGTCCTGTCACACTCGTTCCGACGCTATCAACAAAGGACAAAATGATAGTTTAGATGCATTTAGACACTTTTTTATTGTTTTAACATATAAATATGTGTTTATATTGTAATATTAATCAATGTGGTCGCCCTCGACGGCGAGCACGCGCTCTAGACCAGACCTGAAGGCCACGCATACCTTGCGGACGAAGTCCTTCCTCAGGATGGCCTACACGCGATTGACGGAGGATTTGAGCTTGTCGAAATGGCCGTGGTGGACCTTGCAGGCCTTGCCCTCGATATGCGCCTACACGCTATAGTCTAGCGGATTGAGGTTGAGAGACAGATGTGACCAAAATACCTTCGACTAGAAGTTCATGTTCAACCACAACCACTCTTGCAAGGTCTTGGTCGTGTGGGCAGGGCCAAGGTTTTGATGGAAGATTTAGTCTGCTTTCTTCGTGATCTTTCTGACCGGGAGCAGGACTTTCATGTCCACGATATCCCTGTAATCAGCCGTGGTCTGCCTGTAACCGGCCGCGAACCACACTGGCGGCATCTTCCTGTGGAAAGTAAAGTTTGGAAATGAGGGATGCAATGGAATTCATTACTTTCTGATGGTACTGTATTGACCTGTTTTGTACGCAGTCTTGGGCTGGTGAATAACTGGTTTCTTGTTTTAGGGCATTGTGTATTCCAAATGATGCCGCTGGGGGGAGGGGTAACTAGTCCCCAGGGGGCCCTTTGGCGGGAAAAGATGCTTTTATGTTCCTATGACATCTTTCTTAAAAGGCATTCTCAGTTAGATTATCAGGAGTAGTTAAAATATGTTCTCTGCAGATGATTTTTTGTATTTCTGAAAAATCCTGATCGTACTGTAATCCATTGTCAGAGATTATTTGGAATGGCGCGCAAAAAGGTGGGACGTAATTTTTAAAAACTGCTTAACTTACAAACTCAGTTGTAATTTATTTAAGTAGGTATGCTTCTATACATTTGGAAGAGCAGCATATAACAGTCTAAAATATTTATAGCCTTCTCTTTTTCTTGGGAAACCACTTAAAATGTCCACATGGAAAATATGAAATATCGCCGTGAGGCATTGCACAAATTGTCCGTATCTTCTTTGTGTGTCGTATATTTTAGATTTCTGGTAGTGTAAGCCCCAGTTGGCCTATGTTTTGGTGATAGTCGAAGAAAATTGTTGAAAGATAGCACCAGCACCCATGTCTGATGCATCAGTGATTAGAAAAAGAGGATAGTTTTGTTTCGATAGAAGCAAACGGATGACCTTTATTATCTCACCTTCAATTAATTTAAAATCTATTTCCATAAATACTTACCATTCCAATAAAGAAGATGGAGAACAACTATTATGGTGATATTCGATTGTAATTCAATTTATATCCGAAGATATTGATTGATTCTTTGTATTGAGAAACCACACTTCGCCATGATAATTTCAAACCGTTCACTTTCAACGTTACTAAGATTTGCTCCAAATG
The DNA here is from genome assembly GCA_963969495.1 of Ceratothoa steindachneri. Taxonomy (NCBI): domain Eukaryota; kingdom Metazoa; phylum Arthropoda; class Malacostraca; order Isopoda; family Cymothoidae; genus Ceratothoa; species Ceratothoa steindachneri. The sequence goes on from OZ018317.1 coordinate 221,459,574, forward strand.
TTGCCAATGTTGTTTTGTGTACGCTTGCAATAAGGTCGTCTATATAAATAAAGACGAAATTTATGTCATCCATTACATCATAATGTACCACTGAAAGGTTTTCGATTAATTGTACATAATTTGAGGAGGAACGTTGTACTCGTATAAGCCCAGTACCGAGATTTTAGCATTTGTTTTACGATGGATGAAAGATCCTTTATTTTTAATCAAATATCTGGCAAGTCAAACTAGAAAAATATCTCCTTGCCTTGCAGGGTTGTAGAAGACCCAGTTTAAACACAGGTAATGTGGTAGCTGTTCTCCGATTTTTGCACCAAATGAATAGGATATGCAAATATTGAGATTTGAGCGGATGTATCATATTTTCCATCAATAGCGTTTGTATCTTGTCTCTAACGTCTCTTAATAATTTGTGATGGTAAACGTCGAGACCTACTTAAAATTTTAAGAGGCTAGGGCCGTTATATAATGATAATTAATAAAAGAAAGGTATGTTAGGCGGACTTTCAATATTGCATTTGTTGTTGGGCTTAAACAATTCGCTATATTGGTGAGGATGCAAGGTTCTGGGTAGTTACTTGAAATCGGCAAGGCTATTGAAGACAAAATTGTAGTCTCACTAAAAGCCTTCTTAATCCCAATCAAATATTATTTACACCCTCGTCAAATGTTTGTTCAGGGTATCCGTTTGCCGTTTTCAATGGAACGTGGCTCTCTACTTGTTGAAAGTCATTATATTTTGCAGGAATTATCATAATGACGGATCCGATATTAGTAAAGCAAATAACGAGGAAGCGTTGAATTCAGCGGGCTTGAAAATGGTGGGTGACTATCGGGAATCGACATCTAGTTATGGGAAAGATAATGTAGATGCAAGGAATTTGGGGAGACAGGGACGACAAGTCATTCATTGTTGCCTCCTCTAAAGTTTCCCAAAGGTCACTGTTCGTTCAGCAGGACAAATATCGCTGTGCCTTGTCACCAAATATCCGGTGGTACCAGCAGATGCCATCTTTGAGGGCGTGAAGGCAGCGGTATCTGGAGGTAGAACACCAAGTGGATTGAGTCTTCAATATCTAAATCCTCGCCTTACGAGGATTAAAGCGCTGCAGGTGGGTCTCCTGTCTAGTTCGCAACACGTTCTATATGAAGTGATTGCACGTCCCCCCGCCCCGGCCCGACCCAGTCCTGAAGTATGATAATACTAGGTGATCACTGATCACCCACCCAACCTCTTTTATACCCCCTTCCAAATTTTGCTCTTACTATCGAGAGAAGTTCTGTTTGTTCAGTGCACTTTCACCTTCTCGCCATAACCTCTTCCGTAAGGTTCCTACCCGCTGCAAGACCCGAAAGCCAGCTAGCGAGGAAACATAGTACGTATGGAGTGTGCTATGTTGCCGACTATCTTCACCTCTCCAATGGCACATATAAGTTGCCTACCCTATCCAACACCATCATTTATGGTTTTAAGCACCAGGATAAAGTCTCCATTACAGCAGGTTGGGTTGTTAAGGCCTATCTTAGCTTAACTCTGCACGCCGTGTTAGGGTAAATAACCACATTATGGATGATTATGATCCTAGGGGGATCTACCGACTAGACTATAGTCTTATTGATTACTGAGTCGCTAGTCCGAATCCTCTACGCGTTTGAGTGAGCTTTGGTTCGCATATGCCCCCACCTTGGGTGAAAGATTCTTCTCTAGGGAGAAGGATAAATTCGTCAGAAACGCCCTTAAGCCTAAGTTGGCCCCTGAGCAAGAAATTACGGAGGTGGCACAGGCCACCGAGAACTCAAGAGGAAGGAGGGAACTCTTCCATCTAATAGTCTGGCTCGTACCGCCTCGGGGCACCTTCGCAAGGAGGAGAACAATCAGGCAGGTAACCAGGCCAAGGGTAATACACCCGGCCTCAGGCGCCCTCTGATGAGGAAGATAGGTTCCAAAGAGCATTGACAAAGAGTAAGATAAGTGAAGCTTCGATGACATCGGGTCCCTTCATCAATAAGTCACCCACCATTTTCAAGCCTGCTGAATTCAACGCTTCCTCGTTATTTGCTTTACTAATGGCGGAATAATGTCTGAAGAACAGATGTTCGATCAACGTTATTCAATTGCCAGGACTTTCTGTGTAGAATCGAAAGTTGCCCGTTTCTGGTGAATGCGGTAAACCTATCAAAGTGGCTATTGTTAGCTTCCTTCTGACACTCGATAGCTTGCCTCTACAGGTAACACCGAAATTTAATATGAAAAGAATAATCTTGGCAGATATCAAATAAGAGCTAACCGACCAGGAAGAGATCAATATCAAATGTGCGATGAGAAAACAGGTTAGGTACTCTTCGTCACGTTCGATCGTGACTGGCTGCCCGAGTCGGTGCCGACTTGTTGATATCACTCCTCCGTCAACGCTTTTGTGCCATTGCAGCGGAGGTGCTACAAATACCACCGCTTCGGCCATTCAAATTGCCCTTTCAGGAGTAGCAATTTAAGGCAACTTGAAAAATGTGCAACTTGCTTTAAGGCCATTTACTTGATAGGTCTGCATTACATAGGGTTCGTTCCGATTCCTCGAAGCAATGTGACTCTTATCTTTTCGAGAAAGAGGTCCTTGCCGTTCAGGCTTCGAACCGAATCTCTTTTTGAGGCGGTCTGAATTAGCACTGTCATAACCTGTGCGACTTTGGAATTCTTACGCCTCTCAGGTGTAAAAAACACTTTCTTCCCCTTTTCCTTTCAGCCGATGAACACAGTGGGCTCCAAGCCCATGTGGAACCGTTCTGTGGGTTCTACCTAACTCGAGCGACACTCTGGTATCGCTGCCAGATATACGGGAACCAGCCCTGTCCCGGCTTTACTAGGATTTTATTACAAAATATAATAATTATTCATAGCAGGGCTAGTGAAGTGGTTCTACCTTTGAAAGAGCTGCTCTAAATTATTAGAAGCCCACCACAGAGTTAAGGATAAAAGAAGAGTTGAAGTGTGGGGGGGAGATAGAAAAGATTGTGTAAGTGAGGGATGAGTGGTGTTGATTGTGATAAATGATTTTTAATGAGGGTGATGGTGATAATTATGAGCCAGGTTACCTAGCTCACGCTCTCGCTTTACATTATGTTTTGCTTTTTGTTTTGTTTTTTCTGGATCCTTTGTTTTCATAATGTTCTCTTGCGAGATTTTTTTTATTTTTATTTATGGTTCTTGTGATTGCGGCACTCATGTGGCGCTATTTCTATAAATTTCCTTCTTCGATAGCTTTTATACTTATTTGTTTTTTTATAAATTTTTTTAATTTATTTTTTGTATTGATTTTCACGTTTTTCCTTGTTTAAGTCTTAGCTGTTAAGTGGTTCTATTTCGTTTAGAACCTTCTTTCGACTGCTTTTGAATTGCTGTGTCAAGTTTAATGTTCGGTATTCTCGTTCCGTAAGCGGGATTTTTTCGAGTATTTCGTCCGGAAAGTTTTCCCGTTTTTTTTTGTGTGTCTTTTGGGGTATATCTTTGGGGCACGTTCGTGCATAAAGATAGTTATAGGTGATCTCCCAATGGTTGAGCGTTACGATGAAACGTAGACACAATGTGATAAAACAGAAGATGGGATTTATTGTGGTTCTGTCTTAGTGATTTGAGAGACGTTCTTTGGCCAATAATTAAATGCTGTAGTGGTAATTTACTCGTCATGTATGATTTGTGGTTGCAAGTTGGTAGCTTGTAACATGACAAGCTTCCAAAGATTAATTAAATAAGAAAACCTCAAATGTCTAATGTGTTGACGTGGTCGTTCTAATATGATCGAATTCCAGAGGGAGTTTGCCTAGATTGTAAGAGGGGGATTAGTTGTGGTCGTAGGCTTTTGTTATTGAGGTCAATTTATGTGTTTGCTGTGATAATACCACGCCAATAAACTAGTTGGAGCCGTCAATATACGTTGGTTGATTTAGGAAGTTTTGTCTTTATGTGCAGCGCTGTGAGTGGTACTCTGCGGCAATGGTACGCTGCATATATACTTCAACTGTGGTTTTTCAGACCCCAGGTTTTAAAGAATGGCTAACATCACATTTGGTTCTTTTACATAATTTAGGTTGTGTTTATTCATTCTTTTGTTGTCTTCTGTCAGTCCTCCCTATGTAAGCATGTTCTCAGTAGATTAAACAATTGCTTTCAGTTATTGATTAGAAAAAATAATACTTTGAGATCACGTAAGAAAACAACTTTGCGATGATGTCCAAATTATCATAAAGGTAAAATCATACTCGTGTCTTCAATTACGAACCCTCCTTTCTACCAGTTTCCCTCAATAAAGCCTCATTGGTTCGCCTCGATCGCTGCCTGCTGAGACACCCATCAGTGGCCAGAAATGCCCATAATACCCACAAATGATGCCCATTCCTTCCCTGGAGTGATATACATATATATGTGTAGGCACGGACTCCAAGATGGGGACAATTTGACCTGTTGTCCGCTGTAATCTCGAGTTCATTGTGCCTGAGTGACTCCCATTGCCGCCTGAATGGTGTCCCAGGCTGTGAATGGGCATTCAGTGAATCGGGTTTTGTGTTGGTCAAGGGCGAGTTTAATCGAGGACGAGTTTAAATGGGCTTCAATGCCCGAAGCCCAATTTGAACCGCATAAAAGGACGGGTATTGAACACCATTCTGGGGTATTGTTCGACACAAGTGGACTACGAATTGAAGTTAGCAAGTTGTGTGGAGACTTTTGTGAAGAATTATTATGGGCGGGTGTGTGATGCGTGTACGCTCAAAAGAGATGGGAATGGGAAATGCACACGCAGTCTTCTTAGGAGTGTATGTGAAAATAATATATAAATGTATACAAATTTGAATATAACGATATGGTACTTATGAACCAGTCATTGCAAATACCACCAGAATATCATAAATGTTTAGGATGAATTATTTTAAGCATTACAGGTGACTCTGTGTTGCGGGCTTGAGTGTATGGAGGAGGTGGGTGATAACAAAAAACAAAAAAAGATAAGAATACATACATTGTCACACACTTACACTTTTTCATATATTCCTTACACACTTCCAGTCATAACTTTATTCACACCCTTCTTCCCAAAATATATCCCTCATCCAGTCACTCTTCACTCTCTCTACCTTTCGCACACCAAGTATTATTCTCAATTTGTCCATTAGAACTACTCTCACTTGACATCTTTCTTTCCATACCAGTTTCACTCACATGCACCTAATTCGGCACCAGAATACTCTCATACAACTTCCTGACACATTCTACACTTAAATACGTTGCATTCACACACATTCTAACGCCCCAGAGATTTTCCTACCATTTAAAACATTGTGGTCCTAATCTGCTTCATCTGTACCACTATCATTTACATGGGATCCTAGTAACTTAAAATTCCCACTTGTTCGAGAGTGATACTTCACACTTAGATGTCACATACACGTATTTATACCCCTACTCCTAAATAAAATTATCTTACTTTTTCTGCATTTATCTTTAGCCACCCCCCTCACCCCCCCTCCTCTCTTGACTTGTCAAAAGTTTGATCAACAGACTTTCACTCTCAGCCAACAACATAGGGAATTCATCTTATAGTAAAATAGAACCTCACTCTTCTTTATCAATCCCACAACCACTTTCTTCATTTTTTTTTATGTTCTAGGCAACAGGCACTGACGAAAGTCCACATCAAGGCTGGGTCCAAATTGAAATACACAATATAGAGTTAGAGAAAACGGAAAAGAAAAAAATGGGGGAGTGTTCATAATTTTTTGAAAATTAAAAGACCTCTTTTCTGAAAACTGTGAGATCATAATGATCGGGAAAGACGTTAGAAGGTAAAGAGTTGAGAAGCTTTGATCTGAAAGGATATAAGCAGATATCAGAATCCACTACCCTTTAGTTTCTAAGGGCCACACAATAATCATGCGAATCAGCGATGAAATGTGAAGTAATAGTGCGACGAAGGGTTTGGAGTTCAAGTTGGAAGTTCGGATAGCTTTCGATTCAAATCGTTCTAGTAAAGAAACAAAGCAAGAACCAACTCAAGTGGGAAAGTAGTAGTTTCTTCAGGAATGCTGCACTTCCTTGTATAAACAAAGGAAATTTTCCGAAGAGAAATTTCGATATCCAAATAAGACACTCCTTTTTTCAGAGGCAGACTTAGCTATTCATTAATCTGTGGTTTGTAAGAAAGCAAGAATGTTACAGTAACACTATGTAAGTTTATTGAACTCAGGAAATGTGATTACACAACCCTGAAAAAAGAGATGAGAGTTGTGAGTTCTTGATAGCGTGATGGGTAAAAATTAGGTCTTGGATGCATTAAAATTAATAAGGTTTTGTATACTCGATTGAAAAATCCTGACAATTTCAGAGTTTATTGAAGTTGCTACAACTAAACGAGAAGCAGAACGAGTGGGAGACGAGGGGGCAAAATTAAAAGATGTGTATGAATGCAGTTTTGAGTCATCATCGTATGAAGGCATCATGATATTTTTTTCGGATGAGAGGAAATCGTTAATTAAAGAAGGAAGGGTGTGGGAGACAAAACAGATCCTTGAGGAACGAGTCTGTTAATGCAAAAGGGGGAGGGGGATGCTGATCCACCGACGACCACAGAGATACAGGGTAAGGTGACTAATTTGTTGCCAATTGCAACTCTGAATGCGGCGTATGCGTGTTGTATGGAGTCGGTTCTCTCTTCTCCCTATCATAGTAAACTCAATTACTCATCGTCTTTCAAGGAAGAAATATTATGGCTGAATTTAATCCGTCTCAAAATTGCAAAAAGCAAGATTTGCAGCTTGGAATTTACGCCGCTAACTCGAATGCGATGTAGAGGAACAGAAAGAGTTGGATGAGTCAGGCTGTGATTAAGAAAGTATGGCGCATTGGAAACCTCGTTATAATCGTTCTGATACGAAAGAAAGCCCCGAATTTGTCGGAGAGATCAAAGCCATCAATGACAACGATCCCAGCAAGTTAGTGAGATGCAAAACCAGGGACAAGGGATTGTCAGAATCTCTCACCTGGCAGTTAGTGTATGACGACATCCTCTAATTCTCATACAAGATAAGAAAGAGCCAGCTTCTGTAACTGAAGATGAAAAAAAAAACGGAAGGACGGTGCTGCTAAACTCGTGAACAAACTTAAACATCCTCTTAAGCCTGCCATGCTTTGTTTCTTCTCAGACGAAAAGAATTTCAGCCAGAAGCAGCTGGTGGATTTTCAAAATAGCCGCCCTCTTGCTGTTCCACAGAGAGATCTACCGAGAGTCATGAGGAATAAGTTCAAGCCCCACATCATATGTTTGGGGTTGTCAGTAGTGTGGGTCAAGTTATGCCTTTGTTTATCTTCCCGGGGGAGGGGGCTACATCAAGTGCTTGGAGGAGTTGGTGTGGCCATGATACAAGACGAAGTGACCGTCGAAAGGTCATACGTGTGGTAGCGTGACTCTGCACCATGTCACACAAGCACGAGGACCAAGTCTCGGCCTTTGGGCTATTTTTTTGATCACATCCTTCCGAACATCTGGCCTCTTAACTCAACATATTGCAACCCCCTTGACTATTAGGTGTGAGGCTTGGTTGAGGTAGAGATCAACAACTCTCAGTACACCAATGTGAAGCTTAGGTACAGTATTAACACAGCTTTCACCCATGTAAACAGTGGGATGGCTGAGAATACCTGCAGTAGGTTCTGACGCTGCCTGCAGCTCGTCGTTAATGCCGACGGCGATTTAATTGAATAAAATAATTTCGATAAATATATTTGTATGAATTAACTCTGCTATTTTCTTTTATACTGAAGTCAGTAGACCAATTACTCACCGTAAACTGTAGATAGATGGAGGGGAGAGAAAGAAATCACAGAGATAGTAAAGGAGAGAAGACCAAAGTGAGGTGCTTTGAGATGAGACCACGATGCTACACACCGTCAAAAGCGTTAGACAAGTCAAAAAGGCAACCGCAGTTGATTACTGGAAACCTTTTGAGGATGTGAACCATAGCTAGAGGAGAAACATTTTAAAAGTCAGAACGGTCACTGCTCTTAGTAATTGGATGTATCGAAGTCAGTTTCAAAAGAGAGGGAAAAGTTTTATTTTATAAACAGAAACGTAGTGGAGCAGAAGGTAGAGGTGCGAGTTCAGAGGCACACTCATTCAGGAAGGATGCCATCAGGACTATAAATCTTGTTGGTGTCAAGAGAAATACTCCTTTACCAAGGGTCCGAAAGAGATTACTGGAAGTAGCATGTGATTAATAACAGGAGCCTGAGAAGAGAAGGGGTTTTAAGGTTATCCAGGGTGAAATTGCAAATGCAAGCCAGTAGCCAGTACGGTTCCTTCCTAGTAACGTTGGGACGGAAAAATGGGGGAAAGATAGAGAGACAGGAATTGTTAGAGATGTTCTTAGCTAGAGATCAGAAGGACCTGTTAGTGGATGACGAGGAGAGGTTGCATTTCCTTTTAATAAAAAAAAAACGATCTTCCACGCGGATAACATACTGCCAGCGGTTACAACCAATGAAAAAGCCGAATGAAAGCCAGGGTGAGGAGAGCTTTACAAGCTCGATATGCATGATCCCTTTCATAAATGGCCTCATTACATAAGTGGTTGTACCAGGGTTAGATGAAGAAGTCTTGGAGGAGAAAAGGGATAAATGCAACCATTGATGCAATAATAATGAACTATGTTATTCTCTTGGTGGAGACAAAAGCATTACCACATAAGTGACAGTAATTTTACCAAGGAAATTTAGAAAATATGTTACTCTGTCAGCTTTGTTCAGGTGCCAGTATTTACAATTGGAAAGGGGTGCTGAAAGGGGGTAATCACATCGATATAGACTAGAAGTGTTCAATAAATCCAGGATTTAGGTGTGTTGTTATAGTGGTTAAGTATATTGAGCAGTGTGGGGGTTAATTTGATCTAATTCATATAGAATGGAGAATGTGAGGCCTTCGACCTCACTCAACATCCGTATGGAAGGAATTAAACTATTCATTATGGAGAACGTTGAAAGCGTCGAGGTAGATGAACTCGGCTTGCGGAAGAGAAGATGTCACATTATCGTGGCAGAAGCTTAGATAGTTAAATAAGGATACAAAGTTTGTGGACTTAGGAGAGTAGTAGGCAAAACAAAGGATAAGTGTGGTCGCGGGGAGACAGATCCTGAGTCACAAAAACTTCAAAGATTGCCGATTTAAAATCTTTGATGTTCGCAACAGATGTGTTTATGCTGGAACTGCACAATCATTAAATTTGAGTGTAGATTATAATTAGACATGGAAAAGAAACGAGTGAGAAGTCATTAGATATTTGTGTCTGGGAGAGAAGTAGGATACTGAGAGCAGTACTAGATAGATGCTCTTCAACTGAGGAAAGATTAATGGAGAGACCACGAGTCTTGGTGTAGCGAATAGAGAAAGAGATGACTCAAAGAGATGATAGGTTCATATGAAGTGCAGTTGGTGCTAGTACTGACAAAGTTAGTCTGAAATCCAAAGATTCTTGGCACCCCTAAATCCCGGGGATTAGGGGCCATAGCTTTATCACACTTCTATCAAGAATAATATTTAACAGCCATGGCGATAAAGCACAACTAAAAGGGTAAATTGAATTCAAATTGATGGATATATCGTGGTTCTAAATAATATTTGATAGAGTCTAGCAATTCTTTGCAACTTGGAATTTTAGAGTTAGAAAAGGTTTGTTTCTAGGATTTTATTTTTGAGGTCAAAACGCCAACATTTCGAGAAGGGAAGCGAGTGCTATTGATTTTAAAAACAACTGCCCTAGTTCTTTGTTGTTTGCGTGTTAGTGTAGTTATTTCTTTTGTTGGTTTCTTTTTATTTATTTTTGTTCCGTTCTTTTTTTTGTTTCTCTTTTTCTATCATTTTATTTTAATCTTTCCTTCTATGTTGTTTTGTATGTCTCTGTCTCTCATAGCTAGTTGATTCATTTTTTACCATTGTTTGTTTGTCTATCTATGCGGAGTAAGAGATAGGAGTGTATGGGCTTTGATATGAAGTTGGAGGTGGGGGGGGGCGTACCACCTGCTTGCTTATGAGTGGAAGCCAATTAGGGGAGCATTCAGCCGGGCTGTGGCCAAGGCCGAGACGGTGTGACAGCGTGGTGGCTGCGGCGTGGAAGGATTTTGATTTGAATTCTCTGTGGGGCGCCCCTTGCCCTCCCCACCCACATCAACGGGAGGTGACCACTCATACATATATACTACAAACTTAGAGGGGGCCTTGCTGTATGTTTGGGTGTATGAGTGGGTAAAAGAGAAAAGGGGGATGGGATTGCAGGTGTGCAAGTTAGAATGGGGAAGCTGGTCAAGTAGGGCGTATAAATGCGTATTATGTGTCCTTTAAATTCACATACATTTATGACACACTAGCGGTGTTTATGTGTGTGTGTGTGTTTCTGTGATAAGCGGAAATACTAAACTCATTGGGGGGGTGGGAGGATTATCATAACCTAAATGTGTGGTGGCTGAGATGCTGTGTATTTCTATGTGTGTGGTATCTGATGATCTGAACCCCTGTAGACATATTGGGCCAAGACCTTTTAAGTTTGATAGGGTCTCAATACAAGGTGTCCTGCACAACAAACGCGCATGCCTTCGTTCATTGACGCCAATTCGAATGAAATGAGCAAAGGTCTGGTATCCTACGCGGACAAACTAATCCCAGGGGATCTTCATCTTAAATCAGTTTGTGTAAAGAAGTATCTCACGGTACCAATAACCGAGAAGGTCCCTCATATATCCTAATAAATCCATCTTTCGTCCAAACTCAGCTGACGGGGGACGAAAAATGAGTATTGGTTATCTCAGGCATGAAGGCCGGGAGTCGAACCCCCAGGTAATGGAAGGTCATAAGAGCTACCGGGAAGATTTATGGCTGAGTGGTCGAACTGACCGACTTTAACTGCTTGGAAGGCGTTCGAGACCCTAATTTCACTTCTGTCCATGTTTGGATAATAAATTTGCGGCATTTTCACTTTTAATGGTTTTCGGCAACGACCATCGGGACCTGTCTTAATGCCCTTCTTGATTGCTTTTCCAAAACTCTTGAAACCGCAAATATATATATATATATATATATATATATATATATATATATATATATATATATATATATATATATATATATATATATATATATATGCTCCAGAAAGTATTCCTATCCCTAATAATAAATACCACAATCTTTCGCTAATTTCAGGAAGCGTTCATTGAAGAGAAACGAGATTTAAAGGCATTGCAAAGAACGCATTAATTGATACATCCACAAAATTTCAAAAGGTTTAATAGAAATATAAGGGAATAATAAAGCTATTTACAAAAATTTATAATACAAAAGTATTGATACCATAAACAATCGGTTAACTAATAGGGAATAGTGTAAAATTTTGGGTTAAATATACTCCTCAAACGATACTTATAGGTTTTGACTAGATCTAGGCAAACATGAAGAGATTTTGTCTCGCTCGTCTTTGCAACACTTATCCAATTCATCGATATTTTGGCATTTCTTTTATGGACGCTAACCTACAGCTCATGCCATAAATTTCCGATCGATTTGACATCTGGCGACTGTGATGGCCATTCCAAACTCGAGCAGGTAGAAATAAAATTTTATGTTTAGGGTGTTTTTTGTGTTGAAAAACTTCTTCTTCCTAGACCAAGCTTACAAGCATCATGCTTCAAATAATCTTCAAGAATCTTTATGTGGTATTCTTTATTCAGCGTTTCGTTGATTTAATAAAGTGTACGTACAAATGCTAACCTAACCACTTATGTGCCCAAAAGATACCGTACATCTTTTGTGACAAACAAATCAATCTTGGTTTCATCTAACCATGTCACATGACTCCGAAAATTGAATTTTTTTTTCGAAGGATCGTTTCCGTAATTTAGACGAATTTTCACATTAGTGTTTTATATGCGTTTTCTTTCGACGGCGTTCGTGCATTTCCGCTCTGTGCAACATTTACAAACATTAGTAATAGACAAGTATTAAAACCATCAATATCTAACTAACTTCCTTATTAGTAAATTCACTTGAGATATAAAGACAATTACGAGTATTTCCTCATAAGTCTTTGTGTAGCTTATCTTAGATTTGAATTTCGTAATTATTCTCAAATTAATGTCGGGTCATGATTGCTGGTAAAATAAGACTGACGAATTTGTGATGCCGAAAAAAGGGTTGTTAGAAACTTGTAGACTATTCTTGACTATTTCAAATTATAAAGGTGTTATAAAAACTACTCGTGTAAGTTCAAAAGTGTCGTAATTTAACAAAAATAATAAATAAACATATCGATTTTAAATATGAAAACTTATAAAGACTTTTTCGATGTCAAACTTTAATAAAAAAGCATTATTACTCTGTCTATTAAGCTTGTTGGAGTTTTGTGCATTCGTATACAGTCATGACTAAAAGTTTTGTGATTAATATATTTTTAAAATTTTTTCATTCGTTTTTAAAATTTACGTGAGAGGAATATTATTATAATATTTAATTTATTAAAGGTTTATTAAAAAGTCCGGATTTAAAAAAAAAAAAGCATTTTTTTGCTGAATCAAAAATCGCGCTCTGGTCCTGTTCCTGTAGGAGGTGAGTTGCAGTCCCTACTTTGCTATTCAATATTAAATGTTAAATAACAAAAACTATGAGTTAAATAAATAATAATGTATAATTATAATCTATTTATTTAATATTTTGGGTAAAAATAAATGTTCGAATCATTTGCAAGTCCAGAAATGGTTATTTCCAAAGAAAAGTGTCTAACAATTGTTGCTCTACATCAATGTGGCTTGAAATGCAAGGGAAAAGTTGCCGAAGGTAATGGCATTAAGGAACATTTAGGATCATTAGTGTCTTGAAAAATATTGGTGACACTCCAGAAGTCCTCTGGATGCCCGAGTGATAAAGTCCCAGTTTAAGGACATGGGTTGCCAGCCACCTGTGCCAATTTTGCTTACGATTGGAAAGAAGCAGATGTGAACGATCAGCGCATTCGGTGAGGTTGAGACTTTTCGACAATGGTCTCAAGTCGAGAAGACCTGCAAAAAAGTCTCATCTCACTAAGGAGAATCTTACAATTCGGCTCCAATTTTGTAAGAAATGTAAAGAATGAACTGTTGAAGACTGGGGTAAAGTGATATTCTGTAATGAAGTTTCTTTCCACTTATTTGGAGCTTATGGATGATCCCTCGTTAGGAGGAGAAAAGGGTAGCGCTTTCACGAGTCTTGAGGTGTACCCACGGTGAAGCGTCCGGACATTATCTATGTATGATGTATGTGGCTGCTTCTTATCTAAGGTAAGTGGAGTACTCACAATTCCGCCAAAGTAAACTGCCGTAAGCTCAAAATGATAGCAAAACGTGTTTCATTATCATTTTTTTCCAACAGTTCATGAGCAATCTGAGGAAGATAACTGTATTTATAAGCATGATGAGGCACATTTTCGCAAAGCGAAACAATAACAAAGTTCTTGGCTGAAAATAACATAGAACTTTTAAGACTTTGGTCTCGATTTCAACTCAATAGAGAATTTGTGGGCGATAATCAAACTGGTGGTTGATGAATGGAAGCCACCAGATTGTGATTCGTTGCGGGGGTTTATCGAAAAAACGGAGCATTCTGGTCTCCAGAAAGCCAAAACCAATTCAAGCAGTCTTCAAGAACAAGAGACATCGTTGTAAATATTGACTGCGCATCAATTGTTAACTATATTTATTAATAGTATAGGATTGTGCTCTTTTTTTTTTATATTTCTCCTTCAAATTCTGATACATACATATTAAAACAAAATGAATCTTTGATTAGTTCTTTTAATTACTACTTTTTATTTTCATTTTTACGTTGTTCCTTTAGAATTAATAACGAATTCAAAACAGAAAGGAATTGACTCGTAGATTTCGCACAGTATTTAGAAGATTTTAGCCCATTCCTCGAACATTCCTTAGAATCAGCTCCTAGTTAAACTACAAATCCTCAATTATATAGAGATATGACTATCACGGGTGCAGTGGCGGGTCCAGAATAAAAATGAGTGAAGGGGGTGCTAACCTGAATTCCTACCTTTCAGTAGTCTGAAAAACGGGCATTGATGATTAATAATAGTTATCTTACACAACCTTGATAATGAATAATATCACCTCACACGGGAGAGAGAAATAACTCTTATCAAATCCAAATTTTCCACACACAGCAGAAAATTATGAATTGTAGTTTTGGGACGTCAGCAAAGGTACACTACTGAATTTAATAAGCATTTTTGAGATTTACCTCTATTTTAGTCATGTATCATATAAGGTACATTTGATGGCAACGGTTTAAAAACTGTTTTTATATATATTCTATATTATTACATACATCTTTCTGAATAGCAAAATACAAGTATGGATTAAAAAAGAAATATAAACATAAACGGATCTGAAGTTGGAGGGGAGGGGGGCTTCAGCCTCCTAATGCCCCCTGGATCCACGCCTGTGCGGGTGCCAATCCAAAAAGATGGCGCAGCCAGTAGGAAAGAGCGTCTGCCCTATGGGATACAAATGTTCAGCCAAATTTAACAGATAGTCTCTCGAGTTCACCTTGCCATGCAGTACAACTAATTGAGCAAGAGGATTTATATGGTATTGCTGCCCAAATCATCACTAATCCACCTCCATGCTTACCTGTCGGAATGGGACAATCAACTTTCCTAGGCGTCCTGCAGACGGAAACGGCCAGAATTTGTAAAGTATAGGAAAATCCATTCGAATATATCACATTCTTCCATTGTCTTGTTCTTATGTTTTATACAACAACTATTTTCTCTCAGGATAATAATGATTTGCGTTAGCAAAGGTTTGGCAATTTACAACGTTCTCATAATAACCGATTTTATGAAGCTCTCGACGAAGTCTTGGTCAAATCTTGACTTGTTAAATGAGGATTAAGTAAGCTCTGTACTCACCTTTGTAGCTGTGGTCATATGATCGAGAGTTTTAGTAAGTTTACAATCTTTTTCCTCCGTCCGGTATTACTTTGATCGGAGCTTTTATTCGAGGTACAGCCATTCGAGGTTCTACCACCTGCCATCTTTGGAAGTCTGAAAAGTCTTTCAGTTTATGATAAGGTATTAACTTTTGGAAGAAAATCGTTATGAGCCTTATAACAAAATAATATGTAATAATCTGAGAAACGTAAAAATGAATTGTTAAGTCTGTTGACATCGACCTATCCTCAATTAGTCCCCTGTATTTTTGCCAATAACGACTTAAAACTGGCAGCATTTGTTCAAACATTAACTACACACTCGTATTCAATCCAAAATTATATATGGTTTTCGGTTTACGCGCAGTAGCACACTATTATATGTGGGAGCAACAACACACATATATTACTCTTGCTTTCTACATGTGGATTACGGTGGTTCTTATTTGTATATTATTTTTTTTTTAGTAAATATCAACCCCTGGCCCTCTCATTTATTTTTCTATTGGTAGTAATTAATATATGCAAAATATCAGTCTAATATATTATCATTTAGGGTATGCTCAATGCAGAAATGTGTTTTTTTAGGCCTTGCCGCGGGCGAAAAAAGCTGTGCGCGGGTTTTGGCCATGTTGTTTTCTGTGTAAAATAGGCTATATTTGGCTTATCTCTTGATAAAATCAGAGCTACTTTTTCAGTGAGATGGAGAAAGGGGCGTCCCGCATCATCAGAGGAGCACAGGTGCTCTTAAATACATTGGAAATTTTAGCCGTGCCCTCTGTCCGTGGGTTTTGGGCAGATTTTCAAATATTTGGCAACCCTGAGCTCCAGGGATGCGATTTGAAAGTTATAAGGTAAGACTTTTACGCACTTTAACACAGTATACTACTCATACAGTTTTGAAAAAATATCATATTTATGACATTACTGCAGATGGCCAATTTGGCACATTAGTGCGACATTTTAAAGCAATTAGAGATAAGAAAGATTCCACTAATCCAACATGCTTCAACATAGAGCTCTAATGCTTACACACATTTAGTTAGCCTATTAGAGAAATACTGTGCTGGATGGGAAGTCTCTGCTAAGTATGTATATCATCATGAGGGCTATGTTTATTCAGCTATAACGTTTGGTATAAAATTAATATTTTTATGGATTTATGATATAGAAAACATTTGACAAGGCTCACATTTGCTTACAATGTCCTCCTAGATATAAATAGAAACATCTTTTAACTCTTCCCAAAGCTGTATCACACAAGCAATTTGGACAAAGTATGCGGTTTTAATATACTTTTTAATTATGAGAGGTTAAATGTCAAATTTTGTCAGGCGGGAGTGGATCAAAATAGGTGGTCCCTATCATGTGAAATCATAAACACTTGTCTTTTCAGATATAAGATGACTACTTTGCGAAAACAGGACAACGGATATTTGCTGGGAAACAAGAAAGAGTCTCTTTCCGCCTGCAAGCTTCCATCCAAAAGCGACGTAATCCGAGTATATCTGCATCGCATGAGCGAAAAAGGAATGGTGAAGCATGAAACAGCAGTGCAGAATATGAAGAAGGTCGGAAGCTTTTGAAGAAAGGCCCGCTATAATAGAACGAGTTGAAGCTGCGTTTAATTTCAACTCCTATCCCGTATTATTTAAAACCACGATGCTGCCCACGTGCATCTTCGATTCGAGGCTTGGAGTCTTATCACAGCTACCGGATGTCAATGTTTAAACAAGGAGGTTATCGTCCCCCCGTTCGCCCCCATACGCCGACCTCGCCAGATTGAGTTGGGCTTATGAGCAGATAAGGCATTGTTCTCCGGCCCGGCTGTGCGTTCCCTCCAAGCTTTCACTCCATTTTCCCCCACGCCAAGGAGATGTCCTGGCTATTTATATGGAAACTTTACCACTAAGATCAGATTGGAGATCCAGATTTTCGTCGCGAAACATCACCACGACCCTCTCTCCCTTTGTGCACCAAGGGACCTCGACCTCGAGATTCACCATCACTTGTCCAGAAGGAGGACAATATTCCTCGAGTGCCAAAGGTTCGAGCCTTTCCGACGCCAAGTCCCCAAGGCTTCCCCCCCTGTTGTTCAAAGGAGAACAGCATTAGAACAGCCATTGTTCGTTTTGAGCCCTTCGCCAAGAAACGGTTCTCATCCCCCCCTGTTGTTCAAGGAGAACAGCATTAGAACAGCCATTGTTCGTTTTGAGCCCTTCGCCAAGAAACGGTTCTCACCCCCCCCCCCTGTTGTTCAGAGGAGAACAACATTAGAACAGCCATTGTTCTTGAGCCCGTAGACAAGAGACGGTTCTCATCCCCCCCTTTGTTCAGAAGAGAACAACCTAGAACAGCCATTGTTCGTTTTGAGCCCTTCGCCAAGAAACGGTTCTCACCCCCCCTGTTGTTCAAAGGAGAACAACATTAGAACAGCCATTGTTCTTGAGCCCGTAGACAAGAGACGGTTCTCATCCCCCCTTTGTTCAGAAGAGAACAACCTAGAACAGCCATTGTTCTTCAAGCCGTTCGTCGAGAAACGGTTCTCCTTCCCAAGATGCCTCGTCAGGATCCTTTTATCCCCCCCCCCTTCGGCTGGAACTCGCCAGCGGACCGAAACTCCTTTGCGCCACCTTCCACTGCACCACTAGTGCAAAAGTTACGTAAGCCAAACGTCACCTTTGAGTATTGATCCCTTTTTTCAATTCTATCCTGTTCTTTAAATGGTTTATCGAACCATCCCATCTCTTTAACTCTATATTTGTTTTACCTTTTTTAATCCTTTAAATCCTCGGATTAGCCCGAGTCTCCATGACCCTTTTCATTCTCTGTTTATGTCAATATTTTCCGTCTTGTGTTTATTGATAGTTATTGTTAATAAAACTCTATTTTATTAATGATAGCAATATTATTATCCTTGAGCTCAGTTCCACTTCTTAAGCATATCGAAGATACATAATATCGGCCGCCAGACAGTAACGCACTCTAGAGATAATTAAAGAAGTTCCCTCAACGAATAGTGATATATGGTATATCGTCGGGAGTCATTCTACGACATATATATATATATATATATACTATTTAAATTTGGTATCAGGTGTGTAAGGTTTAACGCTATATCTTTGCAAACACTGGTCTCAGTCGAGTAAAGCATAGTGTTATTCGTTATAATAATAGAATATAGTAGTTCCCTTTTGTTTTAACGATTGCTATCCCCCTTTTTTTTAAACTTAAGAAGCTGGAGTAGCTCAAGGAACGGTTATAATAATTTGTTTGTGTTTTTTTGTGATTTTAGTCAGTGGTTATTTAGATTGAGAAACCAAGTCCGAATAGGTCAGTGCCCATATTTAGGTAGGCTAATTCTATAGAGGCATAATTCTTGTAGCGAGGAATTTTAGTTGGTTGACTAGTGCGCCCCCAAGTGCAAAGATGACTCAGTTTGAAATCTTTAAAGCGCAAGGAGAATCCTTGGGACTTTCCGGAAAAGAACTAATTAAGTACATAAGAGAGGAATGGATAAGACAAGTGTACCTTCAACATCAGATTGAACTAGCTCGGATTGAAGAAAAATATCAAAGAAAAAAGGTAGAAAGCGAAAGGGAAAGAGTAATCCGACAAGAGGAACGAGAAAGAGAAATACAACGAGAGGAACGAGAAAGAAAAATACAACGAGAAGAACGAGAAAGAGAAAAACAACGAGAAGAACGAGAAAGAAAAATACAACGAGAAGAACGAGAAAGAGAAAAACAACGAGAGGAACGAGAAAGAGAAATACAACGAGAAGAACGAGAAAGAAAAATACAACGAGAAGAACGAGAAAAAGAAATCCAACGAGAAGAAAGAAGGACGGACTCGCGCTCCTTCCCAGGAAAGCTGACAAAGTTTCCGAGCCCCGTAAAACCCCAAAACTTCTTTCCCCAAAACCAACAACGGGACTCCAAACCTCCCGTTAAGACTTCTCCTCCATCTCTCTTCCCGAAGCGACCAACCATATGCTTCACCTGTGGTGTAGAAAACCACATGAGCTGGAATTGCCCCCAAAATTCTAGGCTTAAAAGCGGACCAGCCCACCAAGTTCACCAGATTAATGCAACCCCGGCTCCCCCGGTGGTGCAGACCCAAGCAGAAACTTCTCCCCCTCCGTCAGGCCACCAGGTAAATTTTGTTTTTGGTAAAATTTCATCGGGAACTTTGAAATATGAGGAGGGCAGCGTGGACAGCTGCCGAGTATTGACTCTCGTCAGGGACACAGGATGTACGTGTTTCATCGTGTCCGACGAACTCCTCCCAGTGGCCTCTAACCACGAAAAATTTGCGGTGGTACATGACTACCTTGGGCGGGCGAACAGATTCCCCGTCGCTAGATGTTACCTGCAGTGTCAATATTATAATGGCTGGGCTGAAGTCATTGTAGCACCCATACAATTCTGTTCCGTACTTATAGGACAGAGCCCCCAAGTAAGTTTCGACCCTGTGTTTCAGGCCGCCCTTCCTCAAGGCCGAGATAAGAAAGAAGCCCAGGAGCCCGTCCCCATCAGAACCCCGATACCGTCCGATTTCTCGGAGACCCCTAACCAGGACTTTAGGACGGCAAAAGAGGAATGTGAATCACTAACACCCTTAGGTGATAAGGCCCCAGACAAGGACACGGAGACTGTCCCTGGACCCCAAGAAAAAAAGAACCCCCAACGCGCCCATGGAGATACCTTCGTAGAATTGGACGAAGCATCGGCGCTTGAAGAGGATTGCCCCGCGGAGTCCCTTAATGTAATCCAGACAGTGTGCATCCAACCTGATGCCGATTACCCTCCTCCTTCCCTACCAGGCGAGTCTTTAGAACCCTCTGACCTGGATAGTGACGCGCAGCTGACACCACGTCCGAAGAGTCAGCTACAAGAACTAATTAAATGGAATCACCATTTACCCGCCCTATTAGCTCTTTTTGAGCGACTGCGTAAAAATGGCCTCAGCATTGGCCCCAGCAAATGCCATTTTGCTCACGAAACCATCAAATATTTGGGTTTCAAAATAGGACAAAGCAAGTTAGGTCCCCACGAGAACAAGATTAAGGCAATCGCCCACATGCCCCTCCCGATTACAAAGAAGCCATTAAGATCGTTCTTAGGATCAGCTTCTCCCTATCAGCGATTTGTTCCGAATTTCGCTGCAATTTTGGCCCCCCTATGCCCCCTTCAGGAAAAGAATTTCCCCGATCGTTTACGTTGGAATGATGTCGCTGTTTCCCATTTTAATCAGCTCAAAAGTAAGTTCATTTCTGCCCCCATTTTAAAGTTGCCCAACCCGGAAAAATCCTTTGGGATTAAGACCGACGTGAGCAACGAGGGCATTGGAGGTGTACCCCTTCAATACGTGGATGACAGAACGAGTCATCCAGTTGCATATGCTAGTTGTCAACTATTACCACGCGAAAAGAGATATGCCACTAGGGAAAAGAAAGCTCTATCAATTATCTGGGTCATAGACAAATTCAAGCTGTACTTGATATGTAAAGAATTTCAAATAGGAACCGACCACCGTCCGTTAGCCTATATTAGGAATGTGAGACACTCAAACGGCCGCATCATGCGCTGGAGTTTACTCTTGCAAGAGTATCAGTTTAAAATAAATTAGATAAAAGGTTCCGATAACCAGGTCGCTGACGCCCTCAGTAGGAATGCGTTACCGAATAGCGTAGAATAATTGTATTCATAGGATTAGTATCTCCATGTAGGTATATACCGTCTTGTACGACTTAATTTAAGATTCTTTTGTAATATAATTAATTAATGTATATGTCTGAATTTTGTAACGCTCAATGTCTAATTTTTTGTATGTCTATATATTTGTTCTTATTAATTTACGTATAAATTATTTTGTCCCGTATGTACTAAGTTTATATCATTTCATTGTTCCATGCCCTTTTTTTTTATTAAGTTGTATTAAAGGTTATTTTCCCCTGTAATCTAAAGATCAAAATATTCATATGTATTGAGGTAATACTAGTTAGGTGCAGGAAGGTACGGTTGGTACAAGAAAACGAGTTCCCTACAACGGAGCTCTATCGTTGTCCCTTCTCTCTCTTTTTTTCGAAGTGACAACTTCCCCTGGAATGGAGGGGTGTAATAGAACGAGTTGAAGCTGCGTTTAATTTCAACTCCTATCCCGTATTATTTAAAACCACGATGCTGCCCACGTGCATCTTCGATTCGAGGCTTGGAGTCTTATCACAGCTACCGGATGTCAATGTTTAAACAAGGAGGTTATCGTCCCCCCGTTCGCCCCCATACGCCGACCTCGCCAGATTGAGTTGGGCTTATGAGCAGATAAGGCATTGTTCTCCGGCCCGGCTGTGCGTTCCCTCCAAGCTTTCACTCCATTTTCCCCCACGCCAAGGAGATGCCTGGCTATTTATATGGAAACTTTACCACTAAGATCAGATTGGAGATCCAGATTTTCGTCGCGAAACATCACCACGACCCTCTCTCCCTTTGTGCACCAAGGGACCTCGACCTCGAGATTCACCATCACTTGTCCAGAAGGAGGACAATATTCCTTGAGTGCCAAAGGTTCGAGCCTTTCCGACGCCAAGTCCCCAAGGCTTCCCCCCCTGTTGTTCAAAGGAGAACAGCATTAGAACAGCCATTGTTCGTTTTGAGCCCTTCGCCAAGAAACGGTTCTCATCCCCCCCTGTTGTTCAAGGAGAACAGCATTAGAACAGCCATTGTTCGTTTTGAGCCCTTCGCCAAGAAACGGTTCTCACCCCCCCCCCTGTTGTTCAGAGGAGAACAACATTAGAACAGCCATTGTTCTTGAGCCCGTAGACAAGAGACGGTTCTCATCCCCCCCCTTTGTTCAGAAGAGAACAACCTAGAACAGCCATTGTTCGTTTTGAGCCCTTCGCCAAGAAACGGTTCTCACCCCCCCTGTTGTTCAAAGGAGAACAACATTAGAACAGCCATTGTTCTTGAGCCCGTAGACAAGAGACGGTTCTCATCCCCCCTTTGTTCAGAAGAGAACAACCTAGAACAGCCATTGTTCTTCAAGCCGTTCGTCGAGAAACGGTTCTCCTTCCCAAGATGCCTCGTCAGGATCCTTTTATCCCCCCCCCCTTCGGCTGGAACTCGCCAGCGGACCGAAACTCCTTTGCGCCACCTTCCACTGCACCACTAGTGCAAAAGTTACGTAAGCCAAACGTCACCTTTGAGTATTGATCCCTTTTGTCAATTCTATCCTGTTCTTTAAATGGTTTATCGAACCATCCCATCTCTTTAACTCTATATTTGTTTTACCTTTTTTAATCCTTTAAATCCTCGGATTAGCCCGAGTCTCCATGACCCTTTTCATTCTCTGTTTATGTCAATATTTTCCGTCTTGTGTTTATTGATAGTTATTGTTAATAAAACTCTATTTTATTAATGATAGCAATATTATTATCCTTGAGCTCAGTTCCACTTCTTAAGCATATCGAAGATACATAATATCGGCCGCCAGACAGTAACGCACTCTAGAGATAATAAAAGAAGTTCCCTCAACGAATAGTGATATATGGTATATCGTCGGGAGTCATTCTACGACACCCGCATTCCCATTCGGCCTTTCCATCATGTTATGAAGAAGCTCGAAGGCCTTGTGTCAGAATGGAATGCCTTGAAAAAGAATAAGAGGCGAAGGAGTGAAACACAGGAGAAGAACAAAAATAAATTTTGCGACACCTTGAATGATCTTTTCGACATAGCCCACCAAGATGCACTAAAGATGGTAAAGATCACAGAGGATAAAGCATTTTTGAAAGCACAGCGGGAGAAAGGGAGGCGAGGAAGCATGGCAATGAAGGAAAGGGAGAAATCAAAACAAGAAGAGAGAAAGTTACGGACGATTGCAAAGCTTTAGAACGAAGCTTGTTAGCATGAGAGAAGTGTCACCATGGAGGACTCTTCCTCTCGCTCCTCAGCAGGAGGAAATGAGACAGAAGGAGCCACTGCAGAATCTGGTCAAGCACAGCGGGGAAGCGTAAAAGAGGAAAAAAGAGCATTCTGAGTTCAGACGTTCTTTCAGCCCTAGATCGAACCAAGACCAGTAATTATCATGCAGTAAACTGCTTGACGCGTTCAAAGTCAGCCCCTCTCCCATCCTTCGTTCTCGTCAGCAACACCGTAAGGTTCGCTCTGCAGATCTCAAGTAGGGGTTTTCTTTCGAACAGCCCTTAACACTTCACTGGGAGGGAAAACTGATGGCTGAACTGACAGGAGACGAGAGAGTGGACATGCTCCCCATCATTGTGTCTGGAAAAGCGTTGATCAGTTGCTTTGCATACCCAAGTTGCCAGCTGGAACTAGTCAAGCAATGGCGGAAAAAATAACTAAGGCGGTGGCATATTGGTGTTCGGAGAAATGGATTCGTTCCATTTGCTGGAAGAGGTTTTATTTCGTCACCATGGGCCTATTATCCGGTCGAGACATTAGTATCTTCAAGAGTCACTGGCACCAAATGTCCTTGGATAAATACAAGCCAAGAATCAATGTGGCTGATGTTGCCAGTGCTTTGATGAATATGACAGGCAACATTATTGAGTTGTGCTCACAACAACTAGAGAAAGTTCATCCCATCATCCCAGGGAGGATTACCGGGAGCTTTTTGGACAGACCAACATTTTCCTTGGGGAAATTCAAACTAGAGGAGTTCACTTTGCCAAACTAGGGTCAATGCATCGCGCCCGCTTTATGGCACGTCTAATTTATGCACCGAAGCTTTTTATCTTCCCGGATGCATTCAGTCTAACCGCCCTCGAATTGAAAGGCATGAAGGAGCTCTGTGTCTTTGGTGTGAAGCACTTTATGTGGAGTCTTGGTTTTGCTGCCGTCTCCCAACAGTTGCGCCAAAAAGCGATCTCGAACTCTTGATGTTGTTTGCTGCTGATGATGACAGAGCTGCAAAAGGTGACCTCAAGAAGCTGTCCAAACTACCTCTGGCACTTGAGTTAAGAGCTGGTGGCACTGGCCTTCTTTGATACAGTTGACACTGTGGCTGAGAAAAATGCGATGTTCGCTGCCATGGACAACGGAGGAGACCAGGAGCCACTGAAGAGGGTGAATTTGGATATGCTAACCATTAAAATGAAGAATTTGAGCGATTTGTCACAAAGAACACTCGGAAGTTCTTTGATATTCTAGATCGCAGTCAATAGTTATTAACTGAAGATCCCAGTACCTGGGCCCACAACAGAACATACATCACCGCAGAGGAGATTGCGAACAGCCTGACTGTGGCTACTAACGCGGCAGAGAGAGAGGCATAGCGCTTATCCAGGAGCATAATGGACTCCTGTCAAAGACTGAAGAACAGACACAGTTCATTATGCAAATTGTCAGAGAGCACCGAAAGATGTTTTCGGACAGCCGCAAGAGTACTATTATTGAAGGACTCGTCGGACTGTAGTGAAGATCTGCCACATCGGACCTTATTTTGTTGTTACAATTTTCCATTTGAACGGCAGTATTCTAGTTTTGTTTTAATCAGTATTATAACTGTTTAGAGTGTTTTATGTTCTGCTATTAACCAGTTCCACTGTCCAGTACTGTAACTGGTGAAATGTAATGTTAATAATGTCGTGAGTTTAAGTTATCAATACAGCACTGTATTTCATCGCATTATGTCCGTTAGGAACAAAATTAAGTTTCATTGAGCACACCGTAAGCGTAATACAATCTCAATAAAATTTGGCCTACTTTGTTTCTTCATGAAATGGAATAGATTAAAGGGATGAGAGGCAAAGATTTCGAAAGTCAAAAAATAAGAACCACTCTAATGTGGGTAGATCTGAAAGAAATGTCCTTCAACTTTGCAAACTTGACACATCCCCGACTCTAAACTAACTCTCGCCATGTAGTTATAGGATCACCTCAGGCTATATGATGCAGTAAGCAATATCTCAGTCTTTATCTGTTAAAATCTCTACATTAAAAACTTCTGCTTTTTTTGAATAATAACCTTTTATCTGTTGTATTAAGTATAGTGCCACATTAACAATTATGTTAATTTGTTACGTAGTTTCACGTTCTCTTAAAAAAAGTATTGTTAAATTTTTTACCCACTTATATTCCTTCCTTCGTTGGTTTCTTTCTCCGCACCTTCATACAATTTAATTAATTTTCAATTTAAGCTTCGTGTTTTTTTATTTTTGGCATGGATTAGAAAATTTATGCATATAATTTAATGTTTATTGATATATTTTTCTAGCACTGATGATGAGATATGTTATAAACCTGAAACATGGCCAATAAATGTTATGAAGCTTTTCGTTTCTGTCATGATTTTCCTATTTATATCAGGTCCTCCCATAGGTAGTGTACGAATTTAGGATAAGAGGCAAAGGTAGCTTTATTTCATGATTTATACGAAATTATTCATTAACCTAATCCTCCTCATTATCAATGAATTCCTTCCGACGGTTGAAAAAAGCTTTACAATCCCATTTGTATAAAACGCTTTAGATTGGGAGGAAAAGAATCTAGAGAGGGCAAACTCCACCTATTTATGTATTTTAAAGAGTACTCCACCAAACTGACTCTGCAGATTCTGTAATCGGTGATAATAAGACGGAGACACGTCTGAGGAAGAAGAAGGGTGTGGTAGTTCTTCCCAGCCGAGGTCTTCCATCAACACTGTTGTGAACCTTGCTGGATCAAGCCATGCAATATTAAAATGAAAGGAGGACACCTTTGCAACTCATCAGAGAATCTGATTTTCTTCACAGCAGCGTTCAAAAGAGCTAATGAAAGATGACTGTCGTAATCATTTGTTTCACTGTTTGCAACTAAAAGTCGATCATACGAGCATAAATCTTTCATTTAATGAAAGTCATTTATGTGTTACGTTTGGCAGTTGGATACCAATAAATGCTTGTATGGATCCATTTTTCATGAAGAGAGAATATCCGTTTTTCCTCTGTAGTCAATGATGATTTCAGAAATGAGGGGAGGTGTTAAAGAAAATACAGATGTCTATTCTTGCTTTAAGGGTGGTGCCCATCATATCATGCGGAACGCATTTTCTAAGTTTAGACATTATCCCATGGCGTTACATAGGACAGCGAACGGTTTAATGATAGGATTTTATTTGGTAGGTAATTCTCCAAACGTATTAGCACAATTTGAATTCAGTCCACACAAATCTAATGACATAGGTTTTAGGACATTACTTCGTCTGATGTTTGCTGAGACCATATCTCTCTCTCTCTCTCTCTCTCTCTCTCTCTCTCTCTATATATATATATATATATATATATATATATATATATATATATATATATATATATATATATATATATATATATATATATATATATATATGAGGAATTAAACCACATTCTCCGAAGACAATTTAATTCAGAACAGTTTCGGTGTATCTCACACCCTTTTTCAACTGACACTGGATAGAAAATATAAGAAAAGTGCATACAAGCATAACACAAGGTCAGGTCGTGAAAGATCCCCTCTTTTTTCCCCAATCCCCTACTTGTGGCTAATCTGAGGGGGATGGGGGTCAGGCCTAAACATATTGAAGGGCTGACATTTTACTATTTTGTTTATTTGCTTTCTTATTACAGGATTAAAAGAAAATTGACCCTCAGATAGATTTAAATTAGGAACTGAAGATATCAAGCTCTATTCTACGATTCTTCTCTTAACATAGTTAGCCGATTTAAATACCATTTTACTTCCATTGAAATCTATTGAATGATTCAAGTCTCTAACATGGCAAAATATTCCACTGCTTTGGCTGCCCACTCTAATATCTCTTTTGTGTTCATACAATCTCTTGTCTAGATTTCTCCCCGTTTCCCCTATATAAGCTTTATGGCAATCGTTGCATGGTATTGCATATACTCCTATGTTATGATGTTCTTTGGGTTTCCTGGCAATCATCAATTGGTTTAAGGAATTATTATATTTAAAGGCTGGATTAATACCCACTTTTCCAAATATGTCCTTCAAACTATTTAATTTATTATATATATATAATATATATATATATATATATATATATATATATATATATATATATAATATATATATATATATATATATATATATATATATATATATATATATATATATATATATATATATATACATATATATAAGATATGGAAAATCATGCTTTATTAAATCACTTTAATCCAGGACTAGTGTTGCTATTTTCTGCAATATTGAGCTGTACAATGAAAAGGAGTCAATACACAAATATTTCTATAAATTAGGCCAGAACGGAGGGGATTATAGGATATATTGGAGGAAGGGCGAGAATCGGCTTTTAAAAGGGTGTTAGAAGTAGTATGAGCCGATTCACGCTCTTCCTCCAACATATGCTATAATCCTCTTCGTTCTGGCCTAATTTATATAAATATTTGTGTCCAGCCCTCTTCATTGTAAATTAAATGTTATTATCCTTTATCTATCTCTCAAAACTGCTCCCAAATTTCGCAACCCTCCAGTAAACATTTCATGAATTCTCTCTCTCTCTCTCTCTCTCTCTCTCTCTCTCTCTCTCTCTCTCTCTCTCTATATATATATATATATATATATATATATATATATATATATATATATATATATATATATATATAGCAGGAATATGAAGACCCAGGTGATTACACTAATTATTTATTGGCCGGACGTTTCGGACCTTTACTAGGACCATCTTCAGCGAATATATCGTCTAATGAGAAGGGGAAGGAACATTAATTGATAACAGTTAAAAGAATGCATTAAAAAAAGCGGAAGAAGGCAAGTTAAAATAATAAAATTGACAATTATTAAAATTAATGTAAACACACTAATAACAATATATAGAATTAAATAATATTACTCAGTGTGATTTAAAAAAAAAATAATAGAAAGTAAAATTATAACAAACTGACTTGATTATCACATATTAAAAGTTACTGAAGTAAACAAAAAATAACCTATTATATTAAATTGTAAAAAGAAAAAAAGAAAAAAGACAAAAACCCGAAAACAAATCAGAATGAACAACTGCAGTTGAATTGTAAACTAGTTTGGCTCACAATTCAACTGCAGGATCGCGAAGCACTTGAATTCTCTCAACTTACAAGAACAGCAGGGTACCAACCACCCTGGCGAGTGAGTGTATCTTCCAGTACACAATATAATGAAGATATTGTAAACAAAATGATCAGTACTCATTCTAGGAGTTTTTAACAACAGTGATTAGTCTGCGACTATGACCTAATAAATCATCGCACGCAGATTTATATGGATACAAGGGCCCAACCTGTGCCTGAGCGCTGGAGTGCCACAAGGTAGGTGTCTATGCCTGACGCTCTACTCATTATACGCAGCAAATATCCCTATGCCCATAACGCCAAGAGGGGTTGAATATCCAAAACGCCGATGAGATTACATAAATAAAAACAACCTCGTACCGAAACCCAACAAATAAATCAAGGGTGACGAACTAAAAATGGAAAAAATAAAAAATGGAAAATAAAAACAAACATTCAGAAATTAAAAATTATTCTAATATGAAGGAAGAAAAGGATCCAGATAGGAATAGATATATATCATTATAGGTAGATATGCCAGAGTAGGAAATGTATTAAGACTGGAAATAAATTAAGGGGATAGAGCGCCCCGAGAAAGAGAAGAAACGAACAGCAAATGGAATATCGTTACAAGCAAATATGAAAATAATTAGCAGGGAAATCAAGAAGGTATACAACGCGCCGGTACAATCCATTCCGACGTATTTGTCAATCCCATTGGATGCCCTATAAAAATTTCAAAAGGAAAAATGGAAATGATTCAAAATAAAGCCATTTACTGAATAATTAACACAAAACGACGAGAACCTTAGAACTCTCAGAGATTTACACGAGGAACCAAACATGCTACCCTGTAACCAGGTTCTGAGAAATGGATCGTTAAAAATATAGAAGAAAAATCCCGAAACATATTTAATGAGATTGCAATTTAGGGTAAACAGCAGAGTCCAAATTACAGGAAAATACTGCAAATAGAAGAGATGCTAATATTTAAAGAGGCAGAAAAAAATGACGGGAATGAGAAAAGATGATAAATCAAGGAAAAAGAGGAGACAACGGACAGAAAGCCAAAGAGAAGAGGTGATATCAGGCAGTAGGAGAAGAAACAATACAGATAAAAACTACGAAGAATGGGTACCATGCCTACACCCTCTGGA
Source organism: Ceratothoa steindachneri (assembly GCA_963969495.1). NCBI lineage: Eukaryota > Metazoa > Arthropoda > Malacostraca > Isopoda > Cymothoidae > Ceratothoa > Ceratothoa steindachneri. Next base: position 221,488,793 of record OZ018317.1, read on the forward strand.
TAATAGCCCTCAAACCCCACAATTAAATATAAACATTAAGAAATCTGGGAAGCCGCCCCCCCCCCTCTGCCCATATGCCCGCTCTTTAAGCAGACCAACTAGGATCACCTATTAAACTTCACCACCTTTTTATATATATATATATATGAGTGTGTTTGTGTGTTTGATCCTCATGTTGAAAACGAGGAGTCCTTCCGTTGTGGCTTTCTGTGCTATTATTTCGGTCGATAGAAAGGTCACTTTAAAAACATGCGCGTGGTCGCGGAATTTGATCACTTCTTTGACCTTCGCTTATGAGTGTTCATTTTCGATTTCATTTTTTAGTTCTTCAGCAGAGTGCTCACCAATCCAGCTTTCAACTTTGCGGTAGATAATGCTGCAGTTGGCTGCCACTTGTGGGCGTGTCTTTGCTTCGAGGTTTATAAATTTTAGAACTTCGGCTCCCTCTTGAGAGGTCCGTAGGGGGACCCTCTTAGTGAGGGTCTCCATGGTCGTGTGTCCTTTTTCTCTTGTTTCTTGAATTATTCTTTTCTTTCTGTAAAAAAGTGTAATTAGAGTGTTTTGGGTGAAAAATGATGTGATGAGGTGGTGAAGGAGATAGAGGTTTGGTCAAGTGAAGGCAAACGTGGTTTGAAAATTGAATGAACGCTCCCGTTAATTTCCCAGTTGGTCCGCCGCTCGAGTGCCGCGAGGATGATAGGTGATGAATGGATGGGATGGATCTCGAGTGGGAACCTAAATAGGGATAACTTATGGTGAACTTGATGGCAATAGCGGTCGAATCAACGGCCGCTAAAGTTTTGCCACCCCCTCTCAGGTACTTACGCCATAACCGCATCCAACTAAATAGAGACGGGTGTTACTTCCGTCTATGATGCTGACCGGGTTCCCTGGGCGATGAAGATCTCTCCTCCGTCCGGGATTCACAGTTATGCGCCAGTTTCGAGGTAATTTCTGATTATGCTTCCGTTGTGGGCTAGTTCTCAAACCAGTTTTCACATAAGCCCTTAATTATGTCAGTCTAAGTGGCCGGCATAGTTAAGACAAAATTAATGAATGACAGACATCCGAGCAGGTTCCCAAGCAGGACGATGGACGGGAGCAATGAGGTGCTTAAGCCCTCATTTAGTTATTATTTCTGCGATGAAAAAAGTATTTATCTTTCTTCGAAAGGTGAACTATCTTAAAATTCACCTAAGACTTCCAAATTGGCTGGGTTCTGTCGGCGGTGCTCTCAGTCCTTTACTAAGAAAAAAGAAATTCTGGTGAATTTCTGATGAATTTCCGATGAAAATGTGCTAGTAAATGCGTATCCGTCAACACTTAGGCCGTCTCTTACCTCATAACCTCAGCATTGTGAAATCAAGAGTCACAGAGTTGCCAAATACTAATTTATATTTATACTTGTCATTTATGGAGTGTTTGACGTCCGGCATTCTGTTTGCGCACCAATTAATCACACGCTACTTCCCTATTTTTTAAAAATTCTGCCTTACTATTTGCTTTTGTTTTAAAGAAAAAGTGCAACTTGGGGAATATCCACAGCGTAGGTGCATAAACTTAGCATCACTTACCATTCCATTGGACCCTTTCTTCCCATTTAATCTACCTATTTGAATCTCCGTTCACCCCATTGTTACACTGCAAAGGACAGCTCTTACATATATTTCGTAACGTCATTTTGAATATAATATAGATTAATACCGTAAACAATGCTGATTATAATATATATTGATACTGATTATAATTTTATTATATTATACATTAATGCAGATTACATTTTTCATTGTAATAGAATACAATTTGAGTCATAATATACATAGATTAATCCAGATTACAAAAATGAGATCTTGTTATATACTATACAATATTAATTATAATATAAATTAAAATAAGTTACAATACTGATTGATGTATAGGCGAATTCAGATTATAATATTTCCTTCATGCAGAGTTAGGGGCCTTGGTTACTATTAGTAATACGATTTTGCGCCCCTTCCGGACGGCAAAGCCTGCATTGGAGACTTGCCTTAATTGTTGAGTTTGAGTGTAAGGCACGTTCGGAAGAGTAGCACGCCCTACCAGTTGTTAAGGCCACAGGTAAGTTTTTCCTTACAATCCTCAAGTTAAACAACTTCCACACACTTTCTCTTTCACTTCCCTTAGCTTTACCCTTTTTTAAAGACCCTACCCTCACTAGCTTTCTACCTTCGTTAGACCTCGCTTCTTAGATTTAAGTAATATTTATAATGATCAACGACTTGGTCTGGAGCAAGCTCAAAGGTGGCCCATTTTGGGGGACTTGCTGCAAACCGTCTTAACCCATTTAACGTTTAACGTCCTATAACGAGGGCAGAAAAATAACAAAAAAATACGTGTAAAATTTTATCCCCATTTGCCTGTGGTCCTTCTGATAGGAACTGATTTTTTATCTTTTAAATTTTATTGCTATTTAACTTTATAATTTAACCCCCTATCCTATTTTAAAATGCTTATAATTTATTTATATATTGTAATATTTTTCTCAATTGTTTGGGGTATGCTTTTTGATGTATAAGAATTAAATCTTTGTTGTTGTTTTCTTTTCAGATCAATTTGTTTGGAATTTGAAAGCCTTACGAACATGGCTGGACGCCTTGCCTTGCAGAAACGGGCCCAGGTACCGGCACGTTACGAAGTTTGGAGATCCGTTGTTCAAGTGCAAAGATAGTGGAGGATCATTAAATGAAGACATCATCAACTCGACGCTAAGACGACCAAGAATTGCCATGCAAGACTAATGGCTACAGGATCTGTAACTGATAGTCGAAGAAGCGGTCGCCCTTCCAATTCCACTGTCTCGCAGGTAATGTAACTTAATAATAAATATATAATAAATAAATAGTTTATTTCCAATAAAGTTAGAAAGGCTTTATTATATTTTCGAACATAACGACTTGGTTAACAAAATTCAACTTATATAAGAATAATATTACTCATAGTCGGAAAAAGTCAATGCAAGAAGCAGTAAGGGAAGGGGGGTTATCCTTTCACTGTGCTCAAAAAGGAGCTTAAATGGCGTGTTTGGAAGCCGCACTACTGTCAAGCACTCTTTGCTGAAGACTGCGACATTCGTATGGAGTTTTTGAATGTGATGACGCTTGTATGAAGATTGGTCTGATCTCTTTAAAAATATCCTTGGGAGTGATGAAGTGGTATTCACATCGGTGGCTTTGTGAACCGTCACAAGTGCCACTATTGGGCGGGAGAAGATCCCCCTATTACCTCTGAAAAAATGCAGAATCGGCTAAAGGTAACGGTATGGTGTGGAAGGAATTCGGACAAGATTGTGGGTCCCTTCGTCCTTTGCGATACCATGCATGGCGAAAGGTACCTCACCATGCTACACAATTATATCTGGCCAGTTATTATTACTTGGAAGAATATTGAAGATTGTATTTTTATGCAAGGTGGCGCTCCTCCACACTTTTATAGTGCTAGTCGTGAATGGCCGAATGGCCACTTCCCTGGAAGATGGATGGGTCGTCGTGGTCCGCATTAGTGACCAGCCAGAAGTCTTGACTTAACATCCTGCGACTCTTTTATTTGGGGTTGGTTAAAGGAGCAAGTCTACTCTACCAAACCAACCACTTTAGAAGAACTTGAAAGGCGAATACAAGTTGTCTTCCATCCCACAAGAGTTCCTTGTGAAATCGGTTGATTCAGTTCCAGGGCGGCTTGAGAAGCTGGTTGCAAATGCTGGCTGGCGCCCATATTGAATTTTAAATAAAACTCCTTAATGCTATACACTTTCTTGTCATATTCATTTCTTGAAGGAATTATAGTTCAGAAATATATTACAAGAATTTTAAAATAGGGAGTGACTCTTCAATCACCCTGTATATGTGGGACCCTTCCATGGAGATGAGCACACGTTAAGAAAGGGTGTTAGGCGTTCGTGCTTGCCTGCTGGGATTCAAGAGGTGTTTAATTGGAAAATATCTTCTTCTTAATAAGAGTTATGAGTTTAGACCGAGGTTACCTCTGAGAGGCAATTGCGGTCTAAATTAATCTAAGGAAGGAAGATGGAAGATGAATAACTAATGCACAAGAATGAATAGGTATCGAGCAGTGATGGCTAATAATAAAGTATCAATAAGAAAAATAATGAGTAAGGGGGTAATTAATGACAACGGCTGATATTGTCTTAAATAATGGATACATTAATTAATAGCTTATAATTGGAATGTTATATGCATCCACTGGAAAGAGAGCCTACTCCTAACTCAGGGGTGGGGAACTATCATTTATTGGTGGGGGTCTGATATATTGTTACTCTTCCCATTGGTGGGCATGGTTACGTGTCCGATTTCCATGACAACAGTTTTATCTCAAACCTGATATTCTTTTAGTAAACGAAGGGTCATGCAAAATCCGGGCTTTTGCATTCCTAGAATATTTCTTCACGCAGGTGTGAACTAATTAGGAGACGCGTCTGAATTTTAGGGGAACTGTCTTTTGCCGCAATGCTGTTATACAAAGCATAAGACGCTTGACACCAAGACGTGAATTTTTCTGCTCTCAGAGGAAATTTGATACATATTAAAGAAGGGTTTTTTTTGTTTGCTAGCGAAACTCTAACCGCGAGAACTTATATATTTTAATATAACTTCATATTTACTATTTTTCAAACTAAAATGTAATTTTGTTATTTATTTTTTATTTAATGCAGTATTTAATAAAGCAAGAAGATTGCCAATGCCTTTGGAAATTGAACATATAAGGTGAGGAATATAGTAGTAGAGGGTTTTAGTAGGATAAATAGTGGGGAAAAAATGGTGAAATTGATAGAAAAGCGAAAATGAAAAGTAGATTGAAAGACAGGTCCTTAGTGATAGGGCATCTTTGGCTTTCTTTGTGTTTTGGTATATGTATAATTTTTGTTATATACGAGGAGCGGTCAATAAGTTTTGCGAACCGGTAGGGCAAAACAGAGGAAGGGGGATGGCTGTTTGTGAGGGTGTTAGGACAAGTTATGACAAGTCAGGACCTGCAGTCGCACGCTCCTGCCCCATCTATTTAACAAGCAGTAGTTGATCGCAGATCGTCAGTCACAAATTTTTCAACAATGGAGAAAGTTAAGCACCGCGCAGTAATCAAATTTTTGACCAAGGAAGGCAAGAATGCAAAAGAGATCCATGAACGCATGGTTGCAGTGTACACCGACACCGCCCCTTCCTATGCAACCATTGCTCACTGGAATACGGAGTTCCGCCATGGCTGTGAGTCCCTTGAAGATGCTCTTCGTCCAGGACGCCTTCAGACGTGACCAGCGAGGACAATGTCGCCCGTGTGGAGAAGATGATCCTCGAAAATCGACGGGTGAAGGTCGAAGAAATCGAGCGAGAACTTGGAATATCACATGGAAGTGTTATCAACATCACCCACGACAATTTGGCCATGACCCAGGTCTTTGCCCGTTGGGTCCCTAGAAACCTCACGCCCCATGATCGACTTCAACGTCGTCAAAGTCCACAAGGCCAGAGTTGCAAAAGCTCCCCTGCACGAGTGTGGATTCGAGGAGCTCAACCATCCCACTACAGTAAAGATTTGTTCCCTAGCATCTACTTTTTATTCCGTCAGCTCAAAACTGCACTGCGTGGACGCTGGTTTGGGGACGATGAAGATGTCCAGTTTGCCGTCCTGAAGTGGATTGAAGAGCAGTCGGGAGATTTCTGGTTGTCGGGAATTCGAAGCCTCAGGGACAAGTGGCGCAAGTGCATTGAAGTCGAGGGTAGTTATATTGAAAAATAATAAAACACTTTTCCTCATATCTCGTTTCCTTATATCCGAATTGCAAAACTTATTGACCTCCCCTCGTATATATATAAATATATAAAAGGCATTCAAGCATTTGAAGCAGAGTATTTTTTTATCCTTACTGCTTTTGGTGAAGACTTTTTATGTTTTTATCTGGGTTGTTTACACCCTGATTTTGAGTTGTTTTTTATTATTTTGCTTATTTTTTATTTTTTGTTGTTTTTAATATTTTTGGTGAATTAATCGCGCTAAAAATCTTTGAGCAAAATTAGAAAATTAGCACTTGACTAATTTAGTGAAAAGGGATTTTGTTTGGCTTTGTGTTGATTGGGTATTGTAAAAACCTAAGTGAACATTGGGTTGGGTCTACGTCGTCGTCAATGAGTAGCCTGCTGCTTTTAAAAGGTTTTGCGTGTCCTATGTCTTCAAAGTCCATGTGCTCGAGTACAAACTCGGGAGGGAGGTGCTGGTATACTTTGTCCCAGATCTTGCTTGCTCTCAGGTGAAGCTCCATGTTTATGGGGGTTAACCCCAGTTCACCATGGAGATCACTCTGACTTCCCTGCTCTTTCCTTCGGGTTCTCGTTATAATATAGGTAGCCTTATTTTGGACCTTTTGTAGTTTAAGGACTTTGGTCTTGGGAATCGCGTTCTTAAGGACCGGCGGATACAGGAGTTTTTATCGACTTAATGCATTATAGATCTTTATTTTGTTGGAGGTACTCAGGTTTAGGTACTTGAAAAGTTTCCCCCAAGCCCCTCCGTGCATTCGATGTAGTTTTAGCTACATGACTCCCATATCCACGAGTCGTAATAGGGAGTCCCAGAACCGTCTCCTGCGTGCGGTATGGGATGCGAGCACCCCCCACGCGGATATCGGTGAGGGGCCGTTGGAATAGTGGAATTACATGGATCTTTTGGGCATTGGTAGATATCTTCCATCTTCTCTCGAAAGAATTGATGTTTTCGATTTCTACCGCCCTACCCTGTGCCATATAATTCACATTCCGATAAGATGTCGTACAGATCATCGTTATATCGTCCGCAAATTGGACTTACAACGAGCCTTCAGTCAGAGGTTGGGGAAGGTCGATGGCATATATGTTATATAGCAAGGGGCTTATACACCCGCCTTGTGGCACTCCCGCCTCGAGCTCGAACTCGGAGCCATTGAAATCTTTAACGTTTACAAAACCCCTCCTCTCCATTACTTTGTCACATAGAATCCTTTTAAGAATGAGATTAAGGCCCAGTTGTAAGATTTTGTATTGCAAGCCTCTATTCCATACTTTGTCAAAGGCCTTTCTGACGTCGCGGAGTACCAGATTTGCGTGGAGTCTTTCAGCTTTTACTTTTGCTAACTTCTCGGTGATCTCGGGTAGCGCCGTGTCCGTTCCTCGCTTCATTCGGAAGCCATGTTGTTGGTTGTTGTGACAATTATTTTCCTTGATGAACGTATTCACTCTGTTGGCCAATATTTTCTCCAAGACTTTCCCTGCAAATTCTAAGAGAGATGTAGACCTGAAGTTAGCTGGACTGTCCGGTAGCTAACCGGCTTTGGGAATGAATATCATATTTGCTACTTTCAAGTGGTTAGAGAAGTAACCCACGTTCCGGCACGCATTCAGGATACTCATGAGCCCCAAAAGGATATTAGGCGGAGCTCAAATAAAATTCTCCCTTGTCAGTCATGTACGCCCTGATGCTCCTTGACGAAAGGATTTTAAGGTTTTCGAGAGTCATTCGGCAGTAATTATACCGCCGAGTCCTTCAATGTCCCTTGATGGTGAGGATGGGTTCTGTGTATCTGGTCGTTCAAATCGTTTATTATTCTGTCTTCGAAGTCTAAATCAAAGTTATCATTCTCTTCCGGGAATATCTTAAATATAGATGCCCAGAATAGTCTGAATTCATCTTCGATTTCTTCGCGTCCGTAATTTCGCTATTGCCACGTCTAAGTTTTATTGTCTTCTGTGTCTGTCCGCCTCTTAGTCTTTTTACTGTCTGCCAAAATGTACGTGAGTCATTTTCGATCTTTAGCCCGTCTATCAAATTGTCCCCAAGTGCATTCTGTTGGTCCCTAATAAGATTCATTAATTCGTCGCATATCTGTCGTATTTGTCTGTGGGTAGTGATGTTGGGGCCAGTGAGGTTTACTTCATTGATCTGTTCCCCCTATACCCTCGCGAGGGGTTTCATTCTAGGGAACCAAGAATGGGCAGGAATAGTTTTATATTTAACTCGGGGAACGGCTTCCTTATCAGCTTTTAATAAATTATCATTAATTTTATCCAACTCCTCGTCAATCTCTTCTAGAGTAGCATTAATTAATGGGTTAGAGTTGTAATTTTTGAGGAATCGTTTATAAGTATCCCAGTTGGCTCGAGCGTAGCTCTTGTGTTCTGGAATAGGGACTTGATTGGGGGATGTTGAGATTTTAATAAGGATAGCCTGGTAGTCGCTGGGGATAGGAGGGCCCGGTTCAATAAAGTAGTTGTAGGGGAACACAGTGCTAGTGAGCACTATATCTGGTTTTGTGGCTGCTCTGTGTGTAATGTATGTGGGGAGGTTTGGTCCAATTCTTGTCATAATTTGCCTTTCAATAAGTGTCTTAAGATTCCTGCCTGCTGGGTTGGTTGACATGTAATCTGAGGCAGCACTCGCATTTAGTCGCCAGCCAAAAAGAACGGTTCTGCTGTGACCACAAAGTTGCAGGAAGTTGGGAAGGGGCAAGTGCCATCTCCTTGGGGGCTGGTACCCTGTTGACAGGACCAGGGGGGCCACTGCCGTACGGACCTTAACAGCAAGGAGTCCACTTATTGATCTGAAGTCAAGACCTCTTTTCACAGCTATCGCACATCCCTCGAAACGTTATCCACTGTGGTTTTGGTTTAGACTTCGTAAGGGAAAACTTTTTTCCTCTCTGTGTCATTCATCCCATGTTCTGAGATAAATATAACGTCTGGGTCACATTTTCGTATTACGTTAGCGTATAGTATTTTTTTGTTCATCCAACCATCTTAGTTAAAATGTAATATTTTTAATGTCTCCATTGTCTTGTTCACTAAAGATTCCTTTGTGTGGTTGTAAAGGCGACAAAGTTCGGCATCCCCATATGAAGTTATTTTCTCGCCTCTGAGCCTTGTACCGTTGGTCGACGCCCCGTGCGCGCGCTCGATAGTTATTCCAGAAAAATGGCGCGCGCATGAGGCTATTACGTCACGTCCACCCGTATAAAAGGATGCTTCCTTCTCTCGAAAGGGAAGAACTCATTCAAGTCCGTATTGCGAGGACCCTTGCCTTATCTCCTGCCAGTTTTGACGCTGATCTTCTAACCTGCTGTACGTGTGCTGCTAATCTTGGACGTTTGACAGTTCTCCATTAGGAAGTCTGAAAACCGTGGGCTCGTTTAGCCCTCCCCCCTACCCTTTTTGTCACGCCACCACCTTCCGCTTTTGGAGTTTCGTCACTCAAAATTATCCCTGTGTGGTACGCCGGTTCCTTTGCCGTACCACCTTTGGGATTCCTCGTCACTGGGATCATCTTTTATTTCATTGGATCTATCATCTCCTCCGCCGTCGCCATCCGTGGATTCGTCCTCCGTTGGATTACCATCATCCGAGGTGTCCTTCCACTGCTCCAGTCTCAGGTACTTTGGAATAGTTCTTTCATCTTGCGCCCTTACTAGGCCTCTGAGTACGTCTCGAGTCTCCCTCTGCATCGTAGGAAAGGGCGTAAGACGGGAGGGTTATTCCGTGTGTACTCGAGGAGTGAAGCCTATTGTTTCCCGCTTAATTTATACGATGTAAATTCTTCGTAAGCGTCCTTCCCTTTTATATAACGACTTGGATCGTTTGTGGCCGAGGTGATTCTTATTTTTGTATTTAATAGATATATATTTTGTATTTGTAATCAAGAATTTCCTTTCCTTAATTATAAGTTAGAATTTTTCTTGTTCCTTTCTTTTTTTTCCCTCGCTGATACTCTAGGACCCACCTGGTAACCAACCGTAACCTACTTGAGGTTTGCCTGCTACATCTTTTTGCACGCGTGTTTGTCCTTGGTGATTTCGTGTATTTAATTTAAATTCTTTTTTTTGTTCGAGGATTGTTGTTACTTTTTTTTTGTTTCGTTGTGTATTGCCTCTTATATGGGATTTGTATTCTCCCGTCTCATAACTTTTAGTTAACTCTGAGGCGTCGTTTGATTTTACACACGTTAATATTGACTTTGCTTATGTTTTCGTTTTTTTTGGCAGAGTTAACTTATTTTTATACATTTTTTTGTGCGTATATTCCAATTTGATATTACCAGAGATCAGGCAATGGAACTAGGTTTCACTAGGAGTGAAATTTCCCAGTACGTTCTTCAGCAACAAGCCTATGAACGGGAACGGGAAAAAGGATCGTCAAGTCGAGAGGGAAGAGCGGCAAGCCAAGAAGGAGGAAGCTGAACGGCAACTGCAGCTTGTTCAGATCGAGGCAAATAAGGAGATCGAATTGGCTAGAGTCTCCGTGTCACAGCAGCCTGCCTCGGTTGCATTTTCTGATCTGGTGAGTCGTCCTAACATTTCCAGGTTACAGGAGGGGTAGGACATCACTTCCTATCTCAACCTCTTTCAACGGGTGGCTGAGTTCCTGGGAGTTGACCCCGAAAGCTACGCCATGAGGTTGGGAAGCTTACTCACAGGAAAGGCTGCTGAACTCTACACACCTTTGCCCCTGGATATCACCAGGGATTACGATCTTCTCAAGCGACCCCTTCTAACCGGGTTCAATAAGACCGCCGACGGCTACCGATCTGAATTCTGGAGTGCCAAGGTTTCATCCGAAGAAACCTTTCAGCAATTTTCTTTCCATCTAGCCCGTTTGTTCCAGGCGTGGCTAGAGGCCCCCGGAATAGGTGCGATTGTGCTTAATAGGGGATAAAGGGGTAAAGGGGATCGAGGTAGATTTAGTGGCGTCTAAGGGCACCGACCCCACTTTCTGGAAAACTGATAGATGTCCAAGTTGAAGATTTAATGGCGTAATTAACAGTTAATTACAAATTAAAATCGAATACTATTTTTTAGCTCCATAGATTTATTTCCGCTATCTTACGTCAGATAAAGGGTTGCCTCATAGCACCAAACATCTATACAGAAGCCAAAGACTGACATAGATGCAAACCTTTTGTGTTCACTGCTTAGACAATCTTCAGAGCCGAGCTGACTAGCGAGTGGAACGACCGAGCGCCAATAGATTAAGACAGTATCCGTCAAATTAAGTGTTTTGTTTACCCGCTGGTAGAGTTATTTAAAAAGTCTTATGGGGGACAGTGTGAAGGGATTTCCACTAATCCAGTTACCCATTGTAATCAATGGCGGATAGAACTGCGGTCTAACAGAAATAAATTTATTGAAGTCGTTTGAACAGTGGGGATCTTACGAAAGTGAGTTTTTTCAGTTATAGCTGGTCCTTAATTAATCCAACCGGGGAGGAAAAAGTTTCAACGTTCCATTTTACGGTCTTACCAAATCAACAAGGGAATTTGGTCTATTTTATGTCCGCTGGTGAGCACAATTAACTCCCTTACCTAAGTTGGTTCTGCGCCTTAAGGGGAAGGGCTCCCCTCCGCCTTCCCCGTTCTTCGCAACTAATCTCATTCTGGGAATTTAATAAACACTGTTTGAGTTGTCTGGAGCCATAGCTAAGAAGACCCACGTAAACCAACGAGAGTACAAAAATTGTCCTTAAGAGAAACTCCTACGAGCATCCGAAAGCATTTTGGTGTTGATCAATAAGTTTTCCAGTATGAGCCAGTTGTGATGGAACATACACGTATTGGCCTCACCGCTTCATATAATGATCGATAAATTGAAAAGTCTAGATCATGGTCCGATCTAAAACCTATCAGGGATCCTCAAAAGTGAAGGCTGGGGAGCGGAAGCCCGGACATTATGACAACCCCCGACCCTTGTTAAGCCAAGAATGGACACTATCGCTCAGGATTTGGTACTGAAGTTGATATCCAGTCAGGAAGTGGTCATAAAACCTATAAAAGCTCCATATATGATTTTTATGGTCGTCAGACTTCTTGGTGTACCGTCACTCATTCACCCCTTTCCGCTATTGTATAGCATTGTGCCATTTATTATTTCGGATTATTTAAAGTGAATTAAAGTGAGAAGTGAATTTGTTCGGACTCGCTTAAAAGTAGCAGTGAATAAAAATTGGTGAAAGCGAAAAACCGCGATAATTTTCGTTTGGAAAGTGGACCACTCGTTTTTCGATGGGAGAAAGTGGAGGGTGAAATCTCCACACCTTTGCTAGATAGAAGAACCGGAGTCCCAAAAGGCCTATTCGCAAGCCACAAGGATAGCCTAAAGGTACATTGAAAGACATATACTTGGACTTGACCTCCCCCCTTCATTCTCTCATTCCACCCCTTTTCTTTCTCCCTTTCTTTCCTAAATATTTTCTCGGTGCATTATAAATTCCCTCACATTCCCTCAAAACACCCTCTCTCCTTCTCACCTCCAGCTATCTTATGATTGTATGCAGAGAAATGAGAGAGCCTCTTCGAATTACTCTCCGGGTTCTCTTGGAGGGCCCAAAGCCGAACAGATGTAAGGTATTTGAGAAAGTTTTGGGGTCCCTCAATATTGCACTAGTACGATTTATCGACATCCACAAAGGTTACTCGGCCATTTGCACGAGGGGGGCTGACTGTGGACCCTTGACCTCAAGCAAGGCCGTTGAATGCCTAAAGACCATAAACTTGAAACTGACCACAACGCCATAAATACGATCCAACCGTAGTTGATCTGCAGGCGCCTCGACTCCTGGGTCGGGTGTCACTCGGCAGACGAAATACAGACCGAAATTGAAAGGAACCAACCATGGGCAAAGAATTACACGCACGTGTTTAAGGTTGTCTTTAGGGATACGGCTATGGCCCAAAAAGCGAAGGAAAACGGGTTACTTCTCTTCAGTGTAAGAGTCTCCTCAAATCAGATGGAACGCGAAAAGTTTGTTGTCAACTTGTAATTCTGCTCTCGGTGTTACAAGTACGGCAAACATACTACTTCCAACTGCCCCGAAAATGATATCACAGTGTGTTTTATCTGCGCGGATCGCGACCATTTCTCGCGTAATTGTAAAAGTAACAAACAAAAATGCCTAAATTGTGAAGGCAACCACCGGTCTATGTCCATAGCATGCCCGTTAAAAAAAACAAGCATTTCAAAAACAAACCCAGATAAAAGGCGAAAGCGAAGAGAAGAAAGCTAATAGCACTTACGCCAAAGTAGCCAAAGCCGCGATTGCAGTGACCAACAACTAACAGACATACCTGCACATCGAAAACGAGAATTCCACCAAAATAATGTGTTGCATTGCGAATATTACTCGCTCAGGTACCTTTGCCACCGAAGTCAACCGCATGCTCGTAAATAATGGAATGTAGATGTGGTATCCTGGCAACCCGCCTTCGGAGGAAGTTATGCGAATTAGCGTAGCTCCTCAGTGCGAAGATTCACGCCAAAAATTTCTCGCACTCCAAAACACAGCTAATGCACGCGATCTGCATCTAAATAAACCAACAAACACGCAAACACCAAAACAAGCGCCCGCAACCCCCAAAACAAATTCTACTACTACAAACGGTGCACAAACGCACACACCCAACACTAAAGCAGTGCGCTCCAAGGATACCAGGTCTCCAAGGTTGAGAAAAACCTCAAAGACCTCGCCACCAAAGGTCAACCTCCGCTTCTTTGCAGGGATAAGTGCACCAGATCAAATACCATGCAAGGGGATTCAAACTAAAAATCTTTGCCTCCGAGTCGGCTCCATTTCCAAAGGAGCTGAATTCCCGCGAAGTACCAAGAGGTCTCAAGACCGGAAGGTACAAGTGGGAATGATCGGACACGGACACAGAATACAAAAAAAAAAGAAACGGCAGGAAGCGCAGCCCGCCCAGTATACCACACAGGGCTAAAGTAGAACGGGAATAAACGTCTACTTTAATCCCACACAATAAAGAACCAACACTACACAAAATGGCAAACAGACTTACGATACTAAACATGAACGTCAATAGGTGGGACGGAAAAGGCTCCACCTATGGCAATATAATACGACAGACTTATTACCATATCGGAACACGGACTGACTCTACAAAAGCACTTAAAAATTTTCCAGTACGACGTCATTAGCAAAAACTACAGTCAGGAACGGTATGACGGATGTGCAATCGCCGTCAAAAAAGGACTAAAATATAAACCCTTAAGAAACTTAGATGAATCTTACCTCTCTATTGAAGTGGGTGCTGCCCTCGGGGGACTGATCGTTGTCACGGGATACCAATCCCCGAGACCCGGCTATGTGCACATGCACAATAGCTTGCAGATATATGGCCACCGAAGAAACGTTCTCTTCGCTGGCGATCTAAATGAAAGATGTGCAGCGGCAGAATATAAATCCTACAATAACGCAGGTAGAAACTTCAAGACACTGCTCGACCGACGATATATGACAAGAATTGGACCCTATTTACAGACATTTCTAACTGCGACAACAGCCACAAAACCTGACATAGTTTTTCCTAGGGTCAGGTTTACTTTCAACTATTACATTTAACCAGGCCCCATTATTCCGAGCGACCACCAGACTATTAAAATTATGGTAGCAGTAAACCCAATACAAATTACAATCCCAGAACGCAAAAGATGCAAGCAAGCGAACTGGGAACATTACATAAATTCCCTTTCAAATTACATCCTCTACCCGTTGTATGACTCAAACTTAGAAGAAATAGATAAGGAGCTGGATAAACTTATCAATTACCTAATAGAAGCCGATTTAAATAGTAATCCCAGTATTAAATATATAACTCTCCAAGCTCCCACCTGAACCCCTCCCATGAGAGCCATGGCCCAAGAATATAGACTTATTCAATGTAGTAGCGTTGAGAGGCCCTAACCGCAATGCCTACAAAAGACTAAGAAAAATAAGAGACGAACTACGGACGCTAATCACGGACCAACAAACACTACTATGGGACAGATTTTTGGACAGGCTTGACATAAAAGAACACTCGCACTTTCTGGCAGACAGTAAAACGTCTAAAAGGAAAACCTCCACGCACAAATTACACGATCAAAAATAACAACACAACATTGACGGAGACAAGAGAGATTAAAGAAAACTTTAGAATTCTCTGGTCTTTAATCTTTAAAATTACCCCAGAAGAAAATAACAACTACGACTCGAATTTGATAAAGACGAAATGCAACAACTAAACACAAATACATAAAACCTCTCCTCATTATTGTGTGTCACAGAAAAGATTAATGGAGGACTATGGTAGTGACATCACAGCCCAAGAGCTCTCCATTACTCTAAAATCTTTTCGTCAAAGAGCCTCGAGTTACACGAGACTGATCCGCGAAAATTATATCCAAGCCCCGCGTAACGTTTGGAGTGGCCTACTAAACTTCATGAACGCTGCTCTGAACACGGGCTATTTCCCTGACCAGTGGAAATTGGCCAAGATAATTTTCATCCCGAAAGCGAAAAAGCCCCTAGACTGCCCTGCCAGCTTTCACCCAATATCTATCTTAGAGTTTGCCGGCCAGCTCTTCAAAAAGATATTGGCTAACAGGGTTAACTCTTTTCTGGATGAAGCCAACTTGAATAACGAGCAGCAACACGGCTTCAGACGAAAAAGAGGGACCGGCACGGCACTAGCCGTTGTCACATAAAAACTCGCTAAGATCAAGGCAGATAAAAGAAATGCCGACCTGGTGCTTGCGATGTCAAAAAGGCTTTTGACCTCAACCCAATTCTTGAGAGGATTTTGTCCGACTACATAATGGAGAGGAGAGCATACATACAAATCAGAGAACATAAAGGCCCCGAATTATAAATCGAAGCAGGGGACCCTCAAGGGGGCTGTCTCAGCTCCCTTTTATACAACCACTCTCCGAGGGTTCGGTATACGTTCAGTTTGCTGACGATATATCGCAAATTTGTACCGCCGCTTATGTTCACAAAGAATTCATGGCGAGAAATAAGGCTATGGAGATAGCTAACATCAACGCCTTCGAGACGAGATTGAAGATATCACTCATTCCTCCAAATTCAAAATAATTCCCATGTTTCGCAAGACCTTCAACCATATACGTCTGGACGGGGAGTAAATCCCTTACTGCACAGAAGGGACGGTTCTCGAGCTCAAAATTACCACCAGCCTTACACGAGTCATATCGAGCGTACAGTCGCGAATTCTGAGAGAGATTTTAGAGAATTTTATAGGTTCCGTACCTTAAATCTCTCAAATAAACTTAAGATATTCAAACGTGCATCCGCTCGAGACTCATGTACCCCCCCGTGCCACTGAACACGAACGCCGAGACCCACATTGCGAAACGACAAAGATTCCAGAACAAAGCGGTGCTTATTATCACAAACACCCGAAGAAGTAAACACAAAAGACAGAGGAAGCTCCACGCTTCGGTTGGATTATCTCTGATCAACGTGGCGCTCCACGAGAGAGCAAAGAGGATATGGCAAGCCATTGGCCCTGCCTGTCCCCCGATTTCTCTCGTACACACTTGGACATCGAGTTCGCTCGACAAAAAGACCTTTTAAAAGCAGCAAGGCATTGAGAGAAGGCGACGTGACTCCAAAATATACATGACAAAGTCGACAAAATACAACAAATGACTAGTGCAAGGTTTAGGTTTCTTTAGTATTAATCACATATTAACACTAAGATTACCAATTTTTATTAAATTTTTCGAAGTAAAATCAAAAACTGAAATTCACTTAAAAAAAACTCTCAAAAACCCAAAGCGGCAACAAAAAACTCGCCCCAAATATAGGCTTGAATGCATTAAGATCATATCTAACCTAATTAAATTAACAGGTTTAATTTGATTATTATAAGCTATAAATTTTATAGTTTATAAAAACAAAAAACAACCAAAAAACATAAAAACTAAAATAAAACACAGATACCCTTTCATCAAGGACCTATTTATTATGTCTTTCACGCAACTTCTATTCTTTAACCTTAGCCAATTTAAACACTTTACTCTCTCACTATCTCTCATTCTCTCTCTCTTTAAATTTCACCAACTTTTTAAGTTCAAGATGGTCGGTAAAGACGACTTAGAAACTTGAGAATGGTGGAGTTAAATAGTCTGAGGTAATAAAGCTTAGGAACCACAAAATTTGCCTCTGGAAAAATTTGTCCTATGATTGTACTGGTAGCAAATCGTATGCCTCCGTAATTCTTTTTCTATATTCTTGTTCTTCCTTTTTTATCTATTCTGACATTGCCACTTCACCATAGTTTATTCATTGAGCAAACAACCCGCAGTTGGATTCCTCATGTTTAATTTCTCCTCACAATTCTTTAAATAGAAACCAATAAAAATCCCGCTTCCCTGGGCAGTTTATTTGCATCATCTCTGCCCCGCACCCAGGGGTGACAAACTCTTAAACCCGTCAATTTATCACTGGTTTTCTCTGGCCTTCGTACTTACATTTATTGTACCACTCAATTTTGCACCACCTAAAGACGTGGTCCCTACCTTCTGAAGGTTCGTAGAAAAAATCTAAAGTGTCATCTTCAATTAATTTTATTATTTTGTTGTTAACGCCTTCCTTTAGGTTATCCTGACAACATCATAAAGTTTACAAATTAGCAGTATATCCCACTTCATCCCAGAGAGGTGTAAAGCTATGGTAGGAAGGGCTTCTAATACCCCGCAAATCTTTTCTTACCATCATTAAAACCCATGTTTAGACTCAAGTGTTACATTCAGGCGTAAATTTATTTCCGGTCCTTACACTCGGAACAGCTAGAGGTGACAAGTAGGTGTAGTTAAGCATCAGTTTGGCACTAAATGTATATCTGTAATCTTAAGTGTAGTTTTGTTAGGGTTTTGGTATATTCAACTTTTTTATCTCCTTTCAAATTTGATTTCCCGACGATAAAACGTACGTTTTATTCGTCTAGCAATTTTCTCGGTGTTCCGCAAGGACTTCGACTTGCGCCCGCAGCTTTCTGGCAAATAAACGCATATAAATTTTGACTGTGGGATTGATTTTTATGTCATAGGCAAGTATACATGTGTCTGTTTATGTCCTCTTAGACCGCCAAAGAAAATTCAATGAAAATGTTCATACAAAAGACACTGGCTGAAGTAAGATATGGCATAATGTAGATTCGTATTGATCTGAAGTTTCGCGGATGCATTTTAGATATACTTCAGGTCATTTATACAGAGGTATGACAGTTTTGTGTAGGAAAAACGTATGATTAAAAAGTAGGATTTTAGTATGGTTTAAAGAAGGAACCTTAAGTAAGCATTTTAACGTTTGATAATTTGTAACAGCTTTCTTTCATCACATATTAAAAAAAAAACAAATTTTATAATAAAAATAGGCAGATAAGTGAAATAGACCTTAAAATAGCTAATAGAAGAGAGTGAAATCCAATAAGTGCCACCTTACTCGTAATGATTTTGAGAGGTTTGATTGCAAACATTTGCGAATAAGTACCTAAAAGTACGGACTAGAACCCCAAATTAAGTACATAGTAACTCTATAAGACATCATACTGTATTTAACACTTTTTTAAAGATATTAAATATTTTCTAATTAAACCAGGCAAGTAACATTTCCACAGCCTCGTTTTGAGTGGAGTAGTTCGGTTATTGTGATAATGCTGAAATTTTTTCCGAATCAAAGAATATTAAGGACCTAGATGTGTTACATTTCAGATTTATTAATACAATAATGAATTAATAACGAATAAATATAAAAAAATAATAATTAACGGATGATATTGCGTGATCTATGGGGCAAGGAAGAAGGGAAAAGGGTGACCATTATACCAATGATGAGGTTAACGACATTTAGTGGTTAGAGGGAGTTCAAACGCCCCATAGCTATGCAAAAATAAAGATTGGCTGGCTGGCTTAAAAGGGCATAAAGTCGATGAGTGGCTTTATTTTAGTGTAGGAGAACCATTTACATTGAAGTTTGGAATAATAAACCAAACTTATAATATTCCTGAGTCAAATGTGAGATTAATCAACCTTAAGTACCCACAAAATGGTTTATGTTCGCCATTTTAAGTACGTGTCCTTTTTGTACGAACCTTTTCGTACATTTTCATTTAGTAAACTTTACCCTGTTGGTTACTCTGCTTTTACCTCTTTCTTGAGCTAAAGAATTCCCAATGAATTTATTGTGTAGTAAAATCCAAATTATTCATACAAATCTTTGTCCAGTAAATTCTTTTAGTAGAATTTACTACTTCGGTCAAAGTGAAAGTCCGTTGTTCGAGTATTTGGTCGTATATTTGAGTATCACAGCTTTTGTTCGTATTATTAAATAAGATTTTAAAATTTCCTTAATTGAGATCAATGACCACTTGTAATTTGTGAGGCTGTCCTCTGTATCTACCTTTTCATCGGCGTCCTCAGAACTTATGGCCTACCTCACGTCTTCAGAGCATTCTTTAAGTCAAAGTTTGTAGCTCTAGCGAAAGGAATAATCAAAGAAGATAGAGAAGAAAAAGAGAGAAAGATCACAGGTGGTACAAAGTGAGCTGGGAAGCGAGATTACAGGATTAGGCAAGTTCACCTTTGAATAAATGCAGGATTAAATGATTTTTACGTGGCATATTCGCAGATTATTGTTTTAATGCGGCGAATGCAGGATTAGATCATTTCAAGGTGGCCTGTATGATTGGAAGGTTTTTGACGCACGATGGTTACAGGACATTCAAAATTTAGATTGAAGATATTTTCAGAAGCGTTCATGTTTTCTTCCCCCCTAAAATAAGTAATTCTTTCTATAGTTCACGTATGTGACATAGATTTTATATCTCAAAAGCCATCTGACTTCTGTGTGTAAGATTAAGCTCATGCTAGGAATCCATATTGACACCAATTTGCCCAAATAAGCCCGATTTGAATGGTAGCTAATTTAGATACACTTAATCATTTAAAAAACTTAGTTGACTTACATTAATTCAACTGGTATTATTTTTTAAACTACAACAAACGATAAAAATACTTCAAAAGAGCATAACATAGATTGGGCCCCGATCAATACATACATATTTCAAATATGACTTCCAGGATAAATTCCATTTTTTTGAGGTACGCCAATAAAAGATATATTGACCTCTTGTAGCGAGTAATATTTATTTAAACTAGAAAACTAATTATTATTTTATTTTTATCATTAAAGAGAATAAATGTAACTATTTGTACTTTGTTCTTAATATCACAAGATTCGTCAACGTGTAAAGCAAATTTTGAGTTCGTAAGTTTGTTCGGAACATTTTTCTCCATAAGTAGATAAATCTACTATTCTCCGATGAATTGCATTATTAATTGAAAGCTGAATTTTGCTTCTTTTTTTTTGTTTCATCAACTGATATAATTTTAAGCATCTTTCTGCAAGCAGAGAAGATAATCGCTTAAGGTAAAAATTTTTATTCTGTTGCTGTGTAATAATATAGTCATTTCGGCTAAATAAAGAGGCTTGAGCCTTTCAGAAACTATTAGCTTTCTTTGCTTTGGTTACGATTCTGACAGACTTTTGATGCAATTCAAGTTTTTCCCTTGAGATAATAGTTTAATTGTAATATGTATCATCAAATTACTGGGTATCATAGCTATATTAGACCTTCTTAACCACAACAAATAATATGAAAAAAGTTAATCCTCATTTCCAGGACAAGAAATACCAAACTTCAAATAACTATTGCAATATATATTTTCAGCGAGCCTTTAAAAGACTTATTTTCATTAAGCTAAGTTGCTTTTGACAAACTTACACTTTTAATTTTACATTCAACTTTGTTGTTTTCGCTTAATAGGTAGGTAGGCTCCAGATGGGCTCCTTTAAATTTGATGGTTAATTTCCTCAATATAAATAAAATCGCAGAAAGAACACACGCTATCATATATTAATTAGATCGCACAAATAACACAATTTAGCATATATTATTAAGGTGTAAATAAATTAATGTCGTATTTAGAAGACAAATGATTCTTAAAGTTGATTAATTGTTCAAAATTTGCGGCATTTGGCGGGAAGCTCTTCGAGAAAATCTTCAATGGAAGACTGGCGTCTTACCTTGAAGAAAACGCAATAAACAATCCATACCAATTTGGCTTCCGGAAAAAGCGAAGTGCGGAAAAAGCGATAAATGTCATCACGGAAAAGCTTACCCAAGCCAAAAGGGAAGGGAGTTGTAGCTATTAAAATCTAACTATTAAAATCTTTCTTAGCTACGAGTATAAAGAAAAACTCTCCAAAATACTTCGCTCCTCATTGGCTTACCAATTCTTGCGTGCAACCTACGTGGGTAGGACCACCCTTCAACTTGATTAAGGATAAGTAAGCATGGTTGTTTCTCCAACTATCTCAAGAGGCCTCTTGAAATTTCATCAATAAGAAACCATTCTGCGTCTTTTAATACAAACAGTTCATGGAATGAATTTTCTATTTTGAATTCGTGTTCCGGAAATCTCACCTAAGATATTTTGGAATCTGTATATTTCAAAACTCCCCCCTAAACTTAACTACCAACAGACTTCAACTCCCTACTTTAAAATTTAATCAGCTAATTCATTTCTAAACAACTAACCAAAAATGTCACCAATAGTAATTTGTTTAATTTTTTAACCCACACTACTCACCCGCTCTAGAATACAGGGATACCCTACAGGGTAGGGTAATTTGATCATGCTTATGAATTTAATTATTTTTTTGAACTAGTTAGTTATTTTTTGTAGTTTCTTTCGTTTTTGTTAATAAACTGGATTTGATATTTTATGTCTAGTTTTTAATACTAATTTGATTATGTGATTTTGCAAAATTGTAAAATTGACATAAAACTGCCGATGATGTATTTAGTAGATGTACTTAATCTTCAGATATCTTGAATGAATGTTCCGACTCCTCATGCTGGCTCTAATCTTCATATATATATATATATATATATATATATATATATATATATATATATATATATATATATATATATATATATATATATATATATAATATATATGAAATGAAAAACTCACAAAATATCACGTGAGGGTAGCAAATGAGTGCAATGTCCCGCAGGAAAAAATGAAATGGTGTTTCCAAGTACTTTCGAACTTTATTAAGTTCCTTATCAAGGATAACTACAAGAAATAATATTATATTAGAGGTATATATACGAAAGAAAAGTATGAAAGACCGCCTCAAAAACAAGAAATCACCAATGAGGAAGACGGAAGGGAGAAGGTAAAGAAACACATTAAGAATTTCCAGAAACAGGTAGTAAGGTCAAACTGAGAAGATGGAAAGGGTAACAGATTCAAAGAAATGGAAATAGCCTAACGAGGAGGAGATTATAAGACACGAGGAGCGAAAAGAAAAAAAAGAGGCCACATAACTAAAGATTGAATATAAAAAAAACTAAGAACAAAAGTCAGAACTAATTTCTTTAAGTATTAGTCTTTTAATTATAGCATCTATATATATAAATATTTATATATATATATATATATATATATATATATATATATATATATATATATATATATATATATATATATATATATATATATATATATATATATATATATATATATATATATATATATATATATATATATATATATATATATAATAATATATAATATATATATATATATATATATATATATATATATATATATATATATATATATATATATATATATATATATATATATATATATATATATATATATATATATATATATATTACATATTATGATGATGTTACCCGGAAAAGATGAAATCCAACGTAAAATGACTAGAAAGAATTTGGAAAAACAACCATCGTCTTCAAAAGCAAAATGCAAAATCTCGACTCTTTACCTACGGCGCAGAAACTTTGAACCTGAGCAAATATCCTTTCTGAAATCACGCATTATGATGGGGATAACTGGGCGTGACGGGACCAATCAGCCACTTGGATACGTGGACAAACCAAGCTTGAGGATATTGCGGAAGCTATAATAAACCTGATATGGAGCTGGGCAGACCATGGGGCAAGCTTCGAAGCCAATAGATGGAACAGGAAAATTACCGATTGGTCTCCACTTGATAAAAGTCGACCCTTCAAAGTGCCGAGTCCGTACTAGCGACTCCTGACCTCGAGGTACATGTTCCTTCAAGTTCGTACCATTGTGCTTGTACTCTTTTTACGAACACAATCCCGGGAGGTTGAATCCTCGCAGCCCCGTAGCTTAGAGTTGTAATTTACTCTATCAGTCCCCATTTCATAATCATCAACCGACCTCTTTGTAATAATAATAATAATGCAAACTCCTATTGATTGAGACCGTGGGAATAAGAGTAATTAAGAAATTAAAGAGCGCCAGATATTAGTGCCACGCTAGCCCTTCTTTGTGTCAATGAACGCGGTTGTGTAAAGACTTAGGAAGAGAACTACCCACCGGGGGATAGTCCCAGGAGATGAACTAAAGCCTCAGCACCCCCATCCCTTATCTTTAGGGGTTAGAAGAAATAAACCACCCTTAGAAGAAAGTGAAACCAGAGGCACTCATGTGCCAGGACTTCTTGCTTCGCCCTGATTTACAGAGGGTAATCTAACCTGTCGTGGGTTGTATGAACCACTTAATTAAAGGGGTTCCCCTCATCTTCTTGAGATGTCAGGGTGCCATAAATACAGGGCTGACATCTTAAGGGCCACGTTATGGGCCCTCAGAGTGCTACTTTTTATCCCCGTACCTTCGTATAATGGCAGGAACCGTGGGTGGTGGCATGTTCATATTTAAGCCACCTAAATGAGAACGGGATGGGGGGGGGGAGATTTAGAATAAAAAATACCCCCTCCCAACTTCCCATGACTAGGGTTCCATGTCCCACCACATTCTCAACTCCTCTATAAACCTAAAATTATACTCCATTTTACTCCAGTTTTTTTTTTGAGATCGAGAAATTGGTGAAGTTATGGTAGTGAAACTGTGTCATATGTGCTCCCTGCGAATAGCCCAAAGTCAGAACTACTTGTAGTGCAGAGGACTATAGAGAGAAGTTTCAAATGACTTTGATTTTCTTTAATATATTAAAATCCTCAAAGCAAAAACCAAAAGCAAAAATCGAAAGGCACAAATTGGAACACTTGGCAAATGTGCCTTTGTGCCTTTCTAAAGGCGGTAGCTGTAGTAGTGAAAGTTACGACCAACGTCTTTACTTCCCCTATTGGTGAGGAAGCCAGGAAGACAAAGGGTCCCGTCAGGTGTACTATGTTTGTTCATGCTACAGCTGACCACTCCTCCAGGTCGCAGGTGTAGCAGTGTACATGAGACAACCAATTGGGCGGTTTTGTCGGGAGAATGTGGAAATGAAAACCATCTAAGCAGGTCTCGAAACGGAAGAGTGACTTTGTGCTTGCGTGAATGAATGAGGTGGTATGAATAGCGGAGTTGGAGCTGGCTATGTGTCTGATAGTGTGCGTAGCCAGACCAGTTTACGCCTATTCCTAAGAAATGATGCGACCTCTTAGTAGCAGCAGCTCCCAGCGTCACCTACACAAGACATATTTATTTTTTCTTCTTGCAGTTTTCCTGCCTTACTATGCGCTTATTTTTTCACAAGTTCCTTCAATTCATCTCTAACTTCATAGGTGGGTTGGACCCATCAGCAAGAGGTTGACTAGTATATGTACGTCAATGGTTGAGTTGAGGGAACAAATAGTTGAACATGGGATCTTTTGCGTACATCACACTAAGTCATAAGCATTTCGTGTCTGAGGTCACTCGGGGTCACATAATTCAATTGCCACTCAAGTTACTCACGATTAAGTCCGTCTCTGCCTTGCTGAGATTTCACAAGGATTGGGGTGTCTCGAACAAACAACAATGACAGCAAACAATTTGATTCAAACTGTGGGAATCAGAGTAATTCAGAGGGCCAGAATATCCCTTCTCTTCAACACTCTGTGCCTTTTTGTAAAGACCCCCAAAGCATTAAGGCCTGTCATATACCCACCTGAGTACTTCCCATTTACTAGACTAATGTCTTATTTCCCGGATATTCCTCGCAAGAGGAGTTGGCTTGATTGAGGAACAGGAGCGGGTTCAGCAAAGTTGTGGACCGATCCTAGTGCATACCACCCAACGACGTCTCATTTATTGTCTACTCAAGCACAGGTCTTCCCCCCACACTCGACCTGTGATAATTCCATTCTGAACTAAGAGGCGATTCTCTGTACGCCATTGCGGTCTTCACAAGAATCGGCACTAGAAGTGCCAAATTGAGAGCTGAGATTCCACGATGTCTATATGACCGCCGTTGCCCCAGACAAGAATATCTTGTAGATTTGATCCCCCTTGAATGAAAACCATGAGATGCGATGGATTTATGCCCCTCACTCAGATGTAGAATGAAGGCTTTATCGACTCCCGACTCGTAAATATTACCCAACGCGCGCTGAAGATGGCCATACCCAAATCGTCCCAATAAATATTTCACGATGAAGAAAATGAATGAAAGGTCCTCTCACGGGAGAATATGATCCCGGGGCAAGGAGTAGCTCTCGGATACATAAACCTGTCACTGGAGATCTATCTAAAATGGCTTCATCCCTAAACAAAAGCGCATTAAATTTTGGATAAGCTTTTAGGAAGTGTGGGATTTTGCCATCTACATACTTCGAAATTCCGGGAGAATTTGTGTTTCAAGTTTCATCCTATAAATAGTGAACTATTTCCGGAATGGAAGCGTTACTATTCGTTACCTGTTTACTCGCGCCGCCTTACATATAACAAGCTACCTTATATTACGCTACATATTTCGTATTGTTACAATATACGTTCTCACGTTGATTTTTGGGCTTTGTTATGCTACTTTATTTTACACTACCTTCTGTTACTTGAAGTTATGTGGTACCTTATTTATGTGTTACTTAGTTGTGTCAAGTTTAATGGTACACGTCACTTCAATTTACACTGCATGTGTCGTTTCCTGTTCTCTTCTACATATTACTATATGATACTTTACATGTCACACTTATGCTATGTTGCACATGTCTTAACTTTGTTATTATTGGGTAAAACTAATTAGAACGATGTAAAGAAGGAATTGGAATAATCATTCTGTTACTCACGCTACCATCACTCTCTAGCCACTGGTTGGTCTATCAGGTCCGATGGTAAATGCCGCTAAAGGTGGTCATAAGTAATGTGTCCAGACTGAAATCAGAACAAATTCAGAGCCACATACACGCAATATCTCTCTCTCTCTCTGTTTCTCTCTCTCTCTCTCTCTCTCTCTCTCTCTCTCTCTCTCTCTCTCTCTCTCTCTCTTTCTCTCTCTAACACACACTCTTACACCCTCAGAATCTCAAACTGTAACAAAAACTCTCTGTCACACACACACACACTCTCTCTCTCTTGCTCTCCCACTCTCTCTCTTACCCACTCCCACACTCTTTCTCACACACACTCACACACTCACTCTCTCGCCCTCTTTATCTCTCTTTCTCTCAATTTATCTCTCACACACAGACACACTCTCTATCACACACACCCTTTATCACACCCACACACACTCACACATACATTATCTTTCTCACACTCACACACTCTCCCTCACTTACACATACACATACACTCACTCTCTCTCACACACACATACTTTCACACACAACTCTCTCTCTCTATCTCTTGCATAGATACACAAATATCTTCTCTTTGTCTACCCAGGCATTGCTCCC
Organism: Ceratothoa steindachneri; assembly: GCA_963969495.1. NCBI lineage: Eukaryota > Metazoa > Arthropoda > Malacostraca > Isopoda > Cymothoidae > Ceratothoa > Ceratothoa steindachneri. The sequence continues at coordinate 221,515,391 of OZ018317.1, forward strand.
CGCAGTGAGCTCTGCCTTGAGAGATGACCAATCATTCCATCTTCTATACTTAAGACGAAGAGAGTAATGTAATAATATACGTGACTATTTTTATGTGTATGGTTCTTATCTCGCCCTAATTTCACTATGATATTTATGCCTTTTCATAACTCGAATAATAGTCCCCCTTTAAGCACCCTCAAATGATGGCTTGCAGTCGCGTCTAGTGTTTTCGTGTTACCTTAGTGACGTTTCAGCACAATGACCTCATCTTTAACCATATTTTATTATTGTTTATTATGTTTAGACCTGGTAAAAATGATTGCAGGAAAAATCATATGAATCGTTTTTCTTCCAGGTATGAAATAACTGTCGGCCTAAAGAAAATACATATTTTTTATATTCGAATATTATATAGCTATATTCATACATACACGCAATGTCTTCAAAGATATACTTATAGCAAACATTTCTTTGCAATCACAGGTGTGTGTACATATTCGATCCGCACAGTTTTAGATTTTTAGCACCGATTCGCCTCTTACTTCTAACACATAATTCAACTCCTCCAAAATTGTTTACCGAAAGGATCTCACCAGATTATTTGCTTAATTACGCGTCTCTACCTCTCTCTCCCTCACTATAAATCGCCACCCACTTCAGAGGTAGCGCGCGCCAAGCGAAGGTCTCTAAGACTTGTTTGTTCTTAGCTGCCTTTATCTTTAGATTGCTCTATCAGTTTGTTTGGACTCCCAACGCCTCCCAAACTTGTACTCCCGTGGTTTTCGTATTGTACTCCAAAAGGGAGCTTCATCGTTTAGTCTTTTTTTTTTACTCTCAAACTTGTACTTACGCAGAGTTCGTATTGTACTGAAAAAAGGGAGAGCTGATATGAAATCACGAAGCTGTTTTGGTGATAGTAATTAAATGCTATACCAATATTTCCTATGGATATTAAAATGACATATCTACTTTAAAAAAGTCGATATCAACACGATATCTCAGTCGGAAGTCTTTAAAATGGAGTTTATGGATAATGTGGTGATGTTAAGTAGAATTAAAATAAGTGGAAGGCAGATTCATAGAAGTACCGAGTGCTGCAAATGTCTCCATAAAAACGTACATTTACCGACTACTATATAAGTTTGTACTCCATATGGAAATTATATGGTAAGAAATTGCGTGAGGCAAGACGTGAGATCTTAAATAACTTGGAAAATTCGTAGTAAGGGATGTCCTTAAACGCTTTCACTTATAAGGAGACTAATGAGTTAAGGGATCGAGCGACCACTAGAAATTACGGCTGCGAACGGGTTAACAAAACATTCAATACCACCACATCACAAATTCTTTTTTTAAATATAAAAGAACTTGAAAATAAATTGATCTTCCGTCGAAATTCTTTATTCGGTATTTTAAAAGAGAGAATTGATATACATATATTAATTACACTATGTAACAAAATTTCACTTTTTTCTTATTGATAGGCTGAAGGTGTTATTTCCCAGTTGTTCGTAACTAAAATAAATAAAAAACTCTATTTAAAAGTCTATTTTCATTCCCAAACTTTAATCTTGTAGGTAGGGCAGTGAATTTTTAAATTGGCCTATCTGAGAAATTATGCTAGGGCATTATAAATTTGGCACAAAAATTAGAGAATATATAAAAAACTGTTGGTTCTAATTTTTTCAAAGCATGGTAGAAATTTAAAAAAAAATTATTGGAATGTATTTGTTTTAAGGAAACCTTCCCAAACATTCTAGATACAATGAAAATCCTCTAGGAATTTAGTATAATTTTATGAAGTTTCAACAATATTCCAGAACTTGGCAAAACCAACCCCTGAAAACTTCTAGAACCTTCTGGAATATTACTTCAGAAACATTTATACAGAGATTAACAGATCCACTAACATTTCAGCTTTAGCTACCATAGTGAATACATTAGAAGATAACTGGCATCAAGAGGCTGCACTCATTTTCCAGCTGCATTCTGTTATATCAGCAAACAGTTCATTAAAACAACAGGAAAATTGTTTGGAGTGACGGCATCTATGACAGTGTGTGAATCTTACAAAGCATACTATAACATGCCAATTAGGGACTAAGACAAAAGCTGGGCACCTCATTTTGCTTGTGAAAACTGCAAGAAAATTTTGAAAGGTAAAAAAATTGTTTGTTGTAAAGAATAAAATATTAAATGTCATAAGTATTTAAGCTATTATGTTTGTCTGTAAGCCAAAAGAGGGAAAAAGTATATTTATTTAGTTGTATAGGAAGGTATACATAGAGGGGAAAGAAGAGCCATGACGTTTGACATTCCGAGGATTTGGCGTGAACCCCCTGACCACTCAAGCAACTGCTACTTCCGCAAGGTGGACCCTTCCTTTCAAACGTCGAAGTAACGAAAATGCACCTGGTATTTCCTGTAGCGATCTTCCAGCTTATATTACACCAGTACCATACAGTGCTGATCTTCCTATTCCTACCCATCAAGAAAGAAAGCAACAATTTATAAGCTGTGAAAGATCAGTGAAGATGCGAGTATAGTGTCAGAATATGGCTGTTAAGAAGAATCCATACTATACAAACCAAAGAGACCCCAATAACCTTGTCAGAGATTTTGGCTTATCAAAGTCAAATGTTTAGCTTTTGCTTTCCAGGCTCAAAGAGTGCATTTGCTGGATGAAAATGTGCAATTGACAAACCAAAGGAGATGCCATAAACATTTTTCAACATTCTTTACTTATCAAGCTGGGCTATGGTACTGCAATAATGCATATGGTCTGTTTGATACAATTAGAATTGCATGTAATCCAGATAAGTGGAGAGTCTTCATTGATAGTTCCTCAAGAATCATTAATATGCACTTTTTAATAATTGGAATGAGCATCCATCCCTTCCCTTGTCTCATACAGTATATCATAAGATTACATACAACAGTGTCAAGCTCCTGCTACAAGCTTTGAATCATTATAAGTATGGCTGAGGAGTGATTGGAGACTTAAAAATGGTAGTATTTTTGATGGGTCTCTAAGGGTGCTTTACCAACTTCCCATGTCATTTTAGCCTTTTGGACAGTATGGATACTACAGCACATTACCACAATAAGCACTGGCCACATAAGACTGAGTTCTCTGCTTGAGAGCATAATGTCAAGCATGAACAATTGATAGACCGTGAAAATGTGTTGTTTCCTCGATTGCGCTTAAAAATAGGTCTTATGGAGCAGTATTTAAGAGCTCTTAACAAAGAGTCTGCAGCCTTCAAATACCCTCAAAATATCTTTCCCAAACTCTCGGATGCAAAGGTGAAGTCTGGTATCCTTGTTCGACTATAAATCAAGAAAAACAGAGTGTGTTCAGAATTCCATGAAAAGCTTAGGCAAGAGGAAAAAGAAGCCTGGAAGATCTTGGTTTCGGTGTGTCAGGGATTTGAGGGCAACCACAAGGCTGACAATTATGTGCAACTGGTTGAGAACTTGTGAAAAACTATGGATAAATAGGCCGTAGGATGTCCCTGAAAGTACACATCCTCGACGTTCATCTTGATAATATGAAGGAAAATATGGGAGCATAATCAGAGAAGCAAGGTGAGCGCTTACATCAAGGTATACTGAACTTTGAACATAAAACCAAGGAGTATACAATGAAGATTTGATGGGAGACTACATTTTGAAGCTTGTACGGGAATGTGATTTCAATTACAAACGGAAATCTAGGCAAACGGTTTGCTTCTAACTTCATTTACTTGTTTTTATATACAGGGTGTTCGGAAAGTCGCTGTGCACTTTTCTAATATTTTTTTATATTTCAGATTTCGACCCCAAACCATTTATGTTAATAAATATGTAAGTGCAACTGATAGCGGTGTTTAGAAACAAAATAAGAAGGGTCCAAGCCTGTATTGATGCCAAGGGGGGTCACTTTCAACATAATTTATAATTGTCATTCATATTTACCTCCTGTATTCTATATTGAAACATTTATGTCAATAAATATGTAAGTGCACAATGACTTTCCGAACACCCTGTATTACTTGTGAAAGTTTCAATTAATTGTATATTATTTAACTGTATTTTTAGTCGCGTGTGACTTTGTCTCACTATGTCGGTCCCGTTATGCTTCTTTTTTTTTTGCTAATAACATAATAACTATTAGACCGATTCTAACCTAATTTGAAACCCTCATGATGTTTTACATTTTCTTGCGAATGAAATAATGCCAAGGTCCTCCCAAGTTAGCCAGGGAATTATTTTATTTTGGCAATAACATCATAACTATTTGGCCGATTTTAACGAAATTTAAAAGGCTTATGTTGTTTTACATTCTCTATCAAATGATATAATTGACAAAGTCCTCTGCAAGGTTAGCCTGGGAATTATTTGGCAATAAAATCATAACTATTCGGCCGATTCTAACAAAATCTGAAACTCCTATGTTCTTTTACATTCTCCTTCGAATGAAATAATTTTCAAGGTCCTCCCAATGTTAGTCCAGGAATTATTGAAAGTTTTGAAGATCGTAAGGTATATTACATAATAAGTGAGAGCACGTGACCGTGGTCAGCAGACCTTGTTGTTTTTAGTCCTACAATGGATGAAAAAACAAAAACATATTTTTCTATTTTTAGTAAATATTTCATCATTGAAATCACAAAAGGAAAGTTTGAAACAAATAATTGCTATGCTGATGACACTCAGATATACCTTTCATCATCCCCTGCATCCTTCTCTCAATCAATTACCAAGCTCCTTTCAGCCTACACCTCCATAAACGAATGGCTGTCTGCCAACTTTTTCAGACTTAACCACGATAAAACTGAAGTTCTCCTTGTTGGTACCGCTTCGATGGTGGAGAAATCTAAAGCTCTCTTTCCCTCCCTTAACCTTGGACAAACCAATGTCACCTTCTCTGATTCCGTCAGTAATCTTGGTGTTATTTTCGATGAGCAACTCTCGTTTAAGCCACACATCCATCTTATCTGTATGTTCTCCCTCGGTTTCCTTGGCAACTTTTCATGTGTTCGATCCCATTTTGATCGACGAAGCCTTGAGACTGCTATTCATGTCTTCGTCAACTCACGCTTAGACTACTGCAATTCTCTTCTAGTGAATCTCCCTTCTTCGTCACTTCACCCCCTATAACTAGTTCAAAACTATGCTGCCCAGCTCCTCCTTCGCCGACCCCGGTTCTCTTCTTCGATGCCTCTGATACAGGAGCTACACTGGTTAACTATTCGCTTCCGTACCCACTATAAAATTTTTCCCATCACCTACAAGGCCCTAAACCTGGAGGCTCCACTTTATCTCTCGTCTACCCTCTCCCGTCGTCAATCCCCTCGGGCACTCCGGTCTAACTTCGCTCCCATCCTGAACACTCCTCGTTCTGTCCTCTGCTCGATGGGTGGCCGTTCTTTATCAGTTTGTGCTCCTAGACTCTGGAATGCTCTTCCTGCTGAATATATATATATATATATATATATATATATATATATATATAATATATATATATATATATATATATATATATATATATATATATATAAGCCACTAACATTTTGCCGATACGTAGATTACATCTACATCAACGTCCAAAACGAAGAACATTTGGTTAACATCAAGCAGCATTTTGAGGAGAACTCCGTGCTAAAATTCACCTATGAATTGAGCACAGGCAATAAACTCCCTTTCTTGGACGCTGAGGGAATCTTCAAGTCTTCCTCGGTCCATAATTTAGTTAGTCTCTAATAAAGAGCCTATGTTTTTCTGCAGACTTCTGGTTCACCCTGTAGTTGTGTTTAATATCGCTTTTTGCAACTGGCGCTATTCCCACAGGAGGCTGGGGAAGGATATGTAAAAGTTATAAGTGTGTGAAAGCGGTGCTTCTAATTTGCGTGAAGTTAAGTCACATGGGGGTGTTGTTAGTTGCAGGATTCAGTCAATATCCATTTTATCCAACCCTGGTTCGAATCCCAAATTAACATTTTATAAGCCACTGACAAATGGCGGAAACCGGTGGTAAACCTCGTATTAAAACATACAACAGATTATAATCACTTTTTAGAAAAATGAAACTTTATTTGCATCCTCTACAGCAAAGGTTCTTAACCTGAAGTGTTCGAACCCGTAGGCGTGGGAAGCAAGTCTGCTGGAGAGGGGGTCGATGTGGCACTCAAAAATGTTGAGCTTCGGGAAGGAATTATATGTTTATTTTCTTAAATGATAAAATTCCATAAATATTTATACAACCCACAAATAAAAAATAGCTTACTTATAATTACAATATAAATAAAAATCTAAACCACAATGAATCTTTAAGTAACATCCAATATTCTTTTATAAAAATGAAGACAGAAGGGCGAGAACGCCTTGGTGATTTGCATGTGTAGAAAAGAGTTAAAGAAGCACTGGTATACATGATTGCTGCTGCTACTCAACATCAATAATTCTTGTTAATCCACTTAATCCACGCCTCACCATCAACAATTTTATTCTCCCTTCGTAAACCAACGCCATTCTTAAAACTTCTACGAAGAAAAATTATCCACACAAAGTTTGCAAGATTTTGGAAGAAATTTCCCTGAATGTGGTCATTTTCAGGTAAATTTGTAAGTGTATGGAGGAATTGTGCCGTACCTTCCTTGTGTAGGTAACTCGAGGGAAATTCTTCTTTCAAGATTTCATAAGGAATTGCCTTTATGTTGACATTCATTGCAGTGTTTAAAAGGAGGTAAAAAGAGAAAAAGTTTTAACTAACAGCGGAATTTTCATTAAAAAATGAGTGGCAAGAAAGCGAAACGAAGGGAGGATGAAAATAAAGAAAAATAGTGATTTTAAATGTCTATTATGGAGGGTTATTAAACTTTAAGTGAAAGTTCGTACAAAGAATACGGCTACTCGATAGTGCGAACTCTTTTAAGGAAAATCTATATAGAGACGATTTTTTTGACGCATTATTTTTGTTCATTCTCTTTGTATGCATTCCATTCTCTCTTCCTTTTTATGTCTTATTCACTCGACTACACTCCAAACTGTGGCATAACTAGCGAGAATACCTTTCTCACAGTATTCATCCCAAACCTACGAACACTACACCTATATTCACACGAATACATTATACTCAAAATCATTATAATTATCCTCCACTGCACTCCTCCCCATCGAGGTATCTTTTATCTAAAAAGACGCAGTTTAATTTTCAATATGAACAATTAACGTCCCTGACACGACCGGTAATAAAGGAAAATAAACACTCGAACGTTCTTCAGACCCCTCCACAAAACACGCCCCTCGTCCCCATCTCCCCAAACAGCTTATCGGCGACCCTCAACACCCACTCTCAACTTAAGCTGTCATCCTTAATGACGGGTGGAGGTCCGGTTGATGAGCGTCCGTCCACTCCGATGGGAGGCTGAAGGTTGACGAAGCGTCGGTCCGAACGCCGTGATAAAGAGGGTAGGTGTAAGGGCCAGGGAGGCTGTTTGGATGCATTACTTGGTGTGGAATTGGGTTGAGGAGAGGATTCGACCGATTACAAGGGATCTTGAGATTTTTGCTCAAGTACTCCCAAGAGAAGAGAAGTGCGTATCTTGGGTTTATTTTGGGCGTTTATCTTTACTAGTGACTGTTGGGATGCTTATCGTTACCAGGTTATATATAAAATAATTAAGCTGAAAGCCTACCTACCTTAACCTCCTAAGCATAATATGAATAATTTTTAAAACTTAAACAATTCAAACAAACTTAAGCTTCCCAAACACTCAAATTTATGGAAGGTTTGCCTTTCATTTTTCAAGTTTGGTAGTACTCATCTTACCTAGGAGTCGTTGGTGTTTCTTTTCTCAGGTATCGTAGACTCCTCGTCTGAGAGAATTCGAAATTACCGCTCCCTAACCAAAGGATTCTATTTTGTATTAAAACAAAACAAAAACACGGTACCACTTCACCATTAAACTAACAAAAGGCATAAAAAAGTGAGGTTAGGAAAGACGATTTAATAAAGGCGTCTCACTCGACTAGCCAAAGTGCTTACTTAGATCTCCAGTGATGGAATGTTTGATGTAGTATCGGTCTTTGTAATATTCAACCAATTTCTACAACTGCCATCATCATTATTCTATCCTTTTCCATACTTAATTTCATCTCAGTTACTAAAATCATGTCACTTCTGATCAACGCCAGACACGTTCAAGTGCCTGGCGATGACTTTCCGGACATAGATCGTGACCTGCCGGAACCACTTTATGAATAACCTCCAGTGAGTGGCCTTGTAAAGAAAATAATGCTGCAGGAGGCTACGCACTGGCCGCCTGCCCAAACCCAAGCACCCTTCCTACTAACCTGACATGACAACGAGGCTCGGGGATTTATTAGATGCACCCTATACATAAAAGGGCTCGCTGCTGACGGACGGAAAACGTCGTCAAGACTGACATTTGCCGTAAGTCTCTGGCCAGAAAATTTGCTTGTAAAAGGGCCGTAGATAGACAGGTGTCTATCTGTCGGAAATACCGGTCAGGTGAAAGTATTTAAGCATGTGACAGCATATAACTTGTACCTCGTAATTACGAAATTTATGGCTATCGAAACTTACTTTAAAAAAAGGGGTTTTTTTGCTTGTTGAAATTAAGGAAGAAAGTTTCGTCTCGAACAAAGGGATGTGTTCGTGTCTCGAAGCTGATTGGTTCGATCTTTAAACGAGATCGGTGAATAAAGCGAGTAACGCCACTCAAACAAACCATGTGAGTTTAAGAAATAGCTTAACAGCCTCTCTCGAGGTTGTTAAGCAAGGACAATAATAAGAGAATGCGGGCAAATAAAGGGAGGGGGGAGAAAAACAAACAGGAAAACTGAAAAAGATCACGGGTAAAATATATTATATAAACGAACTCATTACCCATAATGTTGAGGCCAGAAGAGAGCACTGAAATCACTCAAGGGGATTCATATAATTGAAATGGACGAGGAAAATAAACTCTAGCCGACGCCCCTCCCCCCACGCAAATATGTTTGATGGGGCCTCTTCTTTTTTATATTACAGAAATTTCGGGTTTGACTCAGAATACGGAATTCGCCAAATAAAGAGCAAAAATGTTTTAATCTAAAACGAGATAACTCGGAATAATCAAAAATTTGTGGTTAATTATTCGCAGGCAATCGAGTATCTAAACCGACTAAAAATATCCATTCATTAGACCGAAGTAGGCAAAAAAAAAAAAAAAGAATCCCCCCCCCCCCCGGCTTTATTTAGGGTCGAAATGATTTTAAGGACATCGAATTGTTGAGAAAATGGTAGCCACAGATTTCGAACCATATACGAATCCGTTTTTTGCGAGAACTATTTCTATAAATTAATGATTATGTTGTTATTTTGAATAGGAACGATAAGAGGTTTATAAAATGCAGTTAATATTTCAATACTAATAGAGGGCGTCCAGTAAACTTGCTATTATATTTATAGCTTTAAATGTGACTGAAAATTCTTTAGAATTCAAGAAAACATATTTTTTGTATTATCTTTAATTTTCTAGTATTACTAAGCTTTCATCATTCACTTATGACTCTTCAGAGTGTTTACATTTCTAAAATCCCAAGTGCGAATATATATAGCCAATTATAGGGACAGGTTTATGGGTGAAGACCCCTTAATGACAACGAACGTTGGGGTTCGTCTTCACTTCAGCCTGAGGCGTACCTCAAATATGTTTCCTTAGAGGTGTTTTAGAAAATTTAAGCACTCTGAAGATATCATAAGAGAATATAGAACGCTTAGCAAAAGATTAAAAAAAATAAAGATAATGTAAAAAAAGTTTTCTTGAAGATAAGAATATTCGAAGTCCAATTTAAAGCTATATAATACCTAAGGTCATATATTTTATTAAATATTATTATTATTATTATTATATCTTACTAATGTATTATATGTAAAGCTTTAGAAATTCATGTAAAGAAAATTGACCTAGGTTGTTCTTTCTAACCATCCACATCTTGCCCCATAGAATTAGCCTTGTATCGAAAATCGCAACATCATCTTTATGGCAAAAGGCATTAAGGAGGTTTAGGGAGAGAGTGATATTAATATTTCTTATATTTCCCATAAAACATGTATTTTTTACAAGTTATGGAATCCACCGCCCCTTTAAGTGATGGTGGAAAGTTGTTAAAAATAATGGTTTCTAATTCCTTAATGAAAGTTCGTATTTAATACATCGCATAATGTTTTATTTTTGAGAAAAATTATAATACTTTCTCTACAACCTAAATTAATACAGGGTCACCCCCCCAAAACGGGCCTGCACACACTTTTTGTGATATATCCTTCATTCATTAAATAATCACCCTTACTTTGCAGTACATGAGAAAAGCAGCGCCTGTGAACGCAACTAGATCTTAATTAGAGTTCCAGCAAAGAATATACTACGTCAAACATTACTGCAAGACAGACTCGTTCAAGAAAGTGCAGGACACTTTCGTGCATCAGTTCGAATGTGAAAAAGCCCCCTCCAAGAGCAGAATTCAGGACTGGGTGGGCCGCTTCGAGAACTATGGGACAGTGGAGAACCTCAATGCAGCCAGTGATAACCGTCCAAACCATTCAGGACGCCCCAGGAAGCGTAGAGTCCAAAACACTCTATGCGCAAGCGAAGTCAGTCCCTCGGTATATCCTATGAGACTTGCAGGAGAGTGCTAGAAATGGATTTAAAGGCCTACCCATACATAATAGATACAAATCAGAGCCTTACAGCCTCAGACAAGGAGCAGAGAAAGGCTATGGCAGTCAAGATACTGGAGAAGACTCAGGAGACCCCAACTTTCCTTAACCTCCTTTGGACCTCAGATGAAGCTCACTTCCATCTTGAAGGAAAGGTAAACTCGAAGACAAATGTCTTCTGAGGGACCTCCAGACCAAATCAGGTAGCAACCAAGCCCCAACACTCCCTAAGTAGACGGTATTAACTGCAACCTCAGCCAGAGGCACCATCGAACCATTCTTCTTCGCGGAATCTGGTGCGACAGTGACAGCCACCAAGAAGTGGTATGTTAAGTTCTTCAAAAACTTCACCACGGAGCTGCAGACCCTGTTCCCGTCACTTAGGGGGAAGTTCTGGTTCCAGCAATATGGTGGCCGTATGATCAGTCTGAAGACTGATTTTGAGTGGGCACCTCACAGCCCAGACCTTAGCACCCAAGATTTCTTTCTCTAGGGCTACCTAAAAGATAGAGTGTACGCAGGGAGACCTAGAACCATCACCGAACTCAAAGAAGCCATCAGGGAGGAGATCAGAGCCGGATCATTCTCTTCTAACCCCCCTTCGTCAGTGTTCCCTAGGAGGACCGTCGTATGTTATTCATGTTAATTGAAAGAGGTATAAAAACAAATTGCCCTCAGAATTGGTACTTGAGGAATAACTTCTCCCGCCAGGTGCACTAGGTGAGTGCTACCCCTTCTTAGACCCCATCTCAACCAGAACCTCCTCTCTCTTCAAGCGAACTAGGTCCCACTGGCCACCAGGTGAACTCTTTGCTTAATAAAAGCAACCCTGGTGGCCTTAACTTCGAGACAGGTACGGTAAACGGTTGCCGTATCTCCACCCTCGTCCGAGATACAGGGTGCACGTGTATCGTGGTCTCGAATAAGCTACTTCCACCGGTAGCCCCGGATCACGATCGGAAAGCCATCGTTCATGATTACCCAGGACGCGCTAATCGATTCCCCATTGTAAAGTGACATATTGACTGCGCCTACTTCACTGGCTGGGCAGAAGTAGTGTCAGCACCCATAAAGTTTTGCGCCGTTATGATTGTGCAGAGCCCCAAAGTTTCCTCATCCCTGGTGGCTCAACCAGTGACCACCCGCTCTCAGGCGAAACAAGAATTGGAAGCGCCCGTTCCCCTGGGAACCCATGATGCTTCGGATTATGGTGACATCGCCAACGAGGATTTTTCTTACAAAGCAGAAGGAGTGTGAGTCCCGTCGCTCCCTGTGTACTAAGGCCCACAACAAAACGCAAGAATCCATTAGAGGTTGTAAATTGACTTCCTTCCACGTTAAGGATAATCTCCTCTACTGCGTATGCTCCCCCGAGGGTCCCGAAGACTCCCAAGCTTTATGCGTCTCTCGTTCACATGTGCGCTTTATCCTACAAACCGCACACCACAGCCTTTTCTCCGGTCACTTCAGCCACACAAAGACGGCCCAACGGATTTTTAACTATTTCTATTGGCCTGGAGCATCGCAAGAATTTCTGCTTTACTGTCGTTCATGCGACATATGCAAGAAGATGGCAATTAAGGGGCGAGTCAAGCCAGCCTTCTTAGAGAAAGGCCCCATCATTTTGGAACTCTTCTTCCGGGTAGTTATTGACTTAGTTGGCCCGATCCACCAGCCATCTAGTGAGGGCCACAGTTATATCCTCACTCTTGTCGAGTTTGCTACCCGGTTCCCTGAGGCTGTCCCCCTCAAAAAGATTGACAGCATTTCATGTGCTAAAGCCCTCATCTCCACATTTGCTCGCGTTGGATTACCTACCGGAATCGTGTCAGATCTCGGCAGGCAGTTTACCTCCCATTTGATGGAGCAGGGGGGAAAAACTGCTCTTGGTCAAGCCCTTCTTTACCACTCACATTTCACCTGGCTTGAAATGGTAACCTCAAGGCCATTCCGCGAAAGATTTGCGCTGAGCAGCCAAGAGAGTGGCATCACTAACTTCAATTGGCTCTTTTTACGTACAAGGAGATACCCCATCGCATCTTGGAATCTTCGCTCTTTGAGCTTTTGTATGGTAGGAATTTTCGAGGCCTATTGAGCTCTTCACTGACCAAAAGTTAGATCTGGAAGTACAATTATCTTACTCATACCTGATCGAGCCTCGTCAGAGGTTAGAAGAATGCACCGAGATAGTCTAACAAAATGCTAACGTAAATCTAGACAAATATAAAATTTATTTCGATTGTAAGTCTAGGGAACGAAGGTTCAAACGCGACGAGGAAGTTTTGTTGTTGCTTCCAACGGACAATAACAAACTGTTAAGCCAATGGAAGGGCCCCTACCGGATAATCGAGGAACGTGGCCTCGTCGATTATTTGGTGGAAACCCCATCGGGGAGGAAGCTCTTCCATATAAACCTCCTCAAGAAATACCATCGGCGCCCAGGAGTCAATCAAATAGTGGCAATAGATGAAAAATCGGCCGTCGAAACAGATTACCCCGTTGACCCCCTGGGGGTGATCCAAATTACATGCGTAGAGCAGGGCAACGATTATCCCTTGTTTGTACCAGATGTGATGAAATCCCCTTTAACGGAGCTCAAAATAAGTGACGAATTATCATCCCATTAGAGAACCCAGCTCCAAGCTATCCTCGATCTATTCGGTGACGTCATCTCCGAAATTCCAGGATGTGCTACACAATTCGAGCACAATATTCAATTAACTACGTAAGAGGCTGTTAGGTCCAAGCCGTACCCTTTTCCCGTTCATTTAAGGGAAGAATTCAATGCCGAAGTTGAAAAATTGTTAAAGTTAGAGATAATTGAACCCTCCAAATCAGATTTTTTTTTTCCCGGTTGTAATTGTAAAGAAACCTGATGATTCCTACAGAATGTGTATTGATTTTAGAAAGCAAAACGCTGTCACCGTATTCGACGCCGAGCCTATTTCCTTGATTGATCCAAATCTTCATTTGATCGAGAATGCGACGTATATCTCTGAATTAGATCTGTGTAAGGCCTATTACTAGATCCCATTGAGGGAAGAGGTAAAAAGATACATCGCGTTCCCGACCGAAAAAGGATTAATGCAGTTTCGTCGGCTTCCCTTTGGTCTCGTCACCGCTGGCAGTAATTACAGTCGGATAATGAGACGGATTTTAGATGGGTTACCACACGTATCCTTCTATTTTGATAACATTTACGTGGCTAGTAATGATTGGGAACAGCACTTGACCGCTCTTCACGCTCTGCTGAAGTCATTTTGACTTCAATACCATTGATTACCTAGGCTTCAGCATAGGGAGCAATCAATTAGCCCCACAGGAGGATAAGATCCGAGTCATTGTAAAAATGCCGATGCCTGTAACCAAAAAGCAATTAAGGTAATTTATGGGCTTTCCCTCCTTTTATCGGCGTTTTATCCCAAACTCTTCCACCCTTTTCCGCTCCCCTGTGTGAGCTCCTGAAGAAGAACTCCTCTGAACAACTCGTATGGACCCCGTTGCCATCGCCAGTTTCAAGCAGTTTAAGGGGGTAAAATCGCGTCAGCCCGACTTTGCGGTTTCCCAATCCCGCCGAACCCTTTGGCATTAGGACAGATTGTATCGAGAGATTCCCCACAGCGTCCGCGAGCCCAAAATTATTACCGTGTGAAAAGAACTACGCAGGGATTGAGCGAGTGGCTCTTGTTATCAAATGGGATATTAAGATTTTTTTTATTTGACAGGAAAAGAATTCGTGATCAAGACTGACCATAAACCTTTGTCGTACCTTAGGAACATCAAAAACAATAATAGGGGACCAATGCGTTGGAGTTTATTCCTAAAAGAATTCCAATTTATAATAATGTATTTAAAAGGCTCCAAGAATTGTATAGCCGATAGTCTGAGCCAAACTCCTGTAGATTCCATTTCCAATGAATCCTGAGCCTACTATTTTATTCTGTTGTAAATATATCTGAATAACTTTCGGTCTCAAATATGAATCCCTTTTGTAAATAAACGTTACACATTATTTTGTAACCCAGGCAGATGTACCCTCTTCTGAAAGCTCAGTATTTATAAGCCTGATTGTTGTGAATTAGTGTTTTTTTATAATAGTCAATCTAAGTAAATGTTTAAGTCTCTAGTTATTTATTTATAGGTGTATTTATTCGGTATTCCTTTTTTTATTTATTTACCATGTATCCCATTGCTATTTTCTTTGTGATGCGAATTTAATTTTTTTTAGAGAATCTGTATTCCTTGGGGATTTAGGACCGCGTATATATATATATATATATATATATATATATATATATATATATATATATATATATATATATATATATATATATATATATATATATATAATTTTGTGACGCGAGGTATTGTACACCTTTATTTATTTATTTTCCGAGATGTCACTACCCAGGAAGTTACATCTTAAGAGGGAAGGAGATGTCAGAGAGAGAGAGATAGAAAGAGAGAGAGAGAGAAAGAGAAAGAGAGAGAGAGAGAGAGAGAGAGAGAGAGAGAGAGAGAGAGAGAGAGAGAGAGAGAGTTGCGCAGACAAAGAGAAAAAGGAGTATCTCACGTACGAAGAAAATTCCATCGGAACCCTTCGGCAAACTTCCGGAGCGATAACGAGTCAAACTCGAACCGGGACACCATTTAGCGATATGGCGCTAAAACCATCGCCGCCGTGACTTTGGGGCAGAGTCAGGATCGCTTCTGGCGGAAAACAAAAGAGCTTCCGAGTATTCTCAGAGTATTTTCAGAGTATTCACGACGCGAGCTGTATCTACGCCGCTTTCACGCAAGCAAGATTCACACAGTACTCACGCAGCATCTTGAGATGTAAGTGGCGTGCGTAAAAGGGTCGACGCCAGGGCTTGTTCGCCAATCACATAGTTCGCATCGTGCAAATTAAACGAGTTCTTTTGCGTGTGCGCTTTTTTGGTTTGCGTTATTTTGGGGTCATGTTAAATCCATTTTGCACTTTGGCGGTGTTTATCAGTGCATAAAATTCGGGTTCGACAAACCCCCTACAGTCTCTCGTTTTGTGCGGGTTTTGGGGGGTAATTTTTTTTGAGGAGCGGCAAAACATCATGTCGTCGTTCGAGATTTTCAAAGCACAAGGAGAATCTCTGGGTCTATCGGGGAAAGACCTAATGTCTTAAATACAGGAAGAAGAGAGGATGGAGAGAGAAGAAAGAAGAGAAAGAGAAGAACGGGAGAGAATTCGAGTACATGAATTAGAGATGACGAGGACGAGAAATGCGGCCCTATCCATCACTTCGGGGCCCGGAACCCAACAACCTGCATCCGAAAAGCTGCCTGTGTTTAAAGAAGGGGAAGACTTTTGGACAGAATCGGAATCGCTTCTGTCGACAAACAAAAGAACTTCCGGCGGAGTCGTATGTATTGCCCAGCCCGGGAATGAGCAAATGAATATTCTCAGAGTATTCACGACTCGAGTTGTATCTATGCCGCTTTCACGCAAGCAAGATTCACTTAGTACTCTCAAAGTACTCACACGGCATCTTGAGAGGTCAGTGGAATCACCCAAGGACGACGCACACTTCTAGAGCGAGATCCCAGCCCCCCTAAGGGCTCGTAGGCAGAAACCATTATTCGAAATGACAGAGGTCAAGGCCAATGACTAGTCAAGAATAACGTGCTTAGCTACGCTTTCCAGAGAAGAATACTTTCCCTAGCGACTACTCGAGGTCTCCTCCAGAAAATGGCAAGCCATTGCATTTTCTTTTTCATCGTCGAAGAGGCGTGACGCTCTCCGACCGCAAGACTCACTTCATAGTCTCTTCTCGATCCTTCTCGGGGAGCTGTGGCGATAAAGACGGAAACTACTTTGTTCACTAAATGCATTTTCTTGAAAATATCCAATATAAAGTTTCTCTTGGTGTTTGAGTAACCTAAAACGCTCTTTAAATTTACAAATTTCGAAGTAAGAGAATGAAATAATTAAAAATTAAGAAAAGATAGGAATCTGGGTAGCCATCCTGAATATTCCCTTCAGTAGAAAAAGGTAATCATAAAGCTGTGAGGGATGAAGATGCCAACCGGGGTTGGTGGAATCAAAGAGAAAGTGAAAACAAAAGTTAAGAAGAAAAAAAAGCAATAACAAATTTCATTGACGATAAATTTTAAAGACACTGTTTGTTATGACACCAAGAATAAAGAGAGAGCGTGGAATGTGCTCTCTCTCTTGGGTGAAAGGGAAACGATGGCGACTTCGTAGCTTGTTTACAACACATGAACTGTTTCAGAAGTAAAAACATTGAAGGTTGAAAAGGATGGAAGATTAAAGAGATAATGGACGAGGATCGAAATTGGAGCGAGGTAAGTATCGACAGTTAAAAATACTCTCCAGCACTTACTTGACTTTAACAATTTCCTTTGTGTCTGCTCGGAAACTGCCCCCCTCCTCTGCTTATTTGGTTTTTTGAATAGTTGGGAGATCGAAATGAACACTACAATAATGAGATCATATATAATTAAATAATAATACGAAGATCATAAATACACCACAAAACAACGAAGATGAAGCCAATCCATGATAATAATGATTGCTGTTCTATCTCAGGGGAGTAAAAAGGCACTCCCGAGATGGATCTCAAATTAATGGTATTAGGAGAGGGTATTATATTTCATAGACATAATACGCTTTCCTGGACCACACATTCATTTTGCAAGGGTACAACTTATGATTTTGAATGGAACCAAGTCAATAATTTTATAACTTGAAGTAGGATGGAGACGGCAATAAAAAAAAAAAATAATTCTAGGAACAGTTTACCTATTTTCTTAAAATTATATTTCGAGAATCGAGATGGCTAAATAAAACATCAGAATTTCCTTTTTCAGAGCATTTTTATTTCCTCTTTTAGTTTTTAAAACTTAATGATTTAAAATCACTTCAAATCACCTTCATTTTTAGCATCCACCATAAACATAATTTTATCTAGCGTGTTATAAAATAACGATTAACAATACAGAATATTTTCTGCCTTAAAATATATCTGAAAGAATAGATGATTTAGCATGAACATAATAACATTAACCAACAACTTTTGGAAAATTTCTGCTTCTGAGATCGATGCTGTACAAATGGCGGTAATATTTAAGTAAGAGTAATAATAATAATTATTATATTTATTGTTCCCTTGGTTATACAAAAAAAAAAATCTAATTTTATTGAATTTCAGAGCGCTACTTCTTAAAATTAGATTCACTTTCAATCGAATACTCGTGTGCCACTCAGTCCTACATTGTTCTCTTGAAATCTGCCCTCTATCTCACATCTGCTGAATCCACTCCGATAAAAAACACTGCACAACTCACCACTCTTTTCCTTCCATTTCCCACAGCCATTCTCTCAGGGTTCATTATTCATATTTATATTATTAGAATTATCTATCGAACCGATATAATTTTCCATCTACACTCCTTTCGTATCTCTATCCTCTTTTTTTAACCATTGTTCTTTCCAACTTTTACTGCACCATGGGTTTATGGGTCCCTATGTGAATCTCTAGAAGCCCTTTATCTGATTAGGGGTTCTCTCAGCACCCCTATCCATCATCTAACTCTATTTTAAAACTTTCAAATTAAAACATACGTTAGCTTTGCTTCCTAACCGGGTACGGTTAGCCACCGGGTGATGCCCCGATTCGGATCAACTTTGCAGTGCCTGCAATTACGGAACCCGTGTTTAGGATCACATCTCATGCTGTGTCCCCAGTGAAATATGACCCCAAAACAAGTGGAATCGGTGTTAAAACCCGTACTAAATGTCCTTTAGTTCCTATCTATGACTTAAAGCTGACATTAAAATGACGGTATTTTTGTCCACTGCAAAAAAATTGCGTGCATGATTTTCTTAGAATGCCCTCTTCCCCAGACCCTCTCTAGAAAGCTCTCTTCCCCAGACTCTCTCTAAACGCCATCTTCCTCAGACTGTCTCTAAAACGCCATCTTCCCCAGACCATCTCTGGAACGCCCTCTTCTCCAGACCTCTCTAGAACGCCCTCTTCCCCAGACCTCTCTAGAACGCGCTCTTCCCCAGACCATCTCTAGAACGCCATCTTCTTCAAACCATCTCTAGAACGACCTCTTTCCCACACCCTCTCTAATGCCCTCTTAAGCCTTTCATACTCTGTTAATGGCCTAATTTAGGTGTAAATTCTGCTTATTTCAAACGAAAAAATACCGCCATTTTTATGTCCGTTGCCCGTCGTAGATGGGGACTAAATGTTGTTGTTTTTTGTTACGGTTTTACCACCTATTCCAATTCTAATATATTTCACGCTTTAGGGTTTAACCTAGTGTGACATATAAAATCAATTTCTGCCCTACTTATGTTGTAGTATTAATGGATTAGCGCACTCAACAAGATGATCAACAGTGATTTAGGTTCTGAAATGATTTGACATTTTATTGGCAAATTCAAATTAGGTGCAGTTTTATAGAGTTACTTATCATTCTCAATGTTGCATTTATTTAAGTTGTACTCTCATCAAAAATAAATATTCAAATGTATAAAAACATTTATTTTGGACATAAACATCTCATAAATAAAGCATTTTACTATATTTGATATCTATCTCAATATAATTTGATGATATTTCAATCAAAGGTGTTTCTTCACTTTGCTTTTTCGGCTGCGATTGTCCTCAATTTCACTCCTCAGCGTCCAGTAGTAATTACTCAGCATGTTGGGGCTGAAGCGTCCTTAGTAACGTGACTCCGTTTTTGTCGCTGACATCTCCGAAGTTTGGTGGGAAAAGCTCAGGTGTGGGATAAAGAAGTCTAACTTCAGAGAGATCTTGCCTCCAATAGCTTGGTAACTCCGCACAAGCGGTGCACGATGTCTTCGTAGTTGTCTGACGGTAATTGCCCAAGAAGTTACGTTGGACACCAACGAATCCAAGACAAGCATTTTTCTCTGTTTGATTAAGTACTTCTAAGAATTTACAGTCGTCAATGAGTGAACGAACTTCGGGAACATTCAATACACCTGTTTTCAATTTTGCCTCAGTTCCCAAACCTTGGAATTTCCATGTCAGATATTGAAACCCAGGATTAGCTGGGTTTATTGACTTAAAACATTCTTTACAAAGTTTAGCTTCAGAGGTAGTAATAAGAAGGCCTTCTGTGGATCGACTAGCTTCTTGTGAATGTAGTTGAATCTACTTGGGGTATCTTTAGGTCTTGGTGGCTATTCACTTTGCATGTAGCTACTGCTTTTCATCGGATCTGCTATTCAATAAGCATACCACTTTGTATAACCACTTTGAAAACCGAGGAGTAGGCTTATGACTTTCAGGTCTGCGCAAATCCCCGACGAATGCGCTTTATAGTTGATAACAGCAAGTAGAGTTTTAATGCTGTCGTAGCATTCAGTCATTTCGTCAACATGTGTGATAGGAACCGCCCGAAGCTGAATGTCATTATGCAGAAGAACGGGTTTCAAAGTATTTTTTTTGGAATCTATCAAAAGCCCTTCTTTTCTGGCCTGTATGAACTGGTCTCGTCATCAGAGCATGATCATTGTTGCACATCCATTTTTGTAGAATGACTACAAGAGCTGCCTTCTATATGCTATTGATTACCCCTTTGCAGACTCCTCCTTTTCTAAACCTCTTACGTTCCTTGTGTTCCTTGGGGATGCCAGGTTTAGATACTTGATTTGACCTCGCGTCCTTACTGAATAGACCTCGATGTTGTATAGGCTTAAATAACAGTAATTGTTGTGGTCATTTGGTTCTCGCCAAATCATTAGTATCGTAAATGGCAAGCCAGAAACTCGTGAGTGAAACATGCTGATAAGCTACTGTACATTAGGGGCCCAGTGCTTGTCTTGATCTCCCAGTGAGTATTTGAAGTAGTTCATTTAGTTGATTTGAACGTTTTTAGTAATCCTTTTTTAGAGATTTTGGTCTAAACAAACCATATATGTAGCAGAAGTGTTCTGGTTCTTCAAACATTTACAACTCTCCATCGAAATTTATTTTCCACAGACAAAGAAGGCTTAACTTGAACTAGAGTATTACAGTCAATACAATCTACTGCAGCAAGATAGTTTAGTGGGTCAATAATCATGCTGTATTAAGCGAGAAGGTAATGTTAGAACATAAGATAAGTTAAGAAAAGAAGTCTAAAAATCTTAATCGGTAGCGTATATGAGGCATCTCCAGTTCTCATCACTCAATCCAGTCCAGCTAACATCCTCATCCATAAATCTATTATTGACGCTTCTATCACATGACTAGTAAGCCTATTCCATTCATCTACCACTCGATTTGTAAACCAATTTGAACCAATCTCCTTCCTAAACCTAAACTTGTCCAGCTTAAACTCATTGCTACGTGTTCTATCTTGTTAACTAAAAATAAGAACCTTGCCCATGTCTCGCCTCTTATAACCTTTTACCAACTTGAAGACTTCAATCAAGTCCACTCTAACTTTTCTCCTTTCAAAAGTATGTATGTAAATTTAGTCTCCCAAGCCTTCCACCATAAAGTAAACTCCTCAACTCATGCATCATCTGAGTCATCCTTTTTGACAGACACAAACAAACCAATATCCATCCTATAATACGGCGACCAAAATTGTACCTCATAGTGAAGATGAGGCTTAACTAATGCCAGGTAGAGTTTTAGAATGACATAAGCACTCTTATTTCTCACGTTCATCCCAATAAACCCTAATACCCTATTTTCTCTATTTCTAGCCCTTAAGCAATGCTTTCTAAGCCAAAGGAGAAAACCTAGAGGGACACATAAGTCTCTTTCGCCTTCTGACCCTTTTAAAGCTCTCCCATTTAATTTATAATTATTCAGTGGATTACACCTACTTATACTAAGTACACTACACTTGCTTATGTTGAATTCCATTTGCCATTTCTCTGCCCAATGGAATAGTTGGTTCAATTCGTCTTGCAATGCCTCAGCTTCGGAGTTAGACCTTATAATCCTACCTAATGCAAGACTTACCTATGTCGACATCAGTTATATATATATCAAGAACAACAACAGCCCCATGAGGAACCACACTGGTAATCTACCCCAACTCAGATTTAATCCCACCTATATATACTAACTCTTTACGGTCTGTCGAAAACCTTACTAAAATACAAATAAGCAATATCCTAATCTCATCTCTACCACCAGCATCATACATCTTTCTGTTAAAGGACAATAAATTAGTCAAACGGGATTTGCCCAAACTAAAGCTGTGTAGAGATTCCTTAATCAGCTTATGTTTATCTAAGTGATCCCTAATAGACTTCGCTATTACAGATTCCATCATTTTCCCCACCACTGATGTTAAACTTAAAGGCAGTTAATCGGACATTATCGTTTTATCCCCCTTCTTATATATAGGTATCACATTAGCTTTCTTCCACTCCATTGGTACAATTTAAGTCTCTAACGATTTCCTAAATAATTATGTAGGGGGCTCACTTAACACATCTTTACTTTCTTTCGAAATCCTAGGTACCTGTGCTTCACTAGATTTAATTTTATCTATTTCTTTTAAGACTGTTCCTCTGTAATTAAAATATCCTTTAATTTCGCATCCTCATTATACCTGAAATCAACGTTTCCTAAGGTACAATTAGATTATACTCGAGTGTAAAAACTGAAAAAAAAAACGTTTTTAACATTGTAGCCATTGTATCACTAATTCTCCTCCGTCTACAGTTTTGAGTGGGCCTTCTTTATCTCTAGTCCTACTCCTTTATAATGGACAGAAACATTTGTGATCTTATTTTGCCTTATTTGCCACTTTAATTTCATAATTTCTCTTTGCTACATTAATAACTTTGTAATGTCACGAGCTAGCTCATTATACTATCTCTTGCTTAATTGAGCCTCACCATTTTATCTTTTCCTATCTCCTAAAATGCCCCTCTAAATGCCCATATAATGTTTAATTTTATCCCACATCCATTTAGGGTCAAATTTCCCTATATGGAATATTCAAATTCTGCCCAACAATTAACTGTTTCGTCATTGTCTCATATTCCTGATCTACATCATTCCTCTCTACCTCAAGGTTATCTTCTTCCTCAACTTCTCCCATTTATCTCATATTTCCTGACCTGACCTCAGTCGCTAGTCCCCAAACAAGTTTCCAGGTACATTCTTAGACCCCCTAGAATCCGCTTTTCTAAAGTCTGGGATTTTAACCTTATTCATTTTATTGAGAAACCTGTTTTATTTTAACAAATCTAATTACGCAATGGTCATTATTTCCCAAATTTACCCCAATCTCCGTTCACTCATACTCTCTTCCCTATTTGTTAGAACTAAATCCAACATATCACCAATATATTCACAACCTGCCTAAGAAAATTATCCTGCACCATATTCAAAGATTCCCTTAGCCTTGTGATCCCCTATAATAAGCTTCCTACTTTATATTCCTGTAATTAAAATCACTCATAATACAAACATGATTACTTCTACATGCACGTTCTATCGCCTGCCAGAGAGGACACGGAGCTTCTTTACTAAGATTTTGTGGTCTATGTGAAGTAACACGTCAGTAAAAAAAATAGTCAAAGATTGCGCAAAAAAAAGCATGAGAATGAGAAAGACGATGAATGGTATAAAATGAATTGGGGTAGTTTTCCGAGGCTATACGTAATAGAGAAAAACTAGTGTCATATTTTCACTCAGCTCCTTGATTTACACTAGGTTCACATCAATTTACCCAAGAATAATGAAACTGTTTTAACTTTGTTGACACGTGAAAAACTAAAGCTCCATTCGTCACTCGCACGAATGGTCGGTCGTCTTTAGATGGGAAGGTGGGGGGTGTTCGCTGGTATTGTGTTTTGACACCAACGCGCCTCAGGAGCATGCGAATATTAGTGCCCCGATGGGTACACCAGTACCCAATCGGCAGGAATTAGGAACAGAGGAGAGAGAAGCATGTTGTACTGAGAAGGCGAGAGGAGAACGTTAGCGGTGTTATTTTTGCCTTTGAGCTTGATTACACCTTCCTAGCTCCTTACTCCGGCAAGGGTAGGTAAACGTATCCGCCAATAAACGGCCATCTCGTGGCGCCGCTTTAAGTTTTATGTCCCCGCTCTTCGGGATCGAACCCCTGCCTCGACGTTAGAAATCAAACACCGAATCACTCGGCTACCAGCAACAAATCCCTCCTTAGTTTACTTACCTATGATAAGGCAAATACAACCCCCTAAAATTCGTGTCAGATTTTTCGCTCTCATGGAATTTCTGGATTCAATTGCTTATTTACCATTCCCTCTATTTCTAAGTTTTCTTTTGAATTTCCGAATTTGACCCGTAGTCGTATAGTTCCTAAGCCACTGGTTCCATCCTCCGGCAGTGCCTTGTGTGCAAAAGGTTTTTATGTGAATGAGTTCGTGATTTGGAGGCCGAAATTCCATGGCCGGCTTCTCTCCCATTGGACCTTAAAGAAACTAATTTGGATTTGTGCCTTTCACAAAGTATAGCTCGCTTTTAATTTCTTTCTTTTTATCCTCTTGTTTTAACTAGTTTCTTTCTCTCCTTGTTTTTAATTCCTTTGGTTTTATCCCTCGTGATTTAATTATTTTCTTTCTCTCCTTCTTATTTTAATTTATTTATTTGTCTCCTTGTATTTAAATCATTTCCCGTCTCTTTGATTTTAATTCATTTTTTTCTTTTCTTATTTTTTTTAATTCCTTTCTTTATTCCTTTAAATTTCTTTATTATTTCCTGTTTTTTGCTTTACATTTCTTGTTTTCTCTAATTTCCTATACTTTTAATTCCGGTCTTTCTTTCTTTATTGGCTTCTTGTTTGTAATTCCTTTCTTTCCTTGTTTATAATTATTTTCTCTCTTGCTATTAATTTGCCAAATTTCTCCTGGTTTTTAAATCCTTTCTTTCATTCAATGCCGTTCTTTCTCACCCCTACTTCTGTTTGTAATTACTTTCTCTCGCTCCTTTATCATTTCTTGTCTTTCATTATTTTTTTCTTTATTTCATGCATTCTTTCTTTTTTAAATCCCTTATTTTTTCCCTCTCATTCCGTTCTTCTTTTCATTCCTGGTTGCAATTCTTTTTATCTATATATATTTTTTTTAATTAGTAGGGAACGGTGTCAGAGTGAAGAAAAAGAGACCAAGAAGGACGCATTGCTTAGCCCCCTCCCCTAACTCTGTTCCCAGTGTAAGGAAAGTCTTCACGGGATGGCACAAGTAGTCTCCTCGTTTAGATGCTCTAGAACCTTCCTTCTAAACGGCTTACTCCAATTTCCCCATATTTAAAAATAAACTACTTTACAATGCTGTTTTGGTGCCAATTCTCGTTGGTTTTTACTATTTTTTTCTTAAAATAATTGATTTAAATTACACCAACGAACGAGTGTTTAAAATTAGATGAGTAACTCTAAATAAAACAATAGCCGAAATAAAGGAATGAATACAAAGAATAATAATGTAAATGAAGAATGAATGACACTAGTGAAATCATAATCATTTGTAACCATTTGTTCATTAATTGGGGTCGGTGCGCAACAACGCCACTGCCTGTAAACCGACTTACCTAAATATCACTACAAAAATAAATAAACCTTAGTAAATCTAAACTCTCTTTTGTCATGTGTATTCCAGTCACTTTTCATTGTGTTTGTACATGGGTGCTTAAGTATAAAAGTTACACACATAAATCTCTTGTGGGGGCAAATTTCCCCCCCCCCCTTCTTAAATATCCCTCTCTAAATCCCTCTAATTTTTCAGTTCGAATGTAGAACTAATGCACACCGTTACAACTAACACCACACTTGAAGACCTTAATACCTATGTATGTGTGAAATGCGACTTAAATAAGTGAATTTAGAGATAAGTCTGAAAATAAAATCGTAACTAAATGCATTATTTTAAAATCCTCATTTAGAAATCAGCTCAGGTCGAAGTACAAATATCCTACCGCATTTCCGAATAGGAATATAAAATGAAATGTTCAAAAAACTTCATTTTCGTCATATTTGTATGTGTGTGTATGTGAAATTTGCTTCATGAATGAAGGTGTGGATGTATTTTAATTATGATCTTTTGAACCGAGTTTCATTGCTAGTGAAAATTGAAACATTGTTCGGGAATGGAGAAGCTGCAATTAGCCCGTCTAATGAGAATAGCGATAGGAGCCATTCCGCGACGGAGGTAGGCCTCGCACACACATATACGCACATACTCCGCATATTTATTTGTATAGTCATCCACGGCCACGTCAGGGTGATTTTATATGGAATAACTACTACTACTACGTGCTTGATGAAGTGGTGATTTCCCTTTTAGCAACTTGTTTGTGAATTTCTCTTGGCAGATTGACAGCCACATGCACTCCATCAACCAGGAGCTTCTTGTCGTGAGGGCTTGAACCATGGACTAGGAGTCTTCAGTTTCCAGAGGGAGAGAGAGGGAGTGTGTCTATGTGTGTGTTTATCGGTATTTTTCAAGGAATGGGGGTGATAGTATGGTATGTGTATGTCGGTATATGTGTAAAAGAGTGCGCCTCTGTATCAGTGTTGAAGACAATGAGTACCAGTTTCAATGAATAGGACTATATCCAGGTTTGATAAAGATTGAGTGTGTGTGGCTGGGTGTAGAAAAGAAAATATGTACGTAGATGTGAGCCAGTGTGTATGTGTTAGTGTTGAAGTGTGTGGGAGCATTTGGGGCAAATTACCTCCCGTTTGGCCGCTGTGTCTCCCTTTTTAGTTCTTTTGTGATTCCACTTCAAATGGCTGTCTGAGAGTCCTCTGAAAGCAATGAAAGCGATGGGCCGTGGTTGCGGTTACGGTTGTGGTTTGGAAAAGGAGTGTGCGTGCGTTTAGTGAGGAGGATGTGTAGATGAAGAAGAGGAAAGTAGGAATAGAGCGAGACGGTGATGCATGAAGTTAAACAAGCGATGAATGATGGATGTCAGGATGTAATATGTTTCTGCAGGTTTGTAGTGGATAGTCTAATGGTTAGTATGTGTAAAATTACTCATTCAGCATATGCATGTAGGTTTTAACTTTGTGACGTATTGGGTGGAGTGTGATGAATGAGAATAAGAATGGGTAACGAGAGGGAAATAGTTTTTTGCATCATATCTTCACCCTAAAAGCTAGTAAAGAACAAAAAAAATGCCACTGATTTAATTGCCCGTCATTCTCGATTTCAGGTGTATCCAGGTGAGTCCAGACGAGTCACCTGAGTTCCGAACAAGTCATTTCGGAGTCAAATACGGGAATACCCTCGAGTCCACAGAAGATAAAAGGTCTTTACATAATGAGTCCATGTCGACTCGTAGGTTCTATTGAGTCCACCTTGAGTTCAGGGGCTCAATTCTTTCCATGGTCAGATGTAGGTTTGGGCATTGGCGCACGCGAGCGTTCACACACACTACACGCGCGCGCGCGGCCCACACGCGAGTTTAGCAAGTTGGGATGGCGCGAAGTCGTGACTCAGTAAGGTTTAGAGGGTTCGCTCGGTCCCGGTCGCCTTTTTCCTGGCCCGAGCGGGCCGCGCCTCCTTCTCCGCTGGCTCCCTTTTCCCATCTCCAAGAACGCTTTGTCTCAAAAAGTGGGCGCTGTGCGACGCCCGTACGCCCATCACTCACTAATTTAGTCAAAAGCACCACGAACAAAGTGTCGTGTTGGGCGGGGTGGATGTTGGGTGATTGGGGATGGCGGTTGTGAAAGGGGATGAATGCCAAGCGGTGGAATATGGGTGGTGGATGCGTAGAAGGATATGGGGATCATAAAGGAGTGTTCATTGGATATTTCCATCTTCAGATCCCCACTCTCCCTAACCCACATTCGGGTCAGGCCAGACACCATCACTCAGCACAACTCCTTCCACACATGACCTCACTTTTTAATAGCACTTCACGCAAACTGCCTCTCTCTGAGTCTTGTGAGAGTAAGGTGACTTTTCGAACATATTAACAATCGCTTTTATAGAGTTTTGAGGGTTCATTGCTTTTTATTTGATTCTCTCTCTCTCTCTCTCTCTCTCTCTCTTACTTTTTCCTTCTCTCCCTCTTTCTCTTTTAGTTTCTCCCTAATCCTCGTTGCAGGGTTCGATTCTCTTTAGAGAGAAGACACAATAAATTCGGTGCTCAAAAAGATCTGCTAGCACTCCGTGGCAGCGTTGAGTCTGACTGCCGCCTGCCTACAGACAGCCCCGACGAGGTACCTCACTACACACAATCATTACCAACACCACTTTCTCTTTCACGTCTTTCCTATACACCTTCTAATCATTAAGCTTTACTCTACAAAACTTCCCAAAGGTGTTTTCAATTCCACACTCCTCTCACGAGGTAGGGGTGACTGTTACTTAAGCCATGTAGGATTCCCACACTTATAGATTGGTAGTAAATCTCAATGTTGCCGATCTGCTTGCCCATTTCTCTCAACAAGTACCGGTCATTGGTATTGTCGGGTTTGTCAGTAATTGTCATTTTGATCTTTATGTGAACTTCAATATTCACTATTGAAAAGGGACATATGACAAAATTATCTAATTAACTCACTAACACCAATTGGACTGCCGAAGAGGATAGAAACACTTTCTGCTCAAACTTTAGGCCAAATACTGCCATAACAGTCGACGCAGATTGCCCATTATGACCATGTCAGGCTATGCCCACTTATGAACAATAGCCTCAAAGAGGTCTCAGAGTCTTATCTGGAAGAAGCAATACCAAAAGGCAGGCGGATGCCATAAAGCGCTTAGAATAAATTTGAGAGCAATGGCTCCCAAATAACTCAGTCAAATATGATTAGATATAAATGAAAATTCGGATACAAGAATTTATTTGTATTCTTTATTATCTCTGAAAATAACAACACTATAATTATAATAGTATTGTTACAATTAAATAAATAAATATTCACTCAAAAATTTGCTTGCCAATTGCTTCCAGAAAAGGATAGTGCCTAAAAACTTCAAAATCATTATATCTTTATTAAAACAAATATTATCAATATGTCCACCTTCTTGGTGACATATAGCCCTTAATCGCATTTTAAAGGAAGAAATACATTTTCTGATATCAGATAGCGCTATGTTCTCCCATGCAAGAAGATTTTTTTCCTTAATTTCAGATTGACTAAATTTATTTTTTCTATTGCTGTAAAATTTTCTTGAAATCAATTCCATATGGAATAGTACATAGGGTTAGAGTCAGGCGATTGAGGAGGCCATTCATCCTTTTTGATAAAATGAGGACAATTTTCTTCATGGTAACATTTGTCTACGTTTAAAGGTGAAATTGAGCATCTGATCAACCCACTCCTCGTAGTCGAGTTCTTCAATCAAAGCACACACGTTCATCGCCTGGCAACTTTATCGAATTTGAAGATCATCTAATTTACTTTGTGTGTTCCTAAACTTTAATGTAGGGTATAAATCATAAATACAACTTCACATATCATTACAATGTTTTCACACTGCTTAAAGTGAAGCTAATAATTTCAGTGCATTAAAAACGATTTAATTTTAGGGAAGCGATTCTCACTATAATGAATAAAATCTTTTATGTTACTATACTTCCTATATTTAGTCAATATAGCTAAATTTATTATTTTTCGTAATAAAGCACAAATCTCGTTCTTCGCAACATTGCAGATTTAAAGAGCACAATAAAGGTCCCCCCAAAATTCACCTCGAGCAAGAGCCAATTTGCTCGAATGCCTTGAACGCATCTTCGGCAGCAGTGGTTGCATTTTTTAGGGTGTGATTTTATTGGGTTCTTCTTCCAGTCTTTGAAGAGGTGTGATTTTATTGGGTTCTTCTTCCAGTCTTTGAAGAGGTCTTTAGCATCCGTCGGTTTTCTAGCCATAACTTTCTTACCGAATATCTTCCATAGATTTTCTATTACGTTTAAATCAGGACTGTGGAGGCCAGTTCATCACATCAATATCTTAAACATTCAAGAACTTCTTCCCCGTTTTTGCTGCGTGGCACAGAGCATTGTCCTCCATGAAAAAAAGCTCGCGCAATCCTAATGTTCGGAGAACGCGGGATCACATGTTCCTGAACCAGATTCTTGAATACAGCAGCGTTTAATTGACGCGTAAACAGACGATCGGGCTGATTCGATCGCTTGAAAACCTGCTGCACACCATTGCGTTGTTGGATTTTTTACCTGCTGCTAACCGTCCGATCCGAGGAAATTAAATTCGCTTTCCTCACTGCAAAACACTTTCCCACTATTTATCACTCCACAAGACATGTTCAGTAGCGAAAGCCAACCTAACCGGTTTATTCATTTTTACTTATGAGGATTTTTTAGCTACAGTCCCACGTCTCTTAAGCAAAATGAGACAGTCTGGCAAAAACATTCAGCTTCTTGTTATCGAAAACTTGACCTGAAATTCTGGCTGCCGTCGCACATGGTTATTTTATCGATATCTGTTGCAGCTGCGATCTTCCTTGGGATAGGTTTTACGACAACGAATTATTTTCTTAGTCCACTAACAGGACCTGGTATCATCATGAACCTTTACTTTGTGCAAAATCACACCTTTTGACCGATTTCAGTCCATCTCTGGACAATCTCTGCCTTCTGAAGAATTTGTCGACCTAAACTCGTCTCGCCATTCTGATAAATGAGTAATACACCACCAATCCTACAATACACGTGGCGCAATGTTGCCCTAACTATATTACGATTTTTTACGTATAAACTGAAAGATATACTATCATTGTTCTCTCGTTTTTGGACGAATCCTTTCCTCGAATACACAATTCCTTTCCTCATATTTTTTTTAGACGCTGTTCTATGAAAGGAAATTCACTCACTGTCAGAAGGAAATTTAAAAAAAGATTTTGTGCAATTTCCATCAAATTTAATCGAGTATTTTCAAGAAAATGTAGATTTGGGTAATTTTGCCTCTTGTTTTGGACTGTGCTGTATATAAAATATGTTGTCACTATGTATGCCAAAGTATTTTTAGTTAATAGTTTATTACTTTGTTTTACTCTACCATTGGGTTCCCATATTGACTGTCGCACCTGGCACCAAGAGGGGCGGTACTCCCTCCTAGCTCCATTGTCTCAGATAGTCCAAAAATAGATTGAGACTTTTTATCCTTCTAGATATTTAAATTTTATCTTTTTTATCTTCATTTCTTCACAAACTCATTTTTATCTATTTTTTTATGGTCGACAAATTTTGCAGTGTAGTCGCCAACTAACTCCCCCCCTCCCACTCATCACTGAATGGGGCATCCTAGCTTATGCTGACATCTGAAGGATTATCTGCTTTTTGTTCGCTTCTCTCACAAAATTAAGAAAGTGTGCGAGAGAAAAGTTTTTTTATTTCACACACACACAAACGTACGCTAGGATCATTATAATAAGATGTAGGAGAACTACGCATCTTCCTATCGCACTTAACTTTTAGCCATCGTTATCACTTTCTTTACATATCTCCGTTTAAAAGGTTTATGGGGGACACACCCTCCTTGATATTTAATTCGCCTTAAATTAGAAAAGGGAACATAAGTTTGTTTACTCTATATAAATAAAATGTGACCCATTTGACGTAATTATTTTCAAAACTACGAAATCCATAGGCTTGATTTGTCACTTGAAATGTATCTCAGGGTTCTGATAAATGAAAATTCTATACAAAACTTGATTAAAATGCGGAAACTGAGGAAACAACCAGAATTTGGAAATGTTTGATGCTAAGGACAAACGATTTTTCAACGAAAGCACTTTCAGAAATCATTCTTTCCATCAAGGAATAAGCGATCCTATGGATATCGATAACCGAATCAAAACGAGCCAAAGAAAGCCAGGAACGAAATGTAAGCGATCATAAAGATTTAAAAAACGAATCAAAAAGAGCCAAAAAAGAAATCAAAGAGATGCTTAAAGAGATCGATAACCGGATCAAAAGAGCACGAACGAGAGAGGAAGAATTCTAAGCGATCCTGAGGTAATCAATAACCCTATCAAAAATTCCAAGGAAGGCAAGGAACGGAGTCCTTGTGATCCTTGTAATAGCAATAACCGAACAGAAAGGTCATTAGAGCCAGAAAGAAAATCTAAGCGATCAAAAAGATATCAATAACCGAATCAAAAAGTGCCAAGGAAAGCAACGAACGAAATCGAAATAACTTGAAATGAGCCTAAGATAGCAAATAACGAAGTGCAAGCGACGCTAAAGTTAGCTATACCCGAATCAAAATGCACGAGAGAGCCAAGAACGAAATCTACTTTATCTAATTATATCGATAACCAAATCCAAAAGAGACAAGGATACCCTTGAACTTAATAGAACCGATGTTAATTATTTTTTTGCATCAACTAGTAAGCGATCCTAAAGATACCGAATCAAAAACAGTCAAAGCGAGCCAAGAACTAAAACTATGCGATGCTAAAGATATCGAGAACCGAATCAAAAAGAGCCAAGGAGAGCCTGGAAAAAAATATGTGCGATCATAAAGATATGAATAACTAATTTAAAAAGAGCCAAGGAGAGGAAAGAACGAAAGCTTATCGATCATGAATATATTAATAACCCAATCAAAAGTGCTGAGTAGGGCTGGTAACGAAATCTAAGCGATCCTAAATATAACAATAACCGAATCAAAAAAGAGCAGCAGAGCTAGGAACGAAATCTAAACGATCCTAAGTATAACAATAACCAAATCAAAAAAGAGCAGCAGAGCTAGGAACGAAATCTTAGCGATCCTAAAGTTATTAATAACAGAATCAATAAGTGCCAAGGATAGCTAGGAACGAAATGTTAACGATCATGAAGATATAAATAACCAAATGAAAATGAGCCAAGTAGAACCAAGAATCTGACCGATTCTAAAGCTATCGATAACGGAATAAAAAAAAAGCCAAGGAGACTCAGGAACAAAATTTCAGTGATTCTTAAGATAAAATTAACCGAATAAAAAGAGCAGGAGACCCAGGAATGAAATCTTAGCGATCCTAAAGATATCAAAAACCGCACCAAAAAGTGCCAAGGAGAAGCAGGGACGAAATTTTAAGCGATCATACAGAATCAAAAAGAGCCAAGAAGAACTAGAACGAACTCCAACCGATCCGAAAGATGTCAATAACACAATAAAAAATAGACAACGAGAACCAAAAACGAAATCTCAGCGATCCTAAAGTTATCGATAACCTTATCAAAAAGAGCAGAATAGAGCCAAGAACTAAATCTATGCTATTCTAAAGATATCGATAATAGAATCAAAATGTTTTAATGAGAGCAAGTAACTAAATATATGCGATAATAAGTATATCACTAACTGAATAAAATAGAGACAAGAAGAGCCGGGAATGCAATCGAACTGACCAAAAATTTAGATAACCAAATCAAAAAGAGCCAAGGAAAACCAGGAACGAAATCTAGCGATGCAAATGGTATCGATAACTGAATCAAAATGGGACAATAAGAGCAAAGAAAGAAATATATGCAACCCTAAAGATACCAATAACCGAATGTAAAAAAAAGAAGCTAAATAGAGCCATGAACGAAATCAATGAGATTTCAAAGATATTCATAACCGAATAAAAAAAAAGCTAAAGAGAGCCAAGTAAGAAATCTAAGCGATCATGAAGATATAAATAACTCAATAAAAAGTGATAATGATAGCCGGGAACGAAATATAAGAGATTATGAAGATATCACAAACCAAATTAAAAAGAGCCAATGAGAGCCGGGAACGAAATCTAAGCGATCCTAAAGATATCAATAACCGAATCAAAACGAGCCAAGAAGGTAATCTAAGCGATCCTGAAGCTATTGATAACAGATTCAAAAGGGGGTTAAGGAGAGCTAGGCCAGAATAATCACGCGTCAAAATTCTGGAGAGAGATGTTCCCAAATTAGCAAGAATCTGCTCTTGCAAACAAGTTCAAAAAGCTCACAATTACGGTCTGCGTCTGAGTTTACGTCCATTCGAAAGATCTTTCAGTATTCTTTGCTTAATGCCACTGGTGTGTGTATACATATATTTGTGCATTTGTGTAGAGGGAGATTCCATTGTTTCTATCTGTATATGCGTTGGCTGGTTGCATGTGGGTTTGACAAATGCGTGCATCGTAAACGAATGCGTTTTGCACAATATTCCCCTGTGTATTGAAAGTGGTCACGTGTGATTTTGTTATGATAGTGAGTTGTAATGCATGTAGTTACTCATCTAACTTAACTCAACCTATTCTAACTTTAGCAGGGTATGTATATGTACATATGCCTGCGAGTGTTTAAATGGTTACCTAACTTCCGTGTTGTAAAACATTAATTGGAAATTCCATGCAAATGTTTCATGAATGAAGCGAACGTAACATTTTGACACTTCATTTAACTAAAACACCGCAATCCATTATAAAACAACGCGCCCCTGCCAGAATCCATTCCCTGTAATTTTCGTTCACCGCGTTACGCAAGCGAATACTAATAAAAAAAATAAATTCCTCGGTTTACCTGGTTAACAGGTAACTTCCTCTCGTCCTGACATACCTGGTGAATAATTTCCCACGATCTGAACGGTACCATCGGTGTATATTTGTGGTAAGAGATAGTAAAAGTGCGGTGATTGTGGAACCCAACTGTGGTGGTTTGATGGTAAGTTTGTGGTATGGAAAAGTAGTTTGCGAAGGCGATTTGCGGGCAGGGTTGGGTTCATAATCTCAGCCGTATTTTTGGCTTTCCTTTTTTCTCGTGCTTTTTTCTTCAAAAAAAAAACCCTTGATTTTAAATGTAGGGGAAGTTGGAGGTGTGTAACTGTGTGGCAAGGAACTATGGGGCATTGGTCTAGCGGTTACAGCTGAACTTAGAGGTTTCACGGTTTGGTTGGAACAGAAAAACGAAATAAAACAGGAACTTCATTTGGGTTTTTTGTTAGTCATATAAAACTGGAAAAATCCATCAAATGGGGGGGTTTTATTAGTGTGTTTGTGTAAAACTCAAAGTGTTCATAAAACAAACTTACCCAGACATACACACCTCTCATAAAGGACAAATTAATCAACCCATCTATAACTTGATATACCTTTAAGAACGGTCTGGGAGCTATAGGGTATTTTAAAAGGGATTTTAAGGGTATTTATTAGAGAGAGGTTAACCTCGAAGGTATTAAGGGGCATCGAGCTCGTCAAGGTAGGAGAGGTAAATATAACGGAGACCCATTCCAGGGGTATTTCCGTGAATAAAAAACACTGGGGATTTAATTAAAAAGTATTCCCAAGGAAAAATTCTCAGTGGGAGTCGTTGCCATCGGTGGGTTTTAAGATGTAACCATAAGAAACCGGTTTTTGCTTCAGAATGGGGTGGAGAGGGTTAAATAGTGTGCCTCCACCGGTATTCTGTTCTCGCTTTTGATTAGTCATCGATTTACTTTTTCCATATTTCCACGCCATTTAAATTCACGTTTGTTTCCGAATTTTAGTAAACATTCTACTAGAGATGCTCTCGTTGGTTTTTACAAACACATCCTTGATAAAACAAGGTCTGCTGACCAAAGGTCGCGTGCTCTCACTTATTCTGATTTATCACCTTATGACCTACAAAACTTTCAATAATTCCCAGATTAACCTTGGAAGGACCTTGGTAATTAGTTCATTCAAAAGAGAATGTTAAACAACATAAGTGTTTCAAATCTCGTTAGAATCGGCCGAATAGTTATGATGTTATTGCCAAAAAACAAAAAACCCTAGGCTAAGCTTGGGAGGACCTTGGCAATTATATCATTCGAAAGAGAATGTAAAACAACATAAGGGATTTAAATTTCTTTAGAAACGGCCGAATAGTTATGATGTTATTACCCCCCTATAAAAAGCAGCATGGGGACCGACTGACCGAGATAGTGAGATGTAGAGTCGCCCGCGACTAAAAAATATATAATTTTCCAAGGTCAATCAATGACAGTACTGCTATCAGTAAGTTTCCTTTAGAAACGAAATGGATAACCAGGACGGATTACCTTCCGATGTTGTCACTCATAATCCAGTAAAAGTAATAGTAATACTAACATTAACACTTCAACTAATAGTAATAATTAATAACAAAGTAATAATAATTATCTGGTAATTTTTAAGAATCGTTTAAACGCCTGAATTCATAGTGGCCAATGGACTTAGTTTTTAGGGCCTGAATCTTACATTGACAGAACTTGACAAGAACTGTGGGGTTCTGTCATGATCGCGTTTACAATTAACTATTTGAATTGGGTGATTCACGAAGTTTTTTTACGTGCACTGTGGAATATATGAGTCCCTGTTCCAGTATGGTGCGAGGATAAAGAAAATGTGAGAATAGAGGGAACAAAAGAGTGTAAAAGCTGTCAGGAACCAAGTCAAATGTTACCGGAACCAAGTTAACACCCTGTATAATGCAGCCAAAAGTATACTACCACAGAGCTTTGATTGCACTGCACCACCTGGCCAATGGTTCTGAGCCATAACTCCAAAACTCGAGATACAAAAGACAAAAATATCACAAAACGCCTAAATACCAATTCAAACAAATCTCGCAACCTCGAAATCACTCGAAATTGACTTGGGTTTTTTTCGGGATTTTGTCTACTACCAAACACCGGTTGGCGACAAATGTGGTCGTATAAGGTATCAAGCTGATAAGAATGGATACTACACTGCACTCCACTATACTACACCTTACTCCATTGCACTTGATCGAAGTGGGTAACCATATCCTCTCGTAAAAAAATAAGTTTAAAAGAGTTCGAAAACCTCCTCTATAAATCTTGTTCAATATTTGAAAGAATTTTAGCAGATATCTTTACCTCCATATTTTAATAACAACAGACTCAGTTCAGCTGGTCTGTTCTTAATACTCGATTCCATCCTGTAGCATTGACTCGACAAGATAACTCATTTCATTCCCTATCCATCCCATTTTATTCTTCATTCCACAGGGGAGTAACCTGTGTAGACTGCTACACGGAGTACCTGTAAGAGCAGCGCTTTGTGCCAGAGAGCATATAGAGAAAATCCCATCATTGGTTTGAGTGGAACACTATAATAGAGCACGGGGAAACCTGACGTCTCCCCCCCCCCTCCTTTCCCTTTCCGATACCCACTTTTATCTACGATTATCCACTCTACCATTCAAAAAAAACTATCTAAGATTAAGGACCCCGAAAGAACACCTTGTCTAGTCCGCTACACATGGTGCCTGGTAGGATTGCTCGCCCTCCCGGGATAAGGATAGGTGATCGCCCACCCTGCTTCTTCGTGGATTCACCTAACCCTATTCCTCTTTATTACATACCCTTGTCTGTCCCTTCCGACTTTTGCTCTTTACAATCTAAATTGGTTCTAACGGCTCGTTTCACTTTCGTCCTCTTACCAGAACCCAGATCAGCGGCAGGAGAGACTGCGAGGTCCCTACCTGCTTTGACCCCCGAAAGCTTGCTTGCAATCGCGCTCTAGTCTCACCTAGGTGCCGAGAAGGAGGAGGCAACTCGAGCCATCCCTTTGACCGGTGGAGGGAGAACCCTCCTCCCACACGATTTCAGTTAGTGTTTCCTTCAGAGCTGCCCACGGGTAGCTGAACTTCTCAAATGGAGTCACCCCACCCCTACCCTTTCCCAGGGGCCGCTTTAAACTCATCTAGGGGAAAGAAGATTTCCCTCTCTTATATTTCGACGGGTGATGGGACTTTTCTCTCAGTTCCTTCTTTAGAGTCGTCTCCTGGAAACTCTCTATTTCTACTAATGGCGGAACTACCTCCCTTTTCTATCACAAGTTCTACTAAGAATAAAAAACTACCCGGCGATAGCGTGGCCAGGAGTCGCGCTTCCAGTGAGCCCTGCTCAACTGGGATAACCCCCTAAAGGGGGCATTTGGTATTCGGGTCGCTTGTTCCCTTCCCATGACACTTAATAGACAAAAGTTTGTTACCATGCTGGGACCTGCATTCCTGCCCCCAATACTTTCCGATTGAGGTCACATTGCTGTTTCCCAGGACGAACATCACCCAGACAGGCCTTTTGATTCCGCAGTCGGGATCCTCGGCACCTCAAGGGGATAGTTAGTTGCAGCCTCCCCCATCGATGTGGGCATGGAGACCTTGGCTATCTCGTTCTTGAATGTAGGGGCTTTCCGGAGCGCGAACACTGACTTGGTGAGAGATATTCCCGACTCTAAATCCGCCCCTTTGCAAGATCCTTCTTAGGAACCGAAAAGAGAGGAAGTACCCCTCCCTCAGGTGTTTACCCAAACACAGGTAAATCCTTTCCCAGTATGGAGAAGGATTAGGCCAAGGCTGGCCCGTACGGCCTCTGGGCTTCTCGCGAGGGGGAAGATAAAAGGACTCACTCTTTTCAATCTTTTCCTCAGAAGAAGGAAAAAAGCCAAAGAACAAGAAGAAATAGGGGTTACTCTTCTTCCAATGGGGAGGAGGGCGGAAGGACTCATGCCAATTCGATGGTAGACCAGGACAAGGATTGCACGTCCGACCTCAGGGCGCTGTTGGTGTAGGGGGGGCAAAGTCATAGACCAAAAGTAAGGTGAGTGGAGCCACGGAGATGCCGGGACCTCTCAGTGAGGTCTTATCCCTGTCTACGAGCCTGCTAACTTCAAACGATTTCTAGTTATTCTGCTGACAGCACGCAGGCGGCGTTGATAAATGCCATCCGCACATTTAATGGTTTGTCAGTGACGTTAACACAGCTCTCTACCATTGATTTGGTAAAAAGAGTATTACAGTATATGCTAAATAAATCGTGGACTATTCCGTAGATGACACCACAGAAGGGCCGGGCAGGCAAAGGAAAAGGTCAAGGTCGAACCTGTGACGGGGAAACAGGGACAGGCTTCCTGAATCGGTGTGTGCTAGGCGGTAATACAACTCGTATCATCTTGAGAAAGAGGTCCTGGCTGTTCATGCTACGGACCAAATCTCGTTTAGAGAAACCAAGGATTTTAGAATGTGGTGTTCTAAGCAACTCGAGACTTCCTACGCCTTTCAGGTAAAGAAGGAACCCTCAGTTCCTAGCTACATTAGGCTTACGAGTACGGTTGCCACAGCGCCCATGAGAGATGGCGGCACCACGGGTGCACGCCCATCCCCAGCTAAAACCAAGGCTCTCCCTTCCTCCACCTCCGCTCGATCATTTCCTGTAAGGCAAAACGCTCGCGTGCCTACATCGATTCATCTGACTCAGAGGAGGCGCCCCCAAGGAAGCTAGTCGTGAGACAGCCTATGGGGAATTTTAAAGATGTCCGCTTTGAGAAAAAAAGCATTAACGATGCCTCAACACC
The DNA here is from genome assembly GCA_963969495.1 of Ceratothoa steindachneri. Lineage (NCBI taxonomy): Eukaryota > Metazoa > Arthropoda > Malacostraca > Isopoda > Cymothoidae > Ceratothoa > Ceratothoa steindachneri. The sequence goes on from OZ018317.1 coordinate 221,554,345, forward strand.
CTTGACCATGCCCAAAGGTGGAACACTTTAAAAACTCGGGACCCTTCCAGAAATAATGGAACCCTGCCCTTCCCACCCAAAAAAAAATCCGGCAGGCATATGAAAAACACTCGCTTGGCGAAGCCACCCTATCCCCTAAAGTTATCGAAGTTGTACCTAAGAAGGGTCTTCTGCTTGAAGGAGGCTCCCACGGATCCTTCATGTTAGGCCTAGAGAGCATTTACCTGCAATGTAATTGCTGTGGACTCCCATCTAATTGGAGGGAGCTGCGGACGCTGGTTTTCTCCCGCTCCACATTAATTTTTTTTCTTTAGCAGACCATGTTAGACGGGCTTCCCTTACCCCCCCTTCAGGGTTATAATGGTTTTAAAACCCTGCCACCGCAGAAGAAGAGGCTGGCATATGGATGCGCGATTTACACGTGCCTAGATGTCTCCGTTTTTCTTGCATTAAATACCTCCCTTTATGCAGTGGTAATGCAAATACACATGGATAGGATATATACTTTCCACGATCAACTACTGACCACGCCTCTGGGGACTTCCGCCGCATAATTACATGGTTGTTGTGGTCATTTCTTTTACTCGGGGATTTAAACAGTAGACACCCCTTATGTAGTGACTACACGATAGATTCTAGGGGCTAGGTTCTTGCCGACCTGAGTGAATAGTTGGAAATAGAACCGCTACAACCGCTTCATTTTCTTGTCTCAATCTGTCCCTGTGTTCTTTAGACACTGAGGCTAATTTTGGTTGGGTTGTCATTGACCTCCGCAATAGTGACCACTTTCGTAACTAAATATCATTTTATGGGCAGCTTCAGCACGAGAAATCACTTTGGTGGTGTCACGCGTGGCAACTCAATTGCCCTGGGCTTGACTACCATTCCTAGAATGCCTGGCCGTTTTTTACGCAGTCTGCTTCCTTGGAGGTTGGTCGAGTGTGAGACAACTCGAACAATTTCTCAATAGGTGAAATTCATCGAGATGTGGCTAGGTTCCGGGATGTTTCGAAGTACGCTCGCCAGTCTTCTTAGTGAGCCTATGTGCATTCACTCAAAGGCCAGACTCCAATTGAACAGGTGTTGAGGCGTGACGAAAGGAGTCGGGGAAAGTTCATGCAAGACCCTCTCCCGAGCTGCAGCAAAATGGGAATTCAATCGCAGACTCCGAATCTGTTGCGGAGTCCTTCGGACCACTTTCTTTGCATTTTCGAGCACAGATGCTGTTCTGCAAACATGTATTATACGTCGTGGGTTCGCTGAAAGCTCCTAATTGTAATTTAACGACCAATTTACGGCAGGAGATCTGCGTTGCACCGTCGCTTCATTCGCGGATACCGATCATGGTATGGGCGATGTCCCGTATGCCATGTTACGATATGTAAGTGAGTAAGGCAGCTCTCCGGCCGGTTTTAGCACTGGTTCTGCCCACGAAGTTACCTTGGAGAGTGGCGTCCCGGGAATTTGTCTCCACACCTCAACATCCAAAGAGGGCGGCAGCTTCCATGCGGCTTCGCGTTCGTTTGAAGTTGTCGGGGCTCCTACTGAGCGATGCGTCTATCTTCCCGACCGAGCTAGTTAGTATACACCGCTCGGTACGGAAGTTTACCCGCCATGCCTGGTTCGCAGCCTGGATTGCGATTTATAACGTATCCACCTAGTGCACTGATGATCTAAGATAATTGTAATTCAGGTACCTCCTGGTTCGCGGTATCTGTGAAGGTCATGGCTGCCGCGAACCGGAGGAATGTTGAGATTATCATCTGCTCGTTCCCTGACCAGGTGGTGATTGCGAGATGTGAGCGTCAAAGATTCGCAATGTCTTGGCGACTGGAAAAGCATTTCGCTCTTCCCCACACCGTTCTCCTTTGGACGATCGGTGCTTTCTGCTCATTTCCTATTGAGAGCCCGCGACTGTTCCTTTGGTCTCAACCCCTAATAACACGACGGCTGCGGGTTGTTTTCTACCGTCTCTGAATCGAGCACCCTCGCGAACCGGAGGAATGTTGAGATTATCATCTGCTCGTTCCCTGCCTAGGTGGTGATTGCGAGATGTGAGCGTCAAAGATTCGCAATGTCTTGGCGACTGGAAAAGCATTTAACTCTTTACCACACCGTTCTCCTTTGGACGATCGGTGCTTTCTGCTCATTTCTCATTGAGAGCCCGCGACTGTTCCTTTGGTCTTAACCCCTAATACCACGACGGCTGCAGGTTGTTTTCTACCGTCTCTGAATCGGGCACCCTCGCTGCACGCACCACCATTTGTTTGAGCGCTCCATTGGACCTTAGTGTGACGACTACGTGATCCTCCAGACTTTCCAGGACATTCTTTTCGAGTAGGTTAGTCTTTGAGATCTTTGCGCAAGAAACCTTTCCTGATACTGGGGCGAGCAGGGCCGTTGCCCCTTTTCCTTAGTGCTCGGCACCCTCCGTGCCCAACTGATTGTGGTTTTCTTGAATTTGTGGAGGAGGGGAGGCAGCCCTCAAACTATCCCTCTTATACTATCTCTCCCTCCTCTCTTTCATCTATATCTCCTCTCTTTCTCATACTATACCACCTATCTCTCCTATCTCTCATAGTATATCTCCTCTCTCTCTTATGCCTCATAGTATACCTTCACTCTCTCTCTCTCTCTTATCCCTCATAGTATACCTTCTCTCTCTCTCTCTCTCTCTCTCTCTCTCTCTCAAAGAATGTAGAGGGAGAGGTGACGCCCCCTTGTCGCGGGAAGAGAGCTTGTGTGTACCTTTGACTTTTCGAGCTATGTCGGCGGGGGTACCTCTTCTGGGTACCCCTGGTAGGGCTTCCCTTGTCGATTTGGTCGAAAACGAGATTCCAGACTAAGTGCGTCATTCCTTCCTTTTTTTTTACTCTATCCTTCTCTTTTTTTACTTTTATTCTATCTCTCCCACTTATACAAAAAGAAAAAAACAAAAAAAAGCCTACTCCTATCATGTCCCTGTTTCTCTTTTCTTCCTCTATCTACATATAAGGACCTGGCAGCTACCTCATGCGTCAGAAGAGAGGCTTTGGAACCTCTATAAACAACGCCAATCGACGCTCACTGGTTGCGAGAGACTAGGACTAGAGGTGTCCTAGGCGTTGGGGCACGATGAATGGGATGAGGGTAGTGCCCCGTTAACCCCTTCCCTGGCGCGTAATTATTGACCGTTCCCAGTGCCCGTTGACGGGTGCCTCTGGTAGCATCGGTCCGAGGTGACGGCCCTTTGTTCCCAGGTTGGTTGCCAGGCCAATAAAAAGCCTTGGGTCGAGTCTCTTGGTGGGGCGGGATATCCAATGAACGCTGCTCTGAGATCCTGGCCGTTGTGAAGGGAACTAGTAGGTACGGGGCGTGCTTCGTTGTTGTTCACCTGGTGACAAATCGATGGCCCCTTCGGGGACCGTCTGTGCTGCTTGGTTGGGAGCCACGGCACGCCGAGGCTTGACGACTCGGTCGGACGAACAGCAGCACATGGAGCGTGCCTTCTGAAAGATCCGAAACGTCTCCGATTGATAGGCGGGAGCGACTCACGCGGGGAGAACTCACCAACCCCCTTTTTTCTATTGATTGGTCACAAAGTTTTGAAAGAGAGAAAGTGTTTAAAATGACAGGGAAAAAAGGTCCAGCTGCACTTAAATATACATGTGCGATATGCCAGAAGGATAAGTGGTGCGTGGACTTCCCGGAAGGATGTTTTTCGAAATGCCACCCGGGAAGTATATGCACCGATTGCATCCTTAAAGGAGAGATCCGAGAGGCAGTGGCATGCTGCAATGAACTCAAGGATCTCTTCACAACCTCTGAAGAAAAATCTAGGGCGCTGGAAAATAAACTGCAGACCCTAGAAACGCAGCACGCGCTTCACATTCGGCGTCTCGAGGAAAAGATCCTAGAGCTAGCCTCTAAACTAGAGGCCCAGTCGGCTCAAGCTCGAGACGAAAGTCCCACTGACTTGGGTGGTTCCGCCGATGTGACTCCAGCCCAAGGAGGTGAAACTGCATTGGCAGTCCCACTTCTGCCATGCGGAGCCAATGAGAAGAAGAAAAAGAAAAAGAAGAAAAAGGACCATAATGCAGCTCACCCCAGTGTAGAGGATTCGAGCGCTACTGGTGCGCATGGGAAAGTGGAAAGAGAAGAAGAGAAAAGAGAAACGGAAGAAGAGAAAAGAGAAACGGAAAAAGAGAAAACAAATGAAGAGAAGAAAAATAAGATGAAGAAAAAAAAGAAAAATGCAGAGATACAAGAGGAAAGCGGCAAGTCGCTTCCGAGAGGAAAGAATAAGTCGCCTGCTGACAAATGTGCAAGAGTCACCCTTATTGGTGATTCTCAAGCACGGGGCTTGCAGTCCCTACTAGCGGCCCGCCTTCGCACTAGTGTGAAGGTAAGCTGCCTGCCAGGATGTGGTAACCACCACATCAGAGTAGAGGCTGAGAAATCACAGATTTCTGAGAGCTCAGTCGTTGCTCTGATGGTCAGTGGAAACGACCTGTACCTGAGAGGAGGTAGGGTAGGCCCTACAGATAAAATCCTCCACACGGTCATGGGTGCCGTGGACGACTGTGGGCTGAAAACCCGCAAGCGTGTGGTAGTCGGGATGCTCCCGAGGAGAGGTCCAACACGGACCGCTCACTCGATGAATGTGTCTCTAAACCGGCGCCTGGCAGATTTGTGTACGGCAGAGGGGGTCTTCTTTGTGGACCCGTACCGCACCTTTTATGGTAGAAATGATCTCTACCAAAGGGATGGGGTACATCTTTCCTTTAAAGGAAAGGCCTTTCTGTCGAACATGATCCAGAATGTCGTAGAGAGGACCGAAAGGAGTATCCGGCCCAGAGTGAGGGCGGACGTACGCCAGTACGCCCGTGTCACTCCAGGAACGACCTTCTCAGAGGTCGCAAAAAGGGGTGCCTCGCCAACAAAGAAGCCGGGAAACGGAAGAGCATAGGGAGTCCTACAGTCGGGGACTCCCTGAAAGTTCTTCTGTTCAATGCGAGGTCAATCAGGAACAAGTTTCCTGAGCTCCGTGGCCTCGTAGCGACGGAAGAACCCGAAATGGTAGCCATAACAGAATCGTGGATAAAAACGTCAAACCGAGACTTTGAAGGCGAATTCACGGTTCCTGGCTACCAACTCTTCCACAAAGATTGGCCAGACAGAGAGGGTGGCGGTGTAATGTTGTATGTCAAGGATACAATCAAATCTACGAACTCCAACATTATATCCGATCACGAGCTCCTAGGCGTTGACCTAGAGATAGGTCCTGTCAGATACAGGACCCTGGTGCTTTACAGACCCCCTTCCCAACCCGTTGAGAAGGACAGGGAACTGTACCAGCTGCTGGGTGAGCTTGTTCAAGGCAGAGTGTGCATCGTTATGGGCGACTTCAACAGACAAGTTGACTGGGAACCAGAGCAGCCTGTGGCGATAGCGCGCTACTCCTGGAGTTTGCCAACAACGAGTTCCTCACTCAATGGGTCAGAGAACCGACGAGAGGAGACAATATCCTCGACTTGGTCTTCACCTCTGAGGATGATATCGTTAAGGATGTCTCTGTAGGCGAAGAGCTCGGTGGCAGTGATCACCAGCTAGTTAGATTTACCGTCAAGGTCCCGAAGGTAAGGTCTGCTGCCAGTCAATCAAGGAAACTTGACTTGAGAAGAGCAGACTTTGCACGCCTTCGTGCTGGGCTGACTGATGTAAGGCTAGCGGTATGCGAAGAGGTTGAGGATTCGTGGAACAATTTCAAAAATAAATTCATGAGTCTTCAATCAAGTTGCATCCCTCTGAAATGCCTCCGTCGGTCTTCTGTTCAACCAAAGTAGTTTAATCGAGAAATCGGCCAACTGCTTAGGGAGAAGAGAAATGCGTACCGGCGATCGAAGATCTCGGGTGCCTTTGACGAGTACCGGAGGCTAGCCAGGAGAGTGAAGTCCAGCATAAGGGCGGCTAAGCGTACTGAGGAACTCCGAGTGGCGAGACTCTGCAAGGAGAATCCCAAGGAGTTCTTCGGCTATGTAAATAGCCGTAAACCAATCCATCGTAGGATTGGGCCCCTAGTGGACGAGGAGGGTGCATTAACTCAGTCAGATGCAGAAAATGCTAACCTTCGCAATGACTACTTCTCCTCAGTGTTTACTAAAGAGTGTGGTCCCATCCCCCAGCCCACGGATTCCTACTCGGGGGAAAAGCTGGAGGCAATGGACTTCACCGAAGGAGAAATAAAGAAAAAGATCGCTGACCTAAAGACGAATAAGTCCCCTGGACCGGACGGGTTTCTACCCAAGGTGTTGAAGGAAGTGTGCGATGAAGTATCACGACATCTGTGCGCTATCTTTAACATGTCAATCCGGACCGGATGCGTTCCTAGAGACTGGCGTGAGGCGGAGGTGACTCCGATCTTCAAGAAAGGATCCTCCAGCCATCCGTCAAACTACCGACCTATCAGTCTGACTTCGATAGTCGGTAAACTCATGGAAAGCATCATGGTGGAGAAAATAACGTCGTATTTAGAGTCAAACCTGCTACTGAGGAGTTCCCAGCACGGCTTCCGAAGGCAACGGTCATGCCTGACGAACCTTGTGGAATTCTTCCACTTCGTGTTCAGTGAGCACGATCGGGACAAGGCGGTGGATGTGGTTTACTTAGACTTTCAGAAAGCCTTTGATAAGGTACCACACCGCCGCCTTCTCCGGAAAGTGCGAGCGCTGGGCATAGACGGAAAAGTAGCCGGCTGGATCGAGAACTGGCTAAGTGGCAGACGGCAACGGGTGGTGGTGAATGGACAGGCTTCTGAGTGGGTGCCCGTTACTAGCGGAGTGCCTCAAGGTTCTGTCCTGGGACCACTACTATTCATCATCTACGTCAACGACATGGACGGTGACATGGTTGCCAAGATTTCCAAATTTGCCGACGATACCAAGCTTGGTATGAACGTTGCAAAGGATGGAAATACTGCCCGCCTGCAGGAAGACCTTGGGAAGATTGGGGAGTGGTCGGACACGTGGCAAATGCCGTTCAACGTGAACAAGTGCAAAGTAATGCATATCGGCCACAGAAATCCCCAATCTCATTATATCCTTAAGGGCACTGCTCTCGAATCGAGTGACACTGAGAAGGACTTGGGTGTTACTGTCACTAGCGACCTCAAGTTCTCGAAACAGTGCATCGAGGCAGAGAAGAAAGCCCAAAGGATGTTAGGCTACATAAAGCGCCAGTTTGGATACCGTAACAGGGAGATAGTACTTTGTCTGTACAACTCCCTAGTTCGGCCGCACCTGGAGTATGCCGTACAATTTTGGAGTCCTTCGTTTCGAAAGGACATCGCAAGGTTGGAACGCGTACAAGCCAGGGCAACCAAACTGATTCCCTCTATCCGACATAAAAGTTATGAGGATAGACTAAGGGAATTAGATCTGTTCTCGTTGGAAACCCGTAGACTGCGTGGTCAGCTCATCGAAGTTTTCAAAATACTTCGAGGGTTCGACAATGTTGACTACCGGGATATTTTCACACTGAGTGAGAACAGAACGCGCAATCACGGCTTCAAACTTGAACTGAAGCGTTACAACCGCAATCTGTGTGGAAACTTTTTCACCTACAGTATCTGCGGTAAGTGGAACGCACTTCCAGTGGAAGTTGTCAACAGTGAATCTGTTGACCAGTTCAAGTCAAGACTAGACAAAGTCTTGAAAAGTGGCCGTTTAGGGACGCAAAACAATTGAGCAGCCATGTGCCCGCTCGATTGCTAGTCCCAAGGTACCCTCTTTGAATGGACCGTAAGATCTCCTAGGGTACCTTCTTTCCTTGTAACTCCTTGTAACTCTTATCCCTCATAGTATACCTTCTCTCTCTCTATCTCTCTCTCTCTCTCTCTCTCTCTTGATAACGAAAATAGAGGGAGAGGTGACGCCCCCTTGTCGCGGGAAGAGAGCTTGTGTGGACCTTGGACTTTTCGAGCTATGTCGGCGGGGGCACCTCTTCTGGGTACCCCTGGTAGGGCTTCCCTTGTCGATTTGGTCGGAAACGAGGTTCCAGACTAAGTGCGTCATTCCTTCCTTTTTCTACTCTATCCCTCTTCTTTTTTTTACTTTTATGCTATCTCCCACTCATACAAAAAGAAAAAAAACAAAAAAAGCCTACTCCTATCGTGTCACTCTTTCCCTTTCTTCCTCTATCTACCTATAAGGACCTGGCAGCTACCTCATGCGTCAGAAGACAGGCTTTGGAACCTCTATAAACAACGCCAATCGACGCTCACTGGTTGCGAGAGACTAGGACTAGAGGTGTCCTAGGCGTTGGGGCACGATTAATGGGATGAGGGTAGTGCCTCGTTAACCCCTTCCCTGGCGCGTAATTATTGACCGTTCCCAGTGACCGTTGACGGGTGCTTATGGTAGCATTGGTCCGAGGTGACGGCCCTTTGTTCCCATGTTGGTTGCCAGGCCAATAAAAAGCCTTGGATCGAGTTCCTTGGTGTGGCGGGATATCTATTGAACGCTACTCCGAGATCCTGGCCGTTGTGAAGGGAACTAGTAGGAGTTTAGTACGGGGCGTGCTTCGTTGTTGTTCACCTGGTGAGAAATCGATGGCCCCTTCGGGGACCGTCAGTTCTGCTTGGTTGGGAGCCACGGCACGCCGAGGTTTGACGACTCGGTCGGACGAACAGCAGCACATGGAGCGTGCCTTCTGAAAGATCCGAAACCTCTCCGATCGATAGGCGGGAGCGACTCACGCTGGGAGAACTCACCAACCCCCCTTTTTATCATTGATTGGTCACGAGTTTTTAGAGAGAGAGAAAGCGCTCAAAATGACAGGCAAAAAAGGACCCGTTCGTCTCAAACACAACTGTGCAATATGCCAGTTAGAAAAGTGGTGCGTTGACTTTCCGGAGGGCTGCTACTCAAAATGCAGCCCTGAAAGTATCTGCACTACTTGCATATTGATGCGAGAGGTGGAAAAATTAAAAGACACCTATAGAGCCTCTGAGGAGAGAGCTAAGGTCCTTGAGGGAAAGTTGGAGAAGCTCGAAGCCCTTAACGTAGCTCAGGTTCGATGCCTAGAAGAGGCGCCGCCCACTGACGTGTCGGAATCCCCTAGTAATGAAGCTGACATTCCGGCATCATCTGAGGCTAAGCCAGCTGAGGCGAGAGAAAAGGAGAAAAAGAAGAAAGGAGAAACGAAGAAAAAAAAGAAAAAGAAGATAGTTTAAACAAAAGTAGAACCCAAAATAGAAGAAAAACAGATAAAGAAGAAGAAAAAGAAAGATAAGAATGTGGAGAGTAAAGATGAAAAGGGGAGGCCTCTTCCCCAAGGGAAGACCCCGTCTTCAGAGACCAAGTGTCCAAAGGTCACCCTCATTGGTGACTCGCAAACACGGGATCTGCAGCCGCTGCTAGCGGCCCGCCTTCGCACTAGCGTGAAGGTAAGCTGCCTGTCAGGACGGGGTAACCACACCATCAGAGTAGAGGCAGAGAAAGCTCAGGTTTCTGAGAATTTAGTCGTTGCTCTGATGGTGAGCGGCAACGACCTCTACCTCAGAGGGGGTAAGGTTGGCCTCAGTGGCAAGACCTTTCAAACAGTGATGGGAGCCGTGGACGACATAGGGCTTAAAACCCGCAAACGTGTGGTGGTTGGGATGCTTCCGAGAAGAGGTCCATCCCGAACCGCTCACGAAAGAAACGTCGCAGTGAACAGAAGGTTGGCGGATCTCTGCACGGCAGAAGGAGTCTTCTTTGTGGACCCCTATCGTACCTTTATCGGTAGAGACGACCTCTACCAAAGGGACGGGGTACATCTCTCCTTTAAAGGGAAGGCCTTTCTCGCCAATCTAATCCAAGATTTCGTGAAACGCACCCAAAGGAGCGTTCGAAACAGAGCGAAAGCGGCCGTGCGCCAGCATGCCCGTGTCACTCCTGGTAGACCTTCTCGGAGGTGGTCAAAAAGGGTGTGACCACGAAAACAGAGAAGCCGGGAAACGGAAGAGTGTAGGGAATCCTACACTAGGGGACTCCCTCAAAGTTCTTCTGTTCAATGCGAGGTCAATCAGGAATAAGTTTCTTGAGCTCCGTGGCCTCGTAGTAACAGAGGAACCTGAGATGGTGGCCATAACGGAGTCGTGGATAAAAACCTCAAGCCGAGATTTTGAAGGTGAATTCACGATTCCCGGTTACCAGCTCTTCCTGAAAGATAGGCCAGACAGAGAGGGTGGTGGTGTGATGTTGTATATCAAGGATACTCTCAACTCGACGGATTGCAACATCATATCCGACCATAAACTACTAGGTGTTGACCTAGAGATAGGTCCTGCCAAATACAGGACCCTGGTGCTTTATAGACCTCCTGCCCAACTCGTTGAAAAGGACAGAGATCTGTACCAGCTGCTAAGAGAACTTGTCGAAGACAGAGTGTGTATCGTCAGGGGTGATTTCAACGCACAAGTTGACTGGGAAACCAGAGAACCCTGTGGCGAGAACGCACTACTCCTGGAGTTCACGAACAACGAGTTCCTCACTCAGTGGGTGAGAGAGCCAACGAGAGAAGACAATATCCTCGACTTGGTTTTCACCTCTGAGGATGACATCATTGAGGACCTCTCTGTTGGCGAAGAGCTCGGTGGCAGGGACCACCGACTAATTAGATTTGTAGTCAAAGTCCCCAAGGCAGAGCCTGCACTAGTAAATCAAGGAAACTGGATTTGAGAAGAGCAGACTTTGCAGGTCTACGCGCGGGACTGACTGACGCGAGGCTAGAAGAGTGCGATGCTGTTGAAGACTCTTGGAACAGTTTCAAAACCACATTCATGAGTCTTCAATCGCGTTTTATCCCTCTGAAATGCTCCCGTCGGTCCTCTGTTCAACCAAAGTGGTTTAATCGAGAAATCGGCCAACTGCTTAGGGAGAAGAGAAATGTGTACCGGCAATCGAAGATCTCGGGTGACTTTGACGAATACAGGAGGCTAGCCAGGAGAGTGAATTCCAGTATAAGGGCGGCTAAGCGGTCTGAGGAACTCCAAAGGGCGAGACTCTGTAAAGAGAATCCCAAGGAGTTTTTTGAATATGTGAACAGCCGTAAACCAATCCGTCGAACGATTGGCCCTTTGAGGAATGAGGAGGGGACATTAAAGCATTCAGATGCAGAAAATGCCAACATCCTCAACGACTACTTCTCTTCAGTGTTTACTGAAGAGTGTGGTCCCATTCCCCAGCCCACGGATTCCTACTCGGGAGAAAAGCTGGAGGCAATGGACTTCACCGAAGGAGAAATAAAGAAAAAGATCGCTGACCTAAAGACGAATAAGTCCCCTGGACCGGACGGGTTTCTACCTAAAGTGTTGAAGGAAGTGTGCGATGAAGTATCACGACATCTGTGCGCTATCTTTAACATGTCAATCCGGACCGGATGCGTTCCTAGAGACTGGCGTGAGGCGGAGGTGACTCCTATCTTCAAGAAAGGAGACCGTAACCAACCGTCGAACTACCGACCTATCAGTCTGACTTCGATAGTCGGTAAACTCATGGAAAGCATCATGGTGGACAAAGTGACGTCGTATTTAGAGTCAAACCTGCTACTGAAGAGTTCCCAGCACGGCTTCCGAAGGCAACGGTCATGCCTGACGAACCTTGTGGAATTCTTCCACTTCGTTTTCAGTGAGCACGATCGGGACAAGGCGGTGGATGTGGTCTAGCTAGACTTTCAGAAAGCCTTTGATAAGGTACCACACCGCCGCCTTCTCCGGAAAGTGCGAGCGCTAGGCATAGACGGAAAGGTAGCCGGCTGGATCGAGAACTGGCTAAGTGGCAGACGGCAACGGGTGGTGGTGAATGGAGAGTCTTCTGAGTGGGTGCCCGTTACTAGCGGGGTGCCTCAAGGTTCTGTCCTGGGACCACTACTATTCATCATCTACGTCAACGACATGGACGGTGACATGGTTGCCAAGATTTCCAAATTTGCCGACGATACCAAGCTTGGTATGAACGTTGCAAAGGATGGAAATACTGCCCGCCTGCAGGAAGATCTTGGGAAGATTGGGGAGTGGTCGGACATGTGGCAGATGCCTTTTAACGTGGGCAAATGCAAAGTGATGCATATCGGCCACAGAAACCCCCAATCTCAGTATATCCTTAAAGGCACTGCTCTTGAATCGAGTGACACTGAGAAGGACTTGGGTGTAACAATCACTAGTGACCTCAAGTTCTCGAAACAGTGCATTGAGGCAGAGAAAAAGGCCCAAAGGATGCTAGGCTATATTAAGCGCCAGTTTGGTTATCGGAACCAGCAGATTGTACTGTGCCTGTACAACTCACTTGTCCGACCGCACCTGGAGTATGCCGTACAATTTTGGAGTCCTTCATTGCGAAAGGACATCGCGAGATTGGAACGCGTACAAGCCAGGGCAACCAAGCTGATTCCCTCTATCCGACATAAAAGTTATGAGGATAGACTAAGGGAATTAGATCTGTTCTCGCTGGAAACCCGTAGACTGCGTGGTCAGCTCATCGAAGTTTTCAAAATACTTCGAGGGTTCGACAATGTTGACTACCGGGATATGTTCACACTGAGTGAGAACAGAACGCGCAATCACGGCTTCAAACTTGAACTGAAGCGTTACAACCGCAATCTTTGTGGAAATTTTTTCACTTACAGTATCTGCGGTTTGTGGAACGCACTTCCAGTGGAAGTTGTCAACAGTGAATCTGTTGACCAGTTCAAGTCAAGACTAGACAAAGTCTTGAAAAGTGGCCGTTTAGGGACGCAAAACAATTGAGCAGCCTTGTGCCCGCTCGATTGCTGCTAGTTTAAAGGTACCCTCTTTGAATGGACCGTAAGGTCTCCTAGGGTACCTTCTTATCTTGTTGTTACTCCTTGTTGTTACTCTCTCTCTTATCCCTCATAGTATACCTTCTCTCTCTCTCTCTCTCTCTCTCTCTCTCTCTCTCTCTCTCTCTCTCTCTCTCTCTTTCTCTCTCTACCTCCTTATTGAAATTGGTTTTAGAATTCTGGATTTATTATTCAACTTCTGATTGCCGAACCCTAAAAGGAGATTGCAGTCTTCTAATTTGAGACTTCTATTAAATTAAATTGGGGTTTTAGTTGTAAATATATGTATATTGGGATAAATTTAGGTGTTGTGGTAAACAACGACCTGAAATTTACCGCCTGGGATGGGGGAGGAATTATGCTTAGAATAATATCTCTAACAGAAATTAGGTTCTAAATTCATTTTCATTCCGAGGATACATGTGGATTGAAGATCTACTGTAGCTGTTTATTTATAACAATAGTGAATTTTCTATATGGTGGTCGTCGTGGCCATGGCCTTCACAAATCTTCTGTCTATCAAGTAAAGAAAAGTTTGAGAGTAGATTGGGTCTTCAATACAATTTTGAAAGCACATCAGGAGGGGGGTGAGCGTATCTCAGCAGGCAGATCATTCCATAAAGGGCCATCACACAGACGACTATAAGGAACAAGCAGCAAGTTGACAGGGGCAAACCATAAGGTTTTGATGGTCTGGGATAGAGCGCTATTGAACGGAAAATATGTTTAAATTGTCATTAACACTGGAAATAGTATCAAAGTTATTTGTATGTAGTGTACAAATAAAACTACAATTCTGTCTAGTGGCCTTGACTCAACAAGCAATCTTCTATGCCACATCAGGGTTAGTTGTACTTAGTAAACAAGTAGTAAGTAGCAACAGTAACATAATTTTTCATTTATATTTTAAGTTCCTGGTGCCATACTAGACTAATGTTACATTAATGTCGAGGAATAGGTCACCTCCCCGGACAATACGTCTATATATACATATATGTATCTATTGGTTGGGAGGAAAGAGGTAATGGTCACGAGAATATGTATATATACAGTTATATATATGCATATATCCTCTAATGTACGTACGCGTCCTTCGCTAAGTACAAGTATGTTCACTTCGTAAGAGTAATCCATTGATTACGAGGTATAAGAGTGCGATTTACTAAAGGGGCCGATAGCGTTTAATGAGTTTGCCAAGTTGTAGTTGAAGGATATATTAAAAAAAGAGTGAAAACCAAGAATATGATTTTAATAAGTCACTAATTAACATTTATATACATACGGGAAATATAGGTAATATTAATAACGACAATTCTGACAGAATATAGAAAAATTTGCTATCAGGTAACGTTAATTACTCGTTAATCAGCTTTTAAATGCGATACTATAAATCAGTTATACAGAGGGAATATTTATATGTCGGAAAATTGGGTGATTAACGGAAGATACAAGCAAGGGTATCAGATTCGGCGTGGAGAAAATAGAGACGGACAATGGTCGTGATTCTAAGCCCGATATCCTGATGGTGACGAGGATGAAGGGAAGGGGGAAGAGGAAGAAGACGAGTTCACGATCCTCCTTGAAAACGGACGATGGCACATCTGCTCCAGAGAAGTACAACCTCCAAAAATCGAGACTCGGACGCGGCTCAGCGTGAAGTTTCACATGGGAAACTGGAAATCCTTAAGGGAGGTGTTCCAGATGAGACGAGAGGAATCCCAGCCAATCTTTTGAGGATGAAACGATTCGAGGCTTGCTCTGAACAGAGTAAGCCTTCACAAAAGAGATGTATCTGCCTGGTGAGATCCAACCTCGATGGTATAAGCTAATACCAGGTACTTGGGAAAACAGACTCACGATCTGAACCGAAGGCGACGGGCTCTCAAACTCAATCTCCCGATATTCCAAAACCCAGGATATTTATATGACGGCCATTTGGGGGGGTTTCTCCTCGTTGTCAGACTCAGATGACTGGCTGACGACTTCCGGTGGCCAAATGGATTAGCGTTTGTCGCCTGACCCAAGTCTTAATGGATTTTGCGATGTGGGCAGAAAACTTTCGGCTAGCAGTTTCCCGACTACGAAGATTAGCGCATTCTTGGTGAGGTAAAAGCTTTTAGCGCCTAACTTAATTAACTGCACCTGTGAGGCGGCTGACGGATATTCAAATTCTTTCTTTCTTTTTTTCTCTTTGGATTCAGAGATTACTCCACGTGGAGTTATACTTAGGAGACAGAGAGAGGGAAGAAATTCGAGAAACAAATGAAGGGGGTCTTCTTCTTGGCGTCCATTTCTTTTACATGCCTCGCTTCCAAAGAGGGCGTTTTTCCGACACGAAGGAGAAGGAAAAATGGTATCTCGACCAAAATCCATCGGTATTAAAATTTCAGCCGACACTGCTGCCGTCAAGGCACAGGATTTGCTTTATTTGATCCCAGACGACGGATAAAACTTACACATACATTAAGGTTAATGGGTAATTAATTACATAATTAAAATATAAACTTAGAATAAGGAATCAATCAAGCGGAGGGAGAATCCATGAAATAATAAAAAAAATCAATAATAACAACACGTATATAGAAGCAATACACTAAAATAGGGGCGTACGCACACACGCACAGAAATAAACTTTACATGGAGTTCTACCTTGAGGTAGGAGGGTCCTCTACTGAATTCCTACTAAGACTGTCTGCTACACAGTTTTCTCTACCTTTTAAATACAAAATTCGGAATCGATATTCCATCACTAGCTGACTGCAGAGCATAAGCCTTCCGTTTTGGCTTTTCCAATTTCTTAAGTACGCCAGAGAACTGTGATCCGTATCGATCACGAACTCCTGACATATTAGATACATTTTAAACTTCTGGACACCAAAACCTATTGACAGAGCCTCAAGTTCTATTACGCTTAGTTTCTCTAGCGCAGCAACAGGTTCCCTCTTGCATAATCGATAGGATAGCTATTCCCATCTTCTTCGTACCGCAGCAACACCTAACAAATTCCAAACAATTTGTTCGGGTTCGGGAGCCGCAATATGGGGGCAGATATTAACCTATCCTTCATCTGCCGGGTGTGGGAAATTGCCTTGAGGCTCCAAACGAGACAATCTGGCGAATTTTTCTTAAGGAAAGAGTTCAAGGGTAATGTTAAGGCGGCGAAGTTAAGGACGAAGCGCCGGTAGAAGGAGGTTGAACCCAAGAAGAAACGTAGCTGTTTCTTAGTACGGGGAAGGAACATATTTGAAAGGGCCCTGACCTTTTTTTGATAGGGTGTTATTTGATTTTCTCCAATGTGAAATCCAAAGTACTTGATAGTGTCGTAAGCAAAATGACACTTGGAAGGGCTCATGGTCAGACCATACTCTCGGAGCCTATTACAGAGGAAACGATGGGAGATTAGATGCTCGTCACATGTGCGTGTAGCTACGTACAGATTATCAAAATAGAATGACACATTGTTCAGGCCATCATAGATGCGACGCATCATTGTGTTGTAATTACTACAAGCAGTGAGTAAACCGAATGGCAGGCGCTTAAATTGCATAGGCTCTTTTTCTGTAGGGAAGGTAGTGTATTTCGGAACACTATCCTTGATGGGAATTTGATAGTACGTCTTGCATAAATCTATCTCAAATATAAATTTGGCGTTCTCTAAAAAATGTAGGCTCTAGTCTATCAACGGGATCGGTTCGGCATCGTAAACAGTCACGGCGTTAAGTTTTTGAAAGTCCACACACATTCGAAAGGACTGGTTTTGCTTCCGAACCATAACAATGGGGGAACAATAATCTAAAGAGGAGGATTCGATTATTTCTGATATTAGTAAAATTTCGACCTCCGCATTGAACGCTGATTGCAAATGAATGGGCAAAGGGTATGGCTTGGATTGGATCAGTTCTTGTGTGGTCAATACTATGTCATGCTCGAATTGGTTCGAACAACCAGGCTTCTCGCAAATGACGTCCCGGTAGGCCTATAACAACCGGGATAACTGGGCTTTCTGAGCGGGTTCCAGGTGGGGATTCAGATCGATCTCCTGGGGGAGTCTTTATACGTTCTGGGAAGCAACAGGAGTAGGTAGTTATTGTCAGCTTCTACGCAAACTGTCTAGACTAGATTAAGAGGTTCGGGAGGGGGGGGGAAGCAGGACCTCGTCACCGGGCTTGAACCGTCTTTCTTTTGATTTAATGTCGAAATAGGTCCTGTAATTTTCCAGGTTCAAGATGGTTTCGAAGGTCCAATATGTATGCGTACGAGGACTTGACCTCCCCATCTAGCCTGGAGTTGGAAAACACTTCATTGAGAATGCTCATCGGACCGGGAACATTTCGGCCGTAAAGGAGTTTGAATGGAGCGAACCCCAGGGTTCGGTGGGGAATTTCTCTGCAGGTGAAAAGGGCAATCGGCAGGTATCGATGCCATTCCCGAAACTAGTCATGGCACAGTCTCTTAAGGATGGACTTCAAAGTTCCATTTAATTTCTCACAGATGCCGCTTGCGGCGGGGTGGAACGGGAAGAAGATGGAGATCAGGGCCTCCGCGCAAGTCATGCAGTCGATCTTCTTAAGGGGGACAGCGTCTGTAAATCTGGTCGCAAAATCCACAAGCTTTAGGATATAAGAATGCCATTCACTCAACGGAGGTGCATTGGGTCAATTAGGTCAATGGTCACTCTAAAAAAAAGCATTCCGACACAATTGGAGTCTTCTGTAGGGGGGCTGGAGGAATTCGGCCTTTCGCCGAAGTCTTTTGACAAATGTTACAGGACATACAGAAGTCGGCGATTTCTTTGGCAGTACCAGGCCAAAATAAATTTTATATATATATATATATATATATATATATATATATATATATATATATATATATATATATATATATATATAATAAAAGGAAAAAACAATAAATACAAAAAAGTATCGCAAAATGACTATGTTGGAGATGTGTCAATGTCGAAGATGTGACGATGGAGAAAACATAACAATGACGATGGCATGATGATAACGAAACCTTGACTATAACTTTATTCGAATTGTATTGTAGTGATGTAACCTCTTTGATTTTGTATGTGACGATGGCGAAGATACGACGACAATGGAGAGATGATGACTGCGAAGACACGACGATGGCCCACCATCGGCGACACTTGACAACTTCAACGACATTCAACAAAAAGATGAGAGAATCCCGAGTATCTCACTGACGGCAATGGAAGTGACGACGCACAACTCTCCACTTTTGACAACAGCCGCTGACCTCGATTGATGCCATGATTTAATGATGCGATCATGAAAAAGACAATATAAGATGTAGAATGTCATTATTTACTTTATTTTGGGGAAATCAGTTAGAAATCAGTCATTTGTTAGAAATCAATATTATTAAGCTGCCTAATGTAATTTTATTAATATTACACATTTGTGAACTTTATTTCAATAATACTTTTATTAATTTCACTAGAGTGTGATTTATTTATCATGTAATTGTTAAAATATTCTTAAAAGTGTTTATGTTGTGAGAATTGACCATTGATTCGGGAGGACTTTTCCACCTATCTATTATTCTCACTGTAAAAAAATGTTTAGGTTGATTAAAATAAGAGTAGGTCTTATGCATCTTTGCAAGTATGAATGCTTGTACTTGAACTGTTAAACTTAAATAAATAATTTTCATCTACTAAATCTATTTTAGTCCATAGTACATGGATACGATTCGATGTTTGTATTGCCATCAGGAGAGTATTAGGAGTAATTTGTTTTTGTTTACTCTATAAGACAAAGTTTCAATTGATATAAAAGGGATCTTCCAAATCACGATCTTTATCTTTAAGAACTCTTTTATTATCTAATCTTGATCTTCAAAATCACCAAAGTTGGTGATTTTACGCATTTCTGGCAATGTGAGATCACTTTTTGTGTGAACCGTGATTTCTGCTTTGATTATTGCATTATTTATTCGATTAAAAGCGATTTCAGCCTTTCAGCCCATTTCAAATTTAAATTGGGACGGGAGTTATTTGATTTTCCTTAATTGAACGTTTCAGCTTTTTGGGCGTTGTAGGCCCTGTACCTTAAATTGCTTCCTTTAGGTAGCCTCTCAAGTAAAAATCAAGTGGAGTAAATTTCGAGGAACGTAGAGGATACTCAATAATTCCTCTTCGTCCTATCCAACGTAACTATCCCAATAAAAAAATAGTCAAACCAAAACCCTGGATGATAAATAACAGTTAATCCTGGTAAATTGATATGATTATTTAGATAAACGTGTGGATTAGCAAGTTACTAATATCTGCAGTTGTCTCGATTTAAGGTGTCATTCAGCTTGCAGGTAACTTCATCAGACCACAGGATTTTGTCTTCGGCTTCTTTTTACCTAAAAATTTAACAAAATTCGAGTGTGTGATTTGGGTCGTTTTCCATCATGGCGTGTAATAGCTTTGGAATGTAGCTTTTCCACTATGACGACTGATTGATTTCTGTGGTGATCGAGGAAATCTTTACAACACGAAAATTGAGGTTTTGTTACTAGTACAAGATTTGTGTCTCCCAGAACTTTCGTTTGTGTATATGTATGTTGAGCGAGACGTGCAATGGCTTTGTACCAAATTCGCGGATCCTTTGGGTTGGACTTCGGCCTCAAACTTACAATCCCATTTCAGAACACTTTTACGTTGCTCCAGTAGTAAATGATTACGCAACATGGGTTATTTTGCCAAACTAAATAAAATTAAATGCAAGAGAATTTCAATCGTGGAATGAGTGCAAATGCTAAGTTTCGAAGCAAGCTAATGGGTGACGAGAATACGTTTAGTCCATAGGATAAGAAGCCATGCTTAACCGACGCATACGGAAGTGCATTCATGCCGCTGGAGAACACTTTGGGCACTTGGTATAGCCAATTAAATTTTATATACATACAACAATATAGGTGCGTGAGTAAGTATAACTATATGATTCATATTATAAAAAAATATTTTCGGATTTCTACCAGTTGCATAATATATAGTTATTGCATATGCTCCCTACTCCACTGTGACTATGTATCAAAAAAATTGGTAAAATAAAAGGTTTTTCTTATCAGATTGTACAAGATTCGTGCACGTTTCTGGAGGGATTTATTTTCTCTCTTCTTCAGCACTTTTTCCAATTCAACAATTATGCGAGGGCCTCTCTGGGCATATACCTCTTCTGCGCCTGGCAAAGATGTTTGATAGGGTTCAAACCTGGCTTTTGAGAAGGCCACTTCAGTACAGAAATACAGTGTTGTACTAGGTATTTATCAGTAGATTGCTGGTATATTTAGGATCGTTATCCTGTTCAAAGGTGAAATGTCTTCTAATTCCCAATTTCCTTGCAGATTGCCTCACGTTTTCATAAATTATGCGATGGTAGTTTTCAGAATTCATGATCTCATCTATCAGTTTTGAATTAGCAGTGCTTTAGAGGCAGCGCAACATCCCCACAACATAATCGAACATCTTCCATGTTTGAGAGTAGGGACGGTATTCTTTTCTATGGAAGCTTCGTCAGATGTCCACTAAAGGACATCTCCGCTAAAGAACATGTCTCATATGACCATAGTATTTTATCTAATTTAGCTTAGCTATCTCTCAGATGCTCTTTAGCGAACACCAAACGTGTCTCTTTATGAGCTCTTTAATAGAGGCTTCTTTCTGGAGACACGTCCAAGAAATCCTTCCCAGGGTGTAAATAACATTGTACTGTAGAAGTGTGTACAGCAACACCGGGTGCTACAAGATTTGTTTGTAACTCATTGAAAGTCTAAGGATTGTCCTGAACTGACTTCATCATAAAACGAACATTATGTCTCAGTTGCTTTGCTCGACCTTCACGCTAACCATTTACCTTCATACCATTTGATTGATAGCTAAAAAAATGTTCCTTACAGAAGAAATTTCAATGTTTACAATAGAGGAATTTTTTTCTATATCCATGACCGACATTGTGCAGTTTAATAATATAGTTTCTTGAAGATTCTGAATGCTCATCGGTCTTAGCCATTGTATTATTGGAAATGTTTGTTCCGCGAAGTCGAGGAAGAATGCCAAATCTCATACTTGAATTAAGAGATAACCAACCCTTTTCGAACGTTTTAGATTATTCTAGAATCTTTTTGTCAAACTTTTAAAAAACTTTCGGAGTGTTAGTTTATATCAAAACACAAAAGCTGTCCTTGTTGCCTATACCCTTGCAGTCGCATAATAGTGAGTCGTATAAGAAACCAGCATTTATTTGCTGCACTCTCCTGTTCTATAATTATGATCTAAACATATCCTTCGAGGAAGAGAATGTTTCTGGTACAATATAAACACAAAAAACAGATTCAAACTTAAAGAATATACAAATAGGGATGTACATTAGATTTCGTGTCTTTCTCTCTGACTTTGCCTATACTTATCCCCTAAAAACCGCTTTCTTTCATTCAGTCCGATTCTGACTCCACACATTTCATCGGTAATGGAGGAAAGAATACATAAAAACGCTCCGAAGATGATTGAATAGGATCGAAAGCTCAGCAATTTAGTTTGTTTTTTACCAAACTCATTTGTTTAAAAGAGAGATGAATACACGACAAGGGATTTATCATCTACAAGATGGAATAAAAAAGACAGTTAGAAGTATTGAAAGTTTCCAAAGGAAATTAATTAAGGCGAAATACACCATGATCTTCAACAAAATTTGCATATATATATATATATATATATATATATATATATATATATATATATATATATATATATATATATATATACAAGAGAATTGGCATGGAGACGGATGAACTTTGAATTCAATATATATATATATATATATATATATATATATATATATATATATATATATATATATATATATATATATATATATATATATATATATATATATATATGGGCATTGAACAATTATATGAAAAAAAATAATTATTTAAGCAATGTGACCTAATGAAAATAAACATTAAGTTAGGTTAGATTAGGGCCTGTTATGTTATTTGAGCTTAATTTTTGATCAGTTTAGTTATAGTAACAATATGACAGTCTTTCATTTTCTGTCATTTTACCTGTAACTTTGTTCTATCGATTCTTCAAACCTGGGCAAATTGAATTCAAAGTTCCCCCATCCCCATGCCAATTATTGTTTTCTTAGGGGTGAGGATTAAATCTTGGATGATTAGGAAAAAACTTACGTCTGCTAAACACTCATTAATTAGGGTGTTAATACCTTAATAGACGTCAAAAACCTACAAAAACATTCGTTTCGTCTAAAGTTGATGTCAGGTTCACATCAAAGGTAGTTTTGTAATTTTAACGTTCAAAATTTTTTTTTAAAATCATAAACATTAAAAATAATAATTGTATCATCTTATATTTTAAAAATTAAAATCATATAATCTTTTTTTCCTTGTATATTTAACATAAATAAATAAAAGTTTAAACTACATGATTAATTATTAGCTAACTAGGATTATGTACTACACATTTTCGTTTTGACGGATACATCAAAATGTTTTTTGTTGTAATTACTAATAAAGACCAGGTGATAAATGATTTTTGTTTTACTTATATTTATAGTAAACCAAAGTTTTGTGTTCACGTTTTTAATGAGACTGAAATCAATTCTTTCGGAGTCAAAAACACTTTAGAGTGAATTTGTTTGTAAATTATCCTTGGCATAAATATGCAACATTTCATGTTCTTCAGAAGAGGCACGGCAGTGAATTAGGCGTTCGAGGCTATCACGAGATTAAGGTTAGGCTAAGGTTAGGTTAGATTTTGGTGCAAGGAACTGGGGCAAACTTATCGCACAAAGTTTTCCCAAATAATTAAGCTTCTGTTGAGATTTTAAGCTCTTTAATACATACAAAAGTAATTATACCCATTTTCACCATGCGTGAATGAAATAAACGATTGTCTCAAAATTTTGATTCTTCTAACCAAGTGTCTTTTCGCAATCCAACACTCAAATTCCATTCACTCTTATTACAGCACCACTGGTAAGGCGAAGATGCTAATCAAAGTTTCATATGTCCATTTTTGCAAAGTCGCTATACAACCTAACTTAAACTAACCTTAGCCTAATCTTATCCAAACCTTAACCTCGCGATAACCTAAAACGCCTAATTCGCTACCAGGCCTAGTTCCCCAAAAGACCCGCAACATTTACTACATGACAAAAATCACTCAAATCTTTTTCGATTAAATATTTAACGAGACTCCACAATGACGTGTTTAAACTTCTGCTCCAAAGTGCATATCTTAATTTATTGTCCTCTCCGATTATATCTTTACCTCTATCGCCTCTCAACTTCTGGAATCTCGAGACGCATACAGTCAACTGACCCCAACCCCAAAAGTTTTAAACTGTACCCACAATACCAAAGACACGGTGAAACTTGGTATCAGAGCGATCCTCCAAGATCTGTTTGTTTCCCTTGTCATTGTTAATCCTGGCGCAGCTGTTATTTTGCCCTATTATTAGCATTATCTGTTAAAAATATAGAGGGAGGTGAGGTGGTAACACGCTTTGCGGGGGAGTGGGGGGATAAAGGCTTAATTTGCGTTATTTTCCGTTATATGGGACTCCGATGAGCCCTGGTAGACCTTTGCCATCTGGAAATATGTTATATAATAATCTCATGATAGTTAAATTATCGGGATAGGGGTAGAGAAGCCCTGTTTGTTTGTCTAACGGCGGTTTGCCCATTACACTCGCATCTACACACCCGAGGTTTCAGGTTGGAGAGATTTTGAAGATTATGTTGTGTTTATTTAATATTTACAGCTATCCTATTTGGGGCTCTTTTTTTTGCCCCTCCCGATTTTTGTGTGATCCGAGAAATCAAATTTTATGGCACGCAATCGACCCTCTTTTACAACCGAACCGTTACACCCCATAAAAATCCAGGCCCGGTAGCCCAACCAGTCATATAAGAGGCACACTTTCACATGAAACTGGTTGTAATTATGTATATAGCCAATCTAAGGGTGTATGTATACAAAATATGTATACGACAGCAACGTACAATCTCTATGCGCACATCTACGCATATGATGTAGGATGAAAAAAATACTTCTACCGAACATGTGATGTGATGGAGGACGTTTCATTTTGACCTATTATGGAAAACCTTTTGATTTTTGTTTGGTTTTCGTCCAAAGATACTCATTTCCTCATCGGATTATTCCAAATATTAAGAATTTCAAAGTGCATCGAGAGATTGGTCGAAGTAATACGGATTCATTGGATAATTTTACGAGATAACAAAATGCAACCAAGCATTCTTATAGTTTTCACACAGGGATGCATTCAGTCATGTTTAACGACCCACAGCTGACGTTATAATGGTGGCATTTTCCCGCACCTCCCAATAAATGGGGAACTTGGGTACAAAAGTGTAACTTTTATGGATGGCTTCAAATAACGAGAATTGATTCTGTATCTTCAGGAAAGTGAAATATTCAGTGAATGTTTCTTAGTTCAGTTCGGAAGATTTCTTTGCTTCCTTCCTTGTCTGTACAGGGTGGTCCGAAACTCTTGTCACCCCCTATTAATCAGTTTTTTTTATTTCAGATTGGCCGATACGAACTCCTACGGTGTAGAAGAGAGGTAGCGATAATGAAAAGTGAATACACTAAAACCAGTACATGTGCTCAATATTATTATATTGTTCTTATTACTACTCGGTATAGGGAGGCAATATTTACGGACCACCCAGTAGATAAATTCCTACGATCAAAATAGCCAAATGTGTTTGAATGAGGTGCCTCTAAAATGAGCTAGAAGTAGATTACAACAAGTTTTGTTAAAATCAAGGGATCAACTGAAGAATCCACCGCCAAGATGTCTTGGGCGGCGGAATCAAGCTAGGAATTACCGAGTAAGTCCCCCTCTCTTGTTGTGGGGGGGTTATAAAAATCTGTACCAATCATTATATGGAGATAATGTTCTGAAATCTTGTTTCAAAGATAATTTAATACATTTATTTATAAATCATTTGCTTGCTTAAAACAACAATAAAGAAATGATTTTTACATCAAATGAGATTTATTCATTTAAAATTTGATGTCAAATTAAAAAAGTTTGATTTTAATCATCTCAATTATCATTTAAAGAATTATGAATAAACCGAAGGGAATGAATGATTTATATAGATTATATCTAAATTATAATAAAATTCAAATGTACTATTGATATTACTGATAATTCTTCCTAACTTTCAAATAGTGACTTAACAGATCTTGTTGCTTACTAGAAATGTTGATTGACTCAAAAGTATTTATAAATAATATTCGCAATGAACATTAATTGGATCAACTGGAGAATCCGACGCCCAGAATTACTCAACTGGAGAATCTGCCGCCCATAATTACTCAACTGGAGAATCCGCCGCCCTGAATTACTCAACTGGAGAATCTGCCACCCAGAATTACTCAACTGGAGAATCCGCCGCCCGGAATTACTCAGGTGGAGAATCCGCCGCCCGGAATTACTCAAGTGGAGAATCCGCCGCCCAGAATTACTCAAGTGGAGAATCCACCGCCCAGAATTACTCAACTGGAGAATTCGCCGCCCGGAATTACTCACCTGGAGAATCCGCCGCCCAGAATTCCTCAACTGGAGAATCCGCCGCCCTGAATTACTCAAGTGGAGAATCCGCCGCCCTGAATTACTCAACTGGAGAATCTGCCGCCCAGAATTACTCAACTGGAGAATCCGCCGCCCGGAATTACTCAAGTGGAGAATCCGCCACCTGGAATTAGTCAAGTGGAGAATCCGCCGCCCAGAATTACTCAAGTGGAGAATCCACCACCCAGAATTACTCAACTGGAGAATCCGCCGCCCGGAATTACTCACCTGGAGAATCCGCCGCCCAGAATTCCTCAACTGGAGAATCCGCCGCCCATAATTACTCAACTGGAGAATCCGTTGCCCTGAATTACTCAACTGGAGAATCCGCCGCCCGGAATTACTCAACTGGAGAATCCGCCGCCCAGAATTAATCAACTGGAGAATCCGCCGCCCGGAATTACTCAACTGGAGAATCCGCCGCCCAGAATTACTCACCTGGAGAATCCGCCGCCCAGAATTCCTCAACTGGAGAATCCGCCGCTTGGAATTACTCAACTGGAGAATCCGCCGCCCAGAATTACTCAACTGGAGAATCCGCCGCCCAGAATTCCTCAACTGGAGAATCCGCCGCCCTGAATTACTCAACTGGAGAATCCGCCGCCCAGAATTACTCAACTGGAGAATCCGCCGCGTAAAATTACTCAACTGGAGAATCCGCCGCCCAAAATTACTCAACTGGAGAATCCGCCGCCCGGAATTACTCAACTGGAGAATCCGCCGCCCAGAATTAATCAACTGGAGAATCCGCCGCCCGGAATTATTCAAGTGGAGAATCCGCCGCCCAGAATTACTCACGTGGAGAATCCGCCGCCCAGAATTACTCAAGTGGAGAATCCGCCGCCCCAGACATCTGGGCGGCGGATCCTCCATTTGATCCCATTAATTAACATCAGAGTCACTACACCTAAAGTATTGACCTCGCTCAAAATTCATAGAAATGTTCAATGATTAGAAACACACCATGAATGTAGTAGTAGTAGTAGTAGTAGTAGTAGTAGTAGTAGTAGTAGTAGTAGTAGTAGTAGTAAAAATAGTGTTAGTGGTAGTGGTAGCAGAGTAACAAGGGAAAACTAAGGTGGGAGTGTCTGTCCCGAAGTTCTGAAGACGTGTGTGAAATGTTAGCGATCAATTTTCCTTGACTTGTCAAGTTCCATCTTCACAAGTTCCCGCTTGCGGAGTTGATGGACTATTTGTGCACACTTTATCAATTTCTCACGAGTGTGCCCTTCCTGCCCCATCCGTCGCATACACAACACTTCACTCTTCCTTCTAAGAGCTGGCCGGAGGGGTTCCCAGACTCTTATTTCCAAAAGGGGGGACGGGTAGCTCTTCCTTGGGTACCGAAGTGTTTACTGCTACTTGGATGGTGGCAAAAAAATGTGGCACCACTCTTGATGCACCTCCACCCCTCCATGAAGCCATGTCCATAGTGCCATCAAGCTTGCTAGCGATTGTCATTCTGATCTATATGTTAATTTCTCATTACGTACTGGGAACGTCTTCCATAAAATTAAAAAAAGGAAAATGAGAGAGAAGGGGTGGGGGGATATAGATGAAATTTCTAGTTACAAATATTTTTAATATTATATATATATATATATATATATATATATATATATATATATATATATATATATATATATATATATATATATATATATATTAATAGTCCTTGGGATTAAATTAGGTAGTTATTTGTCTATATTATCGCTTCAGTGTCTGCTCGCGCTTGTCTATCTTATAACCTGGATAATGGGCCCAATTTTTTTGCCACAATCGAGTCTAGAGTGACTAATATGGAAAGAGAGGGAGAAAAATAAAAGAAAAAAGAGAAGCAGAAGAGATAGGTAGATAAAGAGAGGCAAACATAAATAGAATTGAAAGTCTGAACATTAAAAGATCGAGAGAAATGAAAGCAGAGAGAGAGAGAAGAGAGAGAGAGAGAGAGAGAGAGAGAGAGAGAGAGAGAGAGAGAGAGAGAGAGAGAGAGAGAGAGAGAGAGAGAGAGAGAGAACGAGACAAATAAAAAAAGATTAAAATAAAGTAATCAGAGAGAGAGAGTGTGTGTGTGTATGTGTATACGGGAGTGTGTGTGTGTATTAGACGTGCGGTGGGGAGCGATCCCGGGCCCCCTTCATCTTTAAGAGGGCTGACAACTGATCTTCACGCAATTTTGTCAACTGGACGACAAAACCGGCCTAATGACAGCGAGCTTGTGCGCTAAAGATCTGATCCAGGTATCGGAATCTCCGGTTAGTTTTCCACTGGGGTGAAAGTTTCGCCTCCCAATGTGATAAGAGGAGGAATTACCCCAGTCGTCAATGACCACTCAGAGCTTCACCACCTAATAACCCTCGCCGCTCACCTTAGTTAATAATGGACTTGTAATTAAGTCCCAATAAACCTAAGGGATTTATAGAGGTCAAAACAGATGGGTAAATCTGACGAAAATTACACAAATCAATCATTAGTTCTGTGTATCAGTGATGATAATTTAATTGACTAATTAAATTAAATATTATTACTGATACTACTACTATAGTAGAGGTAAACTTTATTTGATAATCGCCACTGCTGTGTGTTATCTCTTCGTGGCAGTTTTTAATCAGATTTTTCCTTTTTAATTTTATTTCATTTGATTTCTCTGATTAAAATTTGGTCAAATTAATATTGAATGAGAATCTAAAAGGCTTGTTTTGATCAGTAGTTGCCCTCGTTCGCTAGGGAGGGGATTTTCAGGAGAGTTGTGCGTCCCTAGAACACCAAGTAATCTCTCTTACCCTGCATAGCGCAGTTCATTCATTCGCCACACTCACTCAATTCTTACAACTTCCCTTTGATTGACATAATAGTAAACCTTCTTTTCGTAATTCCCTCGTTGGTGTTACAATTTTTCACTTCTCCACTTTATCACTCTTCAACTCTCTCACTTAAATATGTTTGCCTAAGATTTCCTTGTTGTTTTTGACTATTTTGAATGAGTAAAACTTGAAAATAAAATTAGGGTTTGCATCTAGGTGATTTTAATCGGTTCCACATAAAGAACCAATTCACAGATTATTTCTCAAATTTGTCTCTTTTATATGGAAATTTTAATACCAAATATATCGGCATGAATATAAAAAACAAAGAATAGTAAAGAATGTAGTCGGACAAAAGAGTTATACATTTGGCAACGAAAGTACAATTTTATTTCATTGTCAAAATCAAGTGATAAAAAGTATCGATTGACAAGGAAGACAGTTTACGGAGTTTTGGGTATAAAAAATATTTAATTCTTTACTTAGGAGACCCATTTCGGAAGTGAATGGCTCCCATAATCAGTCCAAGAATAATATAATTATAAGAATTAGTTATTATTTTATACCCCCCCAAAATCTGTGAACTGCGTCTTCCTTCTCATGTTTTAGCCAAAACCAAGTGACTTTTACATACCTGATATTATTAATATACGAAAGGCTCTTTACACATGCGAAAGCAGCGAATCTGTAGTTTCTTACACAATAAAATGAAACAAAACACTTACTGTTAGGTTAGGTTAGTTAGGTTAAAGAAAGAAAAAGAAACAGGAGAGGTGATACCCTGTAACTTATTTTCTGGCTTATCACAGAATTCCTTCCATATGGGATGGATTAGGACATCGATAAGGCCCAGGTGTCGCTCAAAACATGCATATTGACTGATCTTATTTAGGAGATTTGCGAGCCAGGTTCTTTTCAAGCGCCACATGTAGTCACTTTATTTGCGTATTTACTTACAACAATGGCATCTGAACAGATGCCATCGTCGGGTTTGACCTCTTAAATAACTCAAAAATACAAATCTTAAATAATTCAAGGTTGTTTTTATCCATTTCTTCTCTCCCCTTCCCTGTCTATACTACATGCCCTAGATAGTGGGCGAAACTTCGCTTCCACCACCGAGTACAGAAGAGTGAAGTGCGGTTAATAAGAAGATAGAGGTGGAAATCAACCAGAGCATCTCCGTTCTTTTTGATTTGTACTTGTGGTTCTTTTTATTGCTTTTCCAAGTATTTACCACAAGAAATCCATCTATTGGATTTAAATCTGGGCTCAGTGGTAGCCCCTCTGTAAGGTTGGATCCATTTCTTAAAAAAGAATTATTGGTGTCATTAGATGTATGCCATGGGGCATTCATTGCCCTGCTGAAATAAAACCTCATTTTTTGGTGTTGCGAAATGCAATTTTTGAATAAGTTGTGAGTTAATTATTTCCTGTCATACAAAAAAAATCTCCACTGGTCGTGATGAAGATATGCATACCCATACTATCAATAGAACCACCTTCATGCGTCACAGTTGCTACCACACAAGCAGCGTATGGTAAAAATCTTCAAAATTGTTACCAAAAGTTGAATTTTTAAACAATTTTCTTGCAAGATATTTTCAAATGGAATTAAATAAATTACATGTAATACAACAATGTCTGATAATAATTTTCATCTCATCAGGTAACTTTAGACCATTGTTCACGTAACCACTTACTGTCATTTTGAGGCCACTGAAGAGGATATTTCTGTTGAACTCCTATATCCCTTGCTTCTTTCTCGCTCTGTATCTTTTTGACCCTTGACCTTTTAGTCTCTTTCTAACTGTTCTGGGGGATGTTTGTCTATGATTAGGTAATGAAGCCCGAGTTATAGATGTGTTTTTTATGTGTTTGAAGACGCTTTCAAACAACTCTCTCTCTCTTGGTCTCTTGATATCCTTTTATAGTGTTTTGCATACCATATCTTAAACATATTTTGGGGGGAAATATGGATAAGTTTGATTTGGGCTTTCTGTGCTTCTGTAGTTTCTTTATTTTTAGTCATTTTACTTATCTAGAACGAATTTGAATGCACACTAGAAATAAATTTAAGCTGAAAAAAATATTGGTTTAATTCTGATTTTAAAAAACACTATTTTATTAATCACACACCATTTATTAAAATACTAAACAATTCTAAAATATTAACAAAATATTAAAACATATTAGAAAAATACACATTATTATAATACATAATTCTGAATGCTATAATAAATTATAAAAAGTTTTATTAAATATAAAATCTATGAGGGGTGCTTTAGACTTGTAGCCAACGGTGTATAGGCAAATGCGTATATTCATTATACACATATGGTATGTTTTCTTATTGTTCTTACGCTATGTTATGTTGCATTGTGTTATATTATGTTATGTAATCACCTAGGAGATATCATGGAATATAAAATTGAGTGATATGTACATAAATATCATATAAGTATTATATAAACCTATGTTAGTTTATGCTATCTTATTTTAAATTTTGCGAAACAAAGGAAGTAATATTTAACAGAAGTAATATTAAACATAAGTAATATCAAACTGGCAGATTTATTTATAGCAGGTCATCCAACAAATTCATGACGCTTGGGGAAAATGTAAAAAAATAAAGGTAAATTTACTTAATTGTATAGTTTTGTAACATTTTGTTTTGCTGCCGTTTGGCATTCTTTGATTTTGAAAAGAACGAAACCAAATTCTTTGAAAATATAAGAATTACCTTATCAAAAACAATCGAGCTATTAACGTGCCTTTAGCAAATGAGCGGCAAATGAGGATTAGCCTACTTAAGCTCCCACTACCTGTTCGTTGCTCATTTATTTCCGGTAACTGGTTAACCTAGTTCTAGTTAATAGCTAAACAGGTCGTTGGTAGCTCAAAATATTTAGGATAGCAATTCTTATTTTTACAAAGAATTTCGGTTCTAAGCTTTTCAAAATTAAAGGATGGGAAAAGGTTGTAGAACAAAGTGGTTAGTATAAAGTGAATTAACTTCACATCCTTTTTTTCAAGCAGCACGAACTCTCCAGATGACCTAATGCCATAATCTGATCATCGGCTTGTTAGGATTATATGAGGTAACGGAATTAATAATAAATTGACAGATCTATTAGTGCAGCAAACTAATTACAAACCTGTTTTGTTACGCTGCCCGTCGTTTTGCTAGGATAAAGAAGTTAGGATCTTAATTTCAAAGCAATCAAAAAGATAAAATAAATTAGGACGAATATTAGGTGAAAAGCATAAATCCAATAATTGCTAACCAGACTCCGTCTTTGAACTTCGCCATGAAAATGAGAGGATCCATAAAATTTAAAAAAACAAGCCATTCAAAAAGCACTTTAATGTTTCTTCAAGGCGTATCGGAACGCCGGTCTTAAATAATTAGGTCCGTACCAAAAAATGTCGTTCCAGAGGAAAAATTCCGTCCGCACCTGAGAATATGTTCTTCCTAATGGAAAATTTGCCTTCGCACCTAATAATATGCCTTCCTAAGGGAAAATTTCATTCGCACCTAATAATATGTTCTTCCTAAGGGAACTTACCGTCCGCACCTAATAGTATATCCTTCCATATGGAAAATTCCGTCCGTACCCAATGCTATCTTTACTAATGACGTGTATTTGCTGAGTTTCGACTCATGTTTGCCTCAACATTTTTGCCACGACCACCCGTGAATCAACATAGTGAATAGAAGTGTTCATCGAACTACAGAGGAATATTTGATGAATGTCCAAATTTCTTTTTCTAAATACGTCCACTCAAACAAAGAGTACAGGTATGAGTAAATAACAGATGAGTATTAATTAAAATATCATCGTTATTGACTAACGACTGCTTAATGAAAGTGCCCCCGCCCCTTCAAATGGACCGTTAAATATCAGTTATCCTCGACATGCGCCACACGTTTTAGGGGTCTTCGAATAACGCTGCTCTTTATTGTTACCATAATAACTGGGGTGTAAAGTATGGCAACTTTCTATGTGGTCAAGGTGGCATTGTTAATATTTATCTACATTCATCTAATTCGTGTTGGTGGACAAAATTCCCAAAGAACCGAATTCCCACCTCCTTCTTAATTCTCTGAACTACCCCCCACCCCACACCCCTCCCTCTCTCTCTCGTTCGGCAACTAAGTCAAGTTTTGTTTGGTGAGTGACTAGGCAAGTGAAGTTTGTCTGGTTGGTTTCAAGTTTGTTATGAATCAGTAAGATAACTGAGGTGGGTGCATATATACTGTATAGTGGTGTTCCTCAGGGTTGTTTGTTGAGCCTCCTGCTGTTTATCAGAAATTCAAGCTCAGACTATAAAAATATCTATACTTAGTAGTTTATTTAATGTTTAGCTTTGTGTGAAAAGTTTTCTTCCGCAGTGTAGATGATGGACGATACGAACGCAGAGAAATGGGTGCATGTGATGATAGGTCCCTGGCGGTTAACTTTGCAAAGCATATTCAGCCATGTGCAGTGCAAAGCTACGACCCTCAAGTTACATCAGTCCACAGGTCGACTCATTGTTATGTATGAACGAGGAGATCAATGACCCCGAGAGTTGAATGTACTTTGTATCAATCTGGAATTATCCGCTTTGTGCAACAAGGTGGTATGTTTCATTTATTTAAAGAAAGCCTCATTAACAAATTAGGGTTTGTAAACTGTCAAGAACAAGTTTTTAATAAGAGCTCAAGAATGAAAAGCCTTTCGGAAAAGAAAGAACTCTCAAAACGGTGACAAGATTTGAACGAGAGGCTTACCGGGTATTACAAAAGTCCTGTTACACTCCATACGACGGTCTCAACAAAAAACACAATTATAGTTTTGATGCAGTTAGACTATTTTTGTTGTTTTACTATATAAATATGTGTTTAAATTGTAATATTAATTAATGAGGTCGCCCTCGGCGGCGGCAAACGTTGCGGACGATGTCTTTCCTCATGCTGGGCCCACACGCGGTTGAGGGAGGACTTCAGGTCACTGACGTTGCTGTAGCAGACCTTGCAGGGCTTGTCCTCGACATGCGCCCACACGTTGTAGTCAAGGAGATTAAATTCGGGCGACTGCAGCGGCTAAAGTTCCTTCCACCAGAAGTTCATCTTCGACCCCAACCCCTCGTGCATGGCCTTGGCCGTATGGGCAGGGCAATGTCCTGCTGAAAGACGTAGTCTGCCTTCTTTGTGATGTTTCTCACCAAGGGCAGGACTTTCTTGGCCAAGATGTTCCTGTAATCGGTCGAGGTAAGCATTCAACCGGTCGCGAACCACACCGGCGACATCTTCTCTCCGTTTGAAGCCACGAAGCCGATACATAATTACGGAGAACGAGTGCTTAGTCTGGGACACGTAGCGGACTTCGAAGAAGTCCTGGCCAAAGCTTCTCATGCGGTCGTTCTTCTTGTTGATGACCGGATCGACTGTGAAGGATTTTTCATTATATAAAAGGATAGTTCGATTGCGATGTCTCTTCAAGTCGTTTAGAAGGCGATTATAGCGCTCTCGACGTTGTTCTCGCATACGGTCGGTGAGCAGAGGCATTTTCACGAACCTCAAGTTCTTGTCACCGTCCCCCTTGACTCCCCTGGATACCTTGGTCACCGAGATGTTCTTGTTCTTCGCCAGTGCAGTCATTTTTGTGATTCGGAACTTTTTCGAAGGCCTTTGAGGTCTTACTCGTTATCGAGCTTCTTCACGACACTGTGGGCGGTCATTCGACTACTAATGTTGAGC
Source organism: Ceratothoa steindachneri (assembly GCA_963969495.1). NCBI lineage: Eukaryota > Metazoa > Arthropoda > Malacostraca > Isopoda > Cymothoidae > Ceratothoa > Ceratothoa steindachneri. Next base: position 221,588,358 of record OZ018317.1, read on the forward strand.
CGCTTGACGATGGTGGACTTTTGGTGGCGCGCGCGCAGGAAATCTGAGATCTCGATTCTTTTCACTTCCACCTAGACACACAATGTAAAAGAGGTTTTAATGACACGTGCTGGAAAAGTAGAACTTTAAGTTTCTTTGATGGAACTTGTTCTATTATGCAAGTAAGACACTCGAAAGATAAAAAAACCCGAGTGTGACAGAACTTTTTCAAAACCTGGTAATTCCCGCGGCTTTCCCTAAGCTTAAAAAGACTCGGTTCAAATCAAACTTATAAGATGGCCACTTTGCGCCAGTTACAGCACCAATTCTCACGCATGGAATCGAATTTTGGAAATAAGAATACCCTACCATACCTTGTGGAGGACTCGCTAGCCTATTGAATACGGCGTTGGCTTTCTAGCGTCGAGGCACGAGTTGGACTCCAGAGAGATGGCAACCTCTTGGCGGATACGCCCCTTGGAAGGCCGCCACGCTCCCAGGTCGGGTCGGTCAGATACGGTGTTCTGTGTGTTGGTTGCCGTTTGGTGCGTGATGGTTGGTGATGGGGTGAGGTGTTTGGGTAATGTGGAATCGCCTGACCTACTACCCTGTGTGTCTGGTGTAGTAATTTCCCTGATTGGGTTATTCGGGTGGGGATGTGAAACGAATGATCATGTACATAGCCAATCATAACACCGCTATAGTTTCACTTCCCGTCTTCACAATACAACATACCTCCTCTGCTCCGGCGTTCTACCAATAGAGTACTAGCGCCCCCTATGTGGCACTCATACTCACATACTCCTAATGACATAGGTAGGGTTGTCCCCCTATTTGGGGTCACAAAGGGCCCCATCATCGCTGGTTGGCGTCGAAAACACCCCAACCCTAGCACAGGCCCTTGGTGCCTTGATAGTCACCATTGAGTGTCATTCTGATCTTTATACGCATTTTATTATCTGTCCCTTATACAAGGGACGGATGGTGCTCCCTGCCTACCTACTACCTGGTTCCTCCTTGCCCTGGTCGAGTTTAGGACGCGTGATTAGGGCATGCAACCAGTGGAGAGGACCAAGGCGTTGCCACGAACCTGATTCCTTCAGGAATCGACAACGATGGAATCAATCGAGGGCTCTTCCTCAACACCCGTCGCCTGTGGGCTTAAATGAACAGGTTTTGTATGAGTTCTACCACCTAATACTAGTTTTGGTCGGTCTAAGTAAGAAACATGAGGTTTTAAGTGAGTTCTACCACCTAATACTAGTTTTGGTCGGTCTAAGTAAGAAACATGAGGTTTTAAGTGAGTTCTCAACCCCATTAAAAAAATGACATTTAGAGGATGGCAAGTTGTTCCTTTTGTGCCATCTGGGCCAAAATGCTTTGTAATATGGTTGTTAATGTTGCTGACTACATGAGTGGGTATTTAAGATTATGTTGTGTGTTAAATGTGGCCCATCAAAAATTGCTCAATTTACGGTCAAATGCAAAGTCATAACCAAGGTTGGATGTTGAATTTGAGAGGATTAGTGGATGCGTGGAACTTCTGAATAAGGCTAGATGAGGAACTAAAATCATTAAGAGAAAGAGTGAATGAGGTTAAATATAACAGACTAGTAAAAAACTTCGATACAAAAGCCGAGAATGGGTACCATAAATCACTAGGAACCATTTGTTACAATAACACAACCTAGGAACTAAGAACTCAGGAGCATCGAAACTAATGGCACAGATACTCAATACACCCAAATCAGCCGAGACTAAGAAAAAGAAAATGATTTTATTCAAAGCTTAAGCTCTTGGAATCCAATTTTTGTTTTCCTTGCACGTAAGTAACATCTTTGCAAACGATGTCAATGAGTAAAGAGGTAGAATCCTTTAGAACTCGCATTTATTCTAGTTTCGCAATTGTCGAGAGCGATCCTCTATCACCCTGTTTTAAAAGGCGAAACTCACCAGAGAAACAAGAGCTAAATTTTTTTAGAAGATAACTAAATTGGAAAGTTGATAATGTCAAAATGAACGGGGATCCTACCCGAGCTTGGAGCGCAACTCTCCATTTACTCGTTCAACAATAGCTCAGTCCCAGGAGAACGAAGGCCGGGTTGGTTCCCTGGGAGCTGCTCATCTCGGTGCTCTTCTTCCAAGAGGAGTCGAGGCTGGCTCGTTTGACTTGTTAGTTTAGTCAGGAGGATAACTAGCACGGTACCTTTGGGTCATTTTGTCAGCAGGGGGGAGGGGGTGGTTGTCGTGTTTGCTTACTTGGAATGAAACTCTATGGTCGAGTCCGGGGTCAGTGGGGTAGTTTGTTCTTGTATGTTTACTCGGAAAGAGAAATTGGACGGTTTGTTCGAGGACGTTTGACATTGGTGTGGTTTGGTTGCGTTTGTTTAATCTGGAAGAGGAATGGGGTGATTTTTCAGGTCAGTTTGCAATAGGGTTGTTTGTTTGCTCAAAAAGAGAAATGGGATGGTTTGTTCTGGTAGGGAGGTTAGTGGAGTGGTTTGCTCACCCCTCTTTCCTTATCTTTCTCGAGTTTCGAGTTGTAGATTTATTGTGTAGTTTTCTGACTGTACGGTCGTTGATCGGTCAGGCAATTGGCCATAATTTCGGGTATATATATATATATATATATATATATATATATATATATATATATATATATATATTTATATGTGTGTGTGTGTGTGTGTATGGAGAGGGGTCTTTTTATGTACTTGTGGTTTGAATGGAAAGTATTTTGATTGCACGTCCGTGGTTATTCCGAGGCCTTTTGATTGTACTTATGCGCTTATTGTGGGGCATGGGAGGGTATTCGGCTCTATCTTCGAGTTTATTGTGGCTATTTTTCTTTTGGTTGTACGTTCTGGCTTAATAGGTAGATGTTTCAGTGCATGCTTAAGTTTTGGGAGGGTCATTTGGTTGTGCGTATGTTTATTAGACTGTCTTTCCTCTACATTTTGGTTTATTGGGAGGAATTTTGCCAGGACAGAAGGGTTTAATGGGGAAATATTTAGCTGAGCATAAAAGGGTATTGGCCTGTCATTTTGGTCTACGTCTGTGGTTTTCGGACTGTCTGTTCGTTGCACTTCCGGTTTTGTTGAATTCCTGGTTTCGGGGGCAGGTTGTCTTACGATGCCGTTTCTCTTTCTCGGTTTAAGAAAACTGTTCTAGCTGTATTGGTGAAGACCGTTTCCGTTCTAGTGCAAAAACATTTTTCTTTAGTTGCTCAATTAAACATATATGTGGTTCGTATAGTCAGATGTTTTCAAATTTGTTGAGGTCACTTCCCCCATCGAGCGATATGAAATCGGATCTACAGAGATATGGGGTAGATTTCTACCCACACTGGTGCTATGTAGACACCTCTAAAGCCTTCACTGAGATCTATCTCCCTCAGTTCCATTTAGACGATGTACGTCCGTTTATGGTCGCGTTCACCGAGAGAAATATGGCGAGAGTTAATTGGAGACGCATTGGCAGTGTTTACACAGCGGCAATATTGCCACATGTCAACTTCTCTCTGATGAAGATCCCCTCGTCTATCCATCCTAAATGCCCTCCCCCCTAACCCCCTCTCACTCCAACCCTCTTCTTCCAGCCAATATTAAGTGTGACTCCCTCACGCACGCCCAGGATCGACATGATCATCTCCGAGCGAAGCGTGGCGCCGTCTGGCGGCTCCTCACGCACACATTCTCCGGTCGTGGTTGCATATGACCGATTTGGAACAGGTGGGATCAATAGAGGATTTAATTGGGCGTTTAAGCTGCCTCTAAAGGAGAAAATATAATAAAAGAGGGTATTACATCGACCTTATTGCTTACCTAATTTCATCCATGGGCCAGATTCCGTTTCGGGAGGGCGCTTAAAAGGGCGGGGTGTATACCGCATTTCATATATACTTTTGCTTCTGTCAGCACACTCACGTTTTGATACGGGGGATTACCCCTTGCGTCATCTCCCTTTTCCCTCCCTCTTTAGAAAATTGGTCCAGTGAAACTCAAGAACATTGACCGACACGGGCAAATTTAATTTTGACGAGCTCTTTCGTCCAAAGAGCAAAGGAGGGTATATGTACGTACAACTAAAGAGGAGGTGACTAAATCACCTATGTGTCCACATGTGCGGCTTTACTCTACTTAGACACGTGCATCGTCTTTACGCTCCTTTAATTTAATTACCATTGGTGAACAAAGTTTGCTCACTGAACTCAGTCGATCTCAACCAACTGAACCAGCGAAATGGAGGTTCGTGTATGTATGCACTACTTAATTGTGTGTGCGAGGAAGTTATTGGGCTGGTCCTTCCTCGTAAACGAGGCAATTTCTCCCTTAATTTTATAAACGAGCACCTTTTTATTGTTCAATAACACAGGAAACAAAATTATATATATATATATTACAGAAGAAAGAGAAATTGGACGTGAATGGGAATGAGATAAGAAACAGTTATTTGTAAAGACAAGAAAAAGAGACATTGGCCGACAAAGATCAAGGAGAGCAAGGAACGCCACAATGACAGAAATCTATACTGAAAAGACCAGGTGATATTTTTTTAATTATCCTAGTCGGGAATCGAAGCCGGGTCTCCTGGACATTTGACCGAAAATCAGACGACCCGGGATCGATTCCTAGCCTGGATAATTCTTCTTTTTTTTCCAATTTTCGTTATTTCTGTCTATTTCAGTAAAGATTGCCTTCATTGTGGCTTCCCTTGCTCTCCTTGATCTTTGTCGGCCAATGTCCCTTTCTTTTGTCTTTAAAAATAACTTTTTCTTGTCTCATGTGCCCATTCACATCCAATTATTCTTTCTTTTGTACTATCTATCTATCTGTCTTTATATCTATCCATGTATCTATTTAGAGTTTCTTTTTTGTTTTTGTTCCATTTCACATCATTTTTCTAAGTTACTCGTAACGTTTGGCCGCTGCAATTTGGAAGATAGTTTGTTTATTTCCTCCTAACTTTCGAAATATTTAATCCATTCGCTATAATCTATAGTCTCAACGTTTTGTTAAACTTCTATAATAAATATTTAGATACATATTTTCTTACTGACCGCAATAATATGAAAATTAACCAACAGGAAAATCAAAAGATGAATCCAAGCACTTTCGAACTTGCAAATATAGTTCGAAAGTGCTCGGATTCATCTTTTCATTTTCATGTGGGTTAATTTTCATATAAATATATATATATATATATATATATATATATATATATATATATATATATATATATATAAATAAATATATATATATATATATATATATATATATATATATATATATATATATATATATATATATATATATATATATATACATATATGCAACGTCTATGTGATCTATATTATTAAGATATTTTTGGACTTATGCTTCGCTTGCATAATGTAAACGGGAAAAGCATAAATAATGGTAGCATGAAATTAATATCTGCTAAGACTCCTTTAGCCTCAATAACAGCCATTAGCAGTTTCTTATAAGAATGTAAAAGATTAGTGCAGGCTCTGGAGATCTTATATTCCACTCTTCTTCACAAACCTTTTCCAATTCAACAATGTTGCGATGGCCTCTCTTGTGCACAATCTTTTTCAGTATTTGAAACGGTTTTGAGAAGGCCACTTTCGTACAATAATGTGGTGTTGTGCGAGACATTTCTGAGTAGATTTGCTGCTATATTTGGAATCGTTTTTGTGAAAGGTGAACTGCCTCCCGAGACCCAGTTTCATTGCTGATTGCTCAAGTGTTCATCAGGTATGCGCTGTTAGATTTCAGAATTCATGGTCCCATCTATCACTTTTTATTTGCCAACGCCATCAGCAGAGAAACAGCCAAACAACATAATCGAACCTTCTCGTTTCTGACCAAAGTATTTTATCTAATTTAGCATTGCTATAGTCCAGATGGTCTTTAACGAACATCAAACAGTCCTTTTTATGAGCTCCTTTCAAGAGATATTCCCATGTAGGGACATGTCCATGAACTCCATTTTACTGTAGAAGCGTGTAAATCAATGCCAACTACTGCATTATTTGCCTGTAATTCATTTGATGAATTCTTAAAATTGTTTTTGTGTTGATCATAAAACGGAACATCTCTCGGCTCACTTTCTTTGTTTGACCTTCAAGCGGACGATACACCGTGATGCCATTATATACATATATACTTCCCAAAATGTTCCTCACAGAATAATTTTGAATGTTTACAATGTTTAAAAATTTTATATATCCATGGCTGGCTTTGTGCAGTTTAAATATATGGTTTCTTTCAGATTCTGAATGCTTGGCTGTCTTCATCTGTGTTTTTGAAAAGGTTTCCTCGGATAAATCGTAACAACATTTAACAAATCTCGGTCCCAAATTAGTATTTAGCATATCTTTTCGTCCCTTCTAGTTTACTTTAGAATCGTTTTTAAAACGTTTTAAAAACTTTCGAAGTGGTGGTTTATAGGAAACAATGCTCATGTAATCATTAAAACATAAAAGTTATCCATGTTTCCTATACCTTTTTGCGTTTCATAATATTGACTCGTATACGAAACCAGCCCCTATTTACTGTATTTAATCTCTTGCTCTAAATAATTTAAATGTACGATGCAAGGAAGAGAATGTTCCTGCTAAATTATAAGCACGAGAACGAATTAAAGATTAACTAATGTACAAATGAGGCCCTACATTAGATATTGTGTCTGACGTTACCTATTCATATCCAAGCCTATATATATATATATATATATATATATATATATATATATATATATATATATATATATATATATATATATATATATATATATATATATGAACTGTTGAGCTTCTTCCAAACCAGAGTTTCAATATTCAATATAGGGGTGAAAACCAAGCACGCTATTGTTAATAACATAAAACATCTTTATTTATGTGGATTTGAACGTTTCGAGGAACTGCCTCATCATCGGCAATAAAAAAAAAACAAGAAAGTAACGGGTTAAAATTTCTAGTTTGATAACATACTAAAATTGAATAGTGAAATTTAGGATAAATTACTTACTGTAAATTGATTCTAATATTCGTAGTTCGTTGGGATGGGGGCTATGACTAAGTATTTTAAAATTATCCAGATTAATTTCAGACTTGCATAATTTGATGTGATCTCATATGGGCGAGAACCGGCCCCAGGAGGGTCGACCTTCCCCGATGCTGCTCGATGCGACAATGGATTGACCTAATGGTCGAACCAATATAAGATGAATATAATATGAAGTAACTTATAAAAATAGCAGTGAATCTTGCGATTCGTTTAAAAATCCAATGTTGTAGCTAACTAAGCTCTTCACGAGAGGATAACGCATAAACTAGCCTTTGTAACGTAAACACCAAAAATTGCGTATCTATCAGTTATTTTAATTTTTCTCGCTGCTTTCGAAGAGAATGGAAAATTTACTTTATTCATACTAACTTGGCCTTATAAATCGATACCTATTTCCAGAAGCGCAATTATAATTTATTTAGGTTAGGTGTGAGCCCTTTGTACTGCCTGCTTTAGTGAGGAGCACCCGAGATGATTAGAGCCCGCAAAATGGTTCCGAATGGGGGGCTGAAACGACCGTGAGGCGTAGGAGCCGAAGCTCTTTTGGTGCTCTCTTTATTTCGGAGGACAGTTTTAGGAGTCCTTAAACACGCGAAGGGGGATGGGGAGCCGTGGTTTTAGCCGAGGCTGGGTGGGATCACTTTGTGCCGCCAGCTCTACCAGGGGAGCGCCAGGGTTGGGCAGAAGCCGTGGAAGGGTTCCGAATGGGCGCTGAACGGCCAGGATTTCCTTCTCTAAGAGATACATACCACATTGCTTAGAGGAAACACGGTGCGGCTTTCCGCAATTGGCACACTTGGTCATACATGATAGGGACTTATTGTGTACGGCCTTGGAGCAACTTACACTGAGTTTGGGTAAACCCAACTTTGCACGTCTACATGAGCGATTCATATGGCCTAAGTGGTGGCAACAGTAGCTACTACACGCCACTGGCAGGAATGCCTTCACAAGGCAGTGATATCAACCGGCCCGCACCGACTCATGGAGCCTGTTACGATCCAACGTGACGAAGAGTGTAAGGGTGGGTCTCGAGAACCCTTCCTGTTTTCCTATCACAAGCTCAAAATTGACTGCTCCTTGATCACTCAGGTCTTTGATGTTGACTTCCTATGAGTAGTCATCGAGTTCCCTCACATAAGCCACTTCTTCTGCGAAATTCATTGTAGAGTGCAACGTCACACTTACTGGCAAGACATTGAATGTCCCTAGGCATTAATCATAGTCGCTTAGGAAGGGTCCGCCACATTCGCCAAAAGATTACCGTCCGAGAAACGTTAAGCTATCTATCATTCAATCTAGCTAAAGCTCTCCTTTGATGAAGCATCTCACCTTCGGCGAATGTTCTGCCATCTGTGAAATGAATTACTAAAACGTGTTTGAATCCAGTGGGTTTAAAAACCTCAGGTGATCTCTGAATGAGGGACCCCGACGTAATCAAGGCTTCGCTGAGCACACCTGCGACTTTGGTCTTGGTCTGGGTCTCCCTGGCCAGGGGCGTCTCGGGGCTAGATTTGCAGGAATTGGTCTGGTTCTTTTCCAAAACGGCAGAAGAGGCGTCCATCCACAGTGGAAGAGGGTTCCCTCCTCTCCTTGCGAGTCTTCGGGAGCCCGTGGCACCTGCCGAGGGCCTTGCAGAGGAGCGGATTCATGGTCAGTTTCTGCCACAGAGCTAAGGTTCACCTCAATGGAAGAAGCTACTTTCTGGGTTAGGGTCTCATCCGGGACCATCTCCGGTCGAGATGTCAGGTATCCTGTCTATCGACTCCTAGGGCCTAGGGCCCATCACTGGGGCCGACATGCTGAGCAGCATTGGTAAGAAAGAGGGAGTGGGTGACATGCTGACTCTCATCAACATGACAAACTTTGGATCGACGAGGTGAGTGGGCAAGGCACGCCATGCCCTAAAGAGAGGGTGTGAAAATCGAGGTGACTCTGACTTTGTCTCGCTGTCTTCTTAGCCTGCTCTTGAGGAAGCAAAGGGGGGTTGCCTGGAGGCAGCCCTGTGTTTCGAGTAAATAATGAGTTTTATAGACAAATATTTGGCCTTAGCATGGGAAATAGTTTATCTCCGATATTGGCATGTCTCTTCATGGAATATTTTGAGACTGAACTCCTTCCCACAATTTCTCCCCCTTACTTTATATGATTAAGGTACATTAACGATGTATTTTCTGTATGGCCTAATGGCCATGATTTTGATACCTTTTTTAATAATTTGAATAATTTGCATATCTCCATCAAATTTAAATATGAATGGGAATATGGTAATAAATTACCCTTTTTAGATGTCCTCATTAATAAAGATCACCATGAATTAAAACTTGACGTGTATAGGAAACCAACCTACTCGAATGCCTATATACATTATTTTTCGTTTCACGATAATACTGTTAAAAAATCGGTAATTTCAAACCTTTTCTTTAGAGCATACACAATATGTCATCCTTCCTATTTAGATGAAGAAATTGTCATTATTCAGGACCATTTTTTCTAATTTGTATTACCCCGATTGGTTCATATCGTCTGCCCATTTTACAGCTAGAAAAACATTCTATGGTAATAAGCCTTCCTGCACTAACGACTTCAACAAATGTATAACATTGCCATTTAATAATAAATTAAATAGTTTAAAGGACATATTTGGTAAAGCGGGTATTAACCTAGCCTTTAAATATAATAATTCCTTAAACCAATTGATGATGGCCAGGAAACACAAAGAACATCATAACATAGGAGTATATGCAATACCATGCAACGATTGCCATAAAGTCAATATTGGGGAAACGGGGAGAAATCTAGACAAGAGATTGTACGAACACAAAACTCTCAGATATTAGAGTGGGCAGCCAAAGCAGTGGAATATTTTGCCATGTTAGAGACAAGAATCATACGATCAATTTCAATGGAAGTAAAATGGTATTTAAATCGGCTAACTATGTTAAGAGAAGAATCGTAGAATCGAGCTTGATATCGTCAGTTCCTAATTTAAATCTATCTGATGGTCAATTTTCTTTGAATCCTGTAATAAGAAAGCATATAAACAAAATAGTTAAATGTCAGCCCTTCAATATGTTTAGGCCTAACCCCCCCTCCCTCAGATTAGTCACAAGTAGGGGAGTGGGGGAAAAAGAGGGGATCTTGTGTTATGCTTATATGCACTTCTCTTATATTTTCTACGCAGTGTCAGTTGAAAAAGGGTGTGAGATACACCGAAACTGTTCTGAATTAAATTGTCTTCAGAGAATGTGGTTTAATTCCTCATCTTTTCTTGCGATATTGCATTAATTTTTATCATATACATATATATATATATATATATATATATATATATATATATATATAATATAAATCACAAGATCACTTAACACAGTAGATGCTCATTAACTCAAAGGTAATAAAGAAAGATGATATACAAAAGAAATTTCGTCTTTTTATAAGCCCAAATAAGGATCATACATTGATTTAAAAAAAAACAACAGAAAAAGAGAGAGAACAAACAGAATAAAAAATGAATTCACAAATGAAAATAAGTAATTAAAATATCATGTAAAAGAATACCGATAAATAAAATATTTGTTTAAAATAAAACAAGAATAACTAAATAGACAATAAGATAAGTAGAGCCAAATAGTTTGTCAGACAATTGTATACATTATTTACATCTGCTAGCCAAACTTCTAGGAATTCTATACTCTTTTTTTTTCCTTTTTCTTTGACTTGTTCGTTCCCAATCCATCTTGTATCCCTTAGAATTGCAATATGATGCAATAGCTGAAAGGGTATTTTGCCTTCGGGTCATTCGTCGATCCTGTTCTCGAGTCGTTTCCCAGGTTGGCCGATGTATTTTGGTGGAAAATCGCTGTACACGATCATATGCAACGCTCGACTTGTCCTTGCATTCCACTTTGTCCTCTTATACATTCGTAAGTTAACAGTGTAGTGTATTGGTGGGTTTGTGGGCCAATTTGATGCCTCTGAGGAATGATTCTAGCTTGAGCTCAAAGCTTAGGAAGAAATATAAAAATCCTCGAATTAGTTGCGAATTTAATTTTCCACATAATTTATCCTACAGAGCTACAGAAGCAAAGACCAGCAACGACCCTAAGATCCGCTCAAGGCCAGTCGGCTTACTCAGACGGTGTTAAACTACCACTATCTCATGTTAGTAAATTATGCTTTTTTTAACATGTTTTTTAACTACATATTTCAATTCTACGGTAAAAACTTATCTACATGTGTAACCTTTGACATGCAGGTTCAGTTTTCCTTGAAATAGAATGAGTGAGAGAGAGAGAGAGAAACAAAGAGGGGCAGCGTAGAGGAGAGCAGGTGGCACTCGGTGTTTGGTGTCATAGTGCCAAATTTTAACTCGACGTGACTTTGAGAGCATCGGTATGAACTCAGTCAAAGACTTTATTCAGTCGTCTTCGGGTTACACCGGATCGGATTTGCTCCCTTCCCCCACATACATTTTTAAACCCTCTCAACTTCCATCTCTCTAATAATTATATTTATCCAAATGTTTTATTATACGAGGGAATCCCATAATTACTATTAAATTGCACAGTAACAAATAAATAAGGTTCAAATATCAATTATTATCACAAGGAGATAAATTCTTAATACAATATTATGACGTATATAATGAGAAAGCAACTTTGTGTATTCACCAGAGAGAAACAGCAGGCTAGATACAACATTTATTTGAGCAAAAGGACGTCTTTTAATAAGGAAGCAAGGACCAACTGCAATTTTTTGGGTAGAGTTAGGCTGGATAAAAAACGGGATCTGCGATACTTTGACACATAGTCCCCCATCAACTTTGCCTAAAGCATAAAGGTTAAGCGTTCTCGGACATAAATTGAAATTCGATACTTAGTTTATTTTCAATTCGCATTTTCCTGGAACATTTTGAAATCCACTCGTATTTTATCCTATTAATTATTATAATTACCTCGAAGTCCATAAATGTATCTGTACTTGTATGAATTTTTCGCTTATGTTTGTGTACACAGTTCCTCCAAACACACGCCCTCGTATTGGAGGCACCGCCGAATGTTCGCTAATTAAACGGTAATCGGAGCTTGACGCCCGACCATCGGCGGCGTCCAACACAACGGAGCGTCATTGGAACTATGTGGCTAAACTCCCGACAACCAGAGTCCACCTGAGTCCACTCATGATTAGCTCAGTAGGAGACACCGCGTGTGGTAATACCGTAGACGAAACCCTGTGAAACGTGGGACTGGAGACCATATCTTATAGGGAAAACTAAAAACCTGATTTCGAGACTGTTCCCCACCTCGCTCCTGAGTATAGACACACGCGTACTTGCACGCCGCAACACGTCTCTTTAACAACATAAATCATCATTACCAGCCATAACATTTTAATATTTCAAATATTCAAAACAAATAATAAATTCATGCGTGAATTAATTGATTGCCCAAATTCCGTTGGCTTGCTTATGACTGGTTTGCCGGAGAGGATATTTACTGAGCTTCCCTTAGGGGATAGTGGAGGGAGGGATGATCGAATGATAGGGGCCAGATTGCTTGAACGTTTTGTGAACAATTCCTTAAGGGAAAAATACCGGGTAGCTTATGGGGAGGGGTTGGGGTAGAATGCAAGATAATAGACAGATGTATATTAGAATTTGTTAATATAACATTATGAAAATTAATCCAAAATGACTAAAATATAAACGTGGACTAAACTTTTGGAAGAATCGAAAGAAAATAAAAAGCGTGAAATTTAGAGCAGAAGGATCTAAATTTCAAACCTTGAAGGAAAGATTTAAAACATCGAAAGTGTATTATGAAATAGTGCCACCCATTTACCACGCATATACCCCATTTATATCGATAATTTTGTGTATTATGGATAGCAAATGGGGTCATTGCGTTCGTGTAAGACAAAGGGCACAGAGAGCAATTTATACATGGAATAATTGAGTTTGAAGCAGTAGGTACGTTAATCACAGATGTATTTGAGGTTGAAAGGCAATTGACAAACAAGGAACATCCCTTTGTTTTGTTTTTAGCTAGACAAGAGTTGCTCAAGTCGAATAATGCAGATCCACACGACTTATTTCTGGTCCACACTCAGAAAAAATCCTTAATTAGAAAAGAGATTGATCAGATCAGAATGCAGTAGCTCGGAAGAGACCCCCGCTATTCACAAAGCTGCAAGTTTGCACTCTTCTCAAGACCTCAACCTGCCAAGGAGAGGAAAAGGGGGCTTTCACCTGATAACTTGTTTGTGATTGTACTGTACTTAAATTAGTTCAGGGGAGGAGTATATCGTATGTGTAATGAAATCCAAAAAGCAGTGATGTAATCTGAAGTGGTTTGGGGTGTTTCAATTACCTAAGACCTGCAGGTGTGGAGATTTTGACAACCGGTGATTCTTTCCAAGAATGATCTCGCGAGTCGAACAAAATGGTAATTAAACTATTTCAAGGCATTGGAAGGATTCGGGGGATCTCTCGTATAAAGACCTCACTTAAACTTAAGGGTAATGCTCTGTTCCAAAACAAATGAAGTGCACCTGAACACAGGTGGTTTGCAATTGCCGTCAACTAAATCTTCAAAATGGAGCCCAAATAAAAAATGGCATTAGCTATCAGGTAACATATACCCGGAGGGAGTGGGATAAATATTTTTCCAGGAATATTTTATAAAGTTTATTTTTATTTACTTTCAGTTTGTTTTATTTTGCCTAGAATTTAATTTCAATTTTCTTTTTGTAGCATGGGATACTTCAATTAAAATAACTAAACATTTTTTGCCCTATAATAAATTACAAGAGTACCAGGTAGTCGAAGATGAATTTGTATACCGTATCCTCTTTAATAGTTCAAAAGGTCTGCAATCAAAGATTAATGAAATTAAGAAAAGAAACGAAATAAAATACTAGCTAGTTCAAGGTAATTGATCTAATGATATTTGCAATTAGCTGATTTATACTCAGTGGTTCTTTCAAACAATAGATTGGGAACTTTTGAATGAGACATTTAAAACTATTTACTTACAGTGATTGGTGACTACATTCTTCTAACTAGTTTTGTTTTTTACTATGGAAGCGTAAATTAATTACCATCTTTTCTCCAAAGCATTTTGGTTTTAAACAAACACACTTGATTTGTTTGTTTGGAATAAATTACAAATGAGTTTTAGTTTATATATATATATATATATATATATATATATATATATATATATAAAGCAATGCCTTCTAGCTTAGATTTAGGTGTTTTAGTTGGTCATTTACTTGCACGAGGGAGGATGCTAGAGCCCGGAAGCTGGATCTAACTTTTTCCGCCTCTGGTTTAAAGCGAAATACCAGGGAAAGGGAAGAAGTGGTGTCTGAAGGTGAGAACAAAAGAAAATGTGCGGAAGATATTTAGCCAGGCCGTTCGGGCAAACTATGGGTGTTGGGGCCGGAGAGGTACACAATCCCTCTGAATTGAGGCTTAGTAGAAGGAAAAAGAGTTGATAATAATCATGGCCATAGAAAAGGGTGAACAAACCCTACACTTCGCGGCCCCGACCAGGGGTGTATGGCCGAAATCCTAACGACGACTAGCCTGCGATATTGGTCGCCGGCCAAGAAAATGAGTGAGAAGGCTGTTGGAAAGGACGTGGCCATAAAAGGCTAAATGAAAATGTCTAGAAGGAATAAAGCTTAGGTAAGCTCAATCAATTTGAGATTGACGGGGACGATGGGTTCGGGAGGGTGGGCCTCTCCCCCAACTACTAGGTGTAACATTCCACCCACCAACCTTTGCAGGTTGTTGGCTCTAACTTAACTTTTAGATTAGCTTTTCTGTAGTCCTTTGCGTCATTGGTGTGGAATAAAAGAGTGCATTAAACGTGAAACTCCCTTTTCCCTATTTTTACCATTCATTTACTTATTATGACTTGTTTTAGGAAAAAATGCGATGAATTAGGAGGCAACATTAGGCCAAAGATTAGTCAAAAGGTCACAAAGATCTTTCTTTAATGTCAACTGCAATGGTGAATTTGGATGGCCTTTATTTGTTATAAAATTATTTTATACTAAACGTTCTAAGCTCTAGTTCCCCCCCCCCACGTTTTTCTCTCTTTCTACAAGAATTGTGCACAATAAGGCAACTTTTACAACTTTACGGTAACTCTTGCCTTTTAAATACTTAAAAGGCGAAAACCGATGGGAATTAGTCCACATTCGTAAATTAAGGGAAGGTTGGAAGATTCACAGGTTAAGGAAGGATAAAGGATAAAGAATTATCTGTCATTACGAATTTCCTGAACTTATTCTTCATTTTGCACGTAAGGGAGGAAGGTCATGGGTCTATTAAACTTGCCCTCCACTTTGAATTATTGTTCAAATGGCTTCTCCTTTCATGTCATCACTTCTGAACTTTTGGCACTCTTTTTCTCGTCAATTTAGTGTGATCTTGAGGCTTTATGGCAACTCGACGTTCTAGTTGCATCTTGAGTAACTAGTGTCATTTCAACTGCTGGCACGGGGGTTATCTCGAGCCACTGGCGTCGTTTCAATACACTGGCATCGATGCACTGACGCTATCTCGGTTAACAAATACAAGCCAGAGAGATAGCCATTAAAATGTTCTCCATCTCCCTGAAACGTCACTTACCGTCTTACACACATCCTAACTCTACCAGCCATGCACACGCTTAATCTAAGAGATGAGTTAAATACTTGACAAATGAACTAGGCGCAAAATCTGGCTTGGAAAATCACTGAATGATTGATAAACCTGAGTTTTTAGCAATAAAATAAACCGAAACTAGAGAAAATGAGACGCAGTTTTCTGGAAAACTATCTAGGAGATTAGTTTCGGAAGCCAGTCATTTCGCAAACAAGTCTCGTGAATAAAGTTTTGCACAAAACCTGTATTTTTTTTCTCATTTAAAAACTCGATACAAAGTAAGTGGAATGCAAATCCAAACAAATGACTATAAAAAATCAATCTTTTAAAAAAAAATATTTGATTCTCGAAGAAATTGTTTCATATTTGTTGGAACCTTTTATGGTACATTTTGTTACAACACTACATTTGTGATGGCGGCAAATCAAACACATAAAATGAATATCATGCTTTAGGAATACAAGAATAGTGCAACACTATCAATAAAAAATATTGCAATAGTGTATGGAAATGCGGTGAATAATTGTAAGTGTCAGCGATGGTGAAAAAAATCCTACCGATGTAGGACTCAAAGTGTCCGAGGAGCAGAGGTCATCATAATGCAATTGATCTCGATGCTGTTAAGGCTCGTGCAATGTTAACACTTATAAATAGCCAGGAAAGAGTGCGTAAACATGTTATAAATTAGGCAAAATCCAGAAAATGGTGTTTGGGTGCAACGTGAAGTGTCTTAAAGACAACGTGTACTTCGTATGAATAGTGTTTCATCTCTAATGGCTTGAAATTCCCGTGAGCCATTTCTGAACAAAATTGCTAAGGAAAGATGATAAATGGGTTCTTTATTGCTTACATAGTTCATGTCAACCCCCCCCCTCCCCTCCCCTCCACTATTCCTACTCCTAAACGTGGTCGCCAAGAGCAGAAAGCTATGATATCTATGCATGAGGTGGGATGTGAATAATAAGCAGAGTTACTGCAGACCTTTAATATTCAAAAGTTGCAGCATTTAAATGAGGCTCTTGAATAAAAAACCTTTACCTGGGATCAACCGAAATGGTGTCCTCCCCCTCCTCCTCCATGACAATGCACGGCCACACGCGGCACGTTTGACCGAGGAAAAAATATATTGCGTTAGGTTGAGATGTTCATCTACATCCATATTCACTGCTTGCACCGCCTGGTTGCCATTTATTTAAGTCATTATAACATCACATAAATGATCCAATTTTCTAACTATAGTGTAAAGGAGCTGCAAAGGGCTTTCAAATCCTATATTTCATCACAACCGAATGAATTCTTCACGAAATATATCACTGCATTGTATTTAATGATGGCCGCTACTTTGCTGAATAAATGTTTTATATTAAACCGTTTTATTTTCCACTTAAAACGAGATTAATTTCTTGACAACCTAATAATGAATAAACCAACTTGATCATTCAGAGTTAATATATAATGAAAATTAATGTATCTTCACAAGCGATCGCGAATTACGACTGTACACATACGTATTGTTCTATACAATAAAGAAAACTTCCACATCGCAATATTATGATATATAAGATTAAACTAGGTACATTTGGGTTAAATTAGGGCTACATACTATCATACTAAATTTGGTTACTATACAACGTTTGGCGATAGTGTACATAAGAACCAAAAATATAAAATGCGTTGAACTTATTTTCAATAAACACTTAATGTTTGCCAGGAACTATTTTGCCTCATCTTGCAGTTGTAGGATAATAAGTTTAAAAGAATCTTTATTTTTGAGGCACTGGTGCAATTTGAAGGCCCCAAAGCACAGCTGGTTCGTGCCTTTGGTCCAAACAGATAAGTGTCGGTGTTGACATGAGCGCTGCCCTTTCGAGTCCCTTTCAATTGTGCGCCAGTTTACAATCAATAAAGGCTTCAGTTTGCATTTAGCGGTCAGAGAGGGGGGCAATTTTTTATGACCTATAAACATTCAGATTTCGGTAATGAGAAAATGCGATGGGAGCTTAGATGGGTTTGGTTTATCACCGCCGTGTGGAGACTGTTTAGATGATGTTATAAAGTAATGTGTGCCTGCGCGCAGAGGAGTGTGTGCCTTTGACTCATATGTGTGAAAATTTACGTTTAGTCAAAATGCGTGGTTGCGATCCATGCTTTTAGATGTGTATGCGAACTGGTGAATATGTGTACATGATCGTAATTTAGGGTTGAGTTCTACTATATTTCTGTTGCTTGTCTATAACATGTATGTTGATATGTTCTAAATTATGAGGAATGTCCTAAATTAAACGCGTTTCCGATTATATGTCTATATATTGTAGTGTATATGTCGCATTATATAGTGCATGTGTTACTGGTGTAAGAATGTGTACGAACGTGTAGGCGTGTGAATGTATATGCGTGCTTATTTCTGTCCCCAAATAACTGGGGCTGATTTAAAGGTGTTTGTCCAGGGCGGGGAAGCCGTCCGCTGATATAATTAAAGGCACACCTCAAACCAGGCCCCTCATTGGCAGCCTACCTTTTTTTCTCTGCCTCTTTCACTGAATCTCTTGCATTGCCTCTTTATAAATTTCCATTTTGATAGATTTTATTCTACATCTACCTTTTAATGGAACCAGATCTGTTTCTTTCCACACTCACCACCCTCATCCTTTGCACGCTCTCGGCTGTCTTCGACCGCCACCGGGGCGATCACGTCGTCATAGTAACGTGATCGAGCGTCGAGGGTTCACTACACGAACGAGACATTTCCCTTTCGGTCCGTCGATCCGCAGAGCCCCAGTGCTTCTCACAGCGGCCTTCCACGTTGTCCCACTCCTGCAGCCTTAAGTGTGGGATCGGGCCTCGAGATACAAGATTAGAGGAGCGGGTTACGAAGCCAGCACATTGAACCGCCTTGTCTAACTGTCTCATTTGAGTCTTTCTCGACTTAAGTTCAAGATATGATTATGGGGTCTGGTCCGAGCTCAGGGAGCGGGGCGGGATATGGGCAGGGTATGGGGCATGGGGTTATGGAACGTCTCGCGTGGGAATGGGGGAAAAAGGCTTTTCAGGTGTAGTGGGCTTTTCCTCGGTGGTTAATAGAAGGGATGGTTCAATAGAAGGTGCTTTTATTGAGCTTCATATTGTCTCGTTTCACTTGCGCGCGCGCCGGGTATGTGTATGCGCGCATATATGCGGGGCGGGGGCAAACTTCTCATATATTACTGAGAGTAGAAGTAGGTGGAGGGGGTATGTGTGCAAAAAATGGGCTACATTTTGGTTCCAGAAATATTTTTTCATTCAAAAAGATTCTTTGAAAAAATATTGAAAAAAATATCTGATTTTGAGACTTTTGTCTCAGCATCAGATTTTTTCAGACGATTCAAGAATATCCATTTATTGGAACAATTGATTTGGGATTATCCAACGCGAATTTAAAGTACAATTGTATTCGAACATTCATAGGATATTTTGTGTGGGGTATTTGTAACAGTGGACGATGGGGTATGTTTATTTTTGACGATGGATTAGGAACAATGGACGAAAAGGGTAACCTTTTTGCCTAGAGAACTTGGTAGAGTGGATGTTGGGGTATTTATTTTCTAAGAGGATTTGGTACAGTGGACGCTAGGATATATATTTTCTATGATCATCTGGTACAGTCGACGTTGGAGTATTTATTTTCCATGAGGATTTGGCTTAGTGGAGTTGGGACATTTAATTTCTACGAATATTTGGTATGGTGGGCGATGAGGTATAATTATAACGAGCATCTGGTACGGTGGACGCTGGAGTATTTTTTTCTACGAGGATTTAGTGAAGTGGATAATGGAGCATTGATTTTCTACGGTATTTGGTACATTAGACGCCTGCCTATTCAATTTCTAAGAGGATTTGGTATAGTGGGCGCTAGAGTATTTATTTTCTATCATGATTTGGTAAAGTGGACTTTGGAGTATTTATTTTCTACGACAATTTGGTACAGTGGAGGATGGGGTATTTTCTTCAGAGAGGGTTTGGACATTGAACGATGGGGTATACATTATGTTCGGGTGATTTGAAAAAATGGAGGCTGGGGTATTTATCTTCTACGGTGATCTGGTACAGTGGACGCTAGGGTATTTATTTCTACGAGGATTTGGAACAGTGGACGCTGGGGTATTTATTTTCAAAGAGGATTTGGTACAGTGGACAATGTGGTATTTATTTTCTACGAGTATCTGGTACAGTTGACGCTAGGGTATTTATTATCTTCGAGGATTTAGTACAATGGACGCCTAGATATTTAATTTCTACGAGGATTTGGTACAGTGGACGCAGGAATATTAATTTTATATGAGGATTTAGTATAGTGGACGTTGGAGTATTTATTTACTGCGTGGATTTGGTACAGTGGACGCTGAGCTATTTAATTTCTACGAGGACTTGGTACAGTGGACAATAGATTATTTATTTTCTACTAGGATTCGGTACAGTGTACGCAGGGATATTTATTTTATACGAGGATTTAGTACAGAAAAAGCTGGAGTATTTATTTTCTACGAAAATTTGATACAGTGGAATAAGGTATTTATTTTATATGAGGATTCGTTACAGGGGATGCTGAAGTATTTATTTTTGACCAGGATTTGGTACAATTGAGGCTAGGGTATTGTTTTTCAACTAGTATGTTGTACCGTGGATAGTAGAGTATTTATTTTCTCGTGGATTCGGTAGAGTGTCTGCAAGGATATTTATTTTATACCAGGATTTGGTACAGTAGACGCTGGAGTATTTATTTTCCATGAGGATTTAGCACAGTGGAGCTGGGGTATTAAATTTATACGAATATTTGGTATCGGGGGCGATAAGGTATTTATTTTCTATGAGCATCTGGTACGGTGGACGCTGGGGTATTTTTTTCTACGAGGATTTGGTATAGTGGACAATTGGGTATTTATTTTCTACCGTATCCCGTACATTGGACGCCTGTGTATTCAATTTCTACGAGGAGTTGGTACAGTGGACGCTATAGTATTTATTTTCTACAAGGATTTGGTACAGTGGAGGATTGGGTATTTTCTTCAGAGAGAGTTTGGATATTGAACGATGGTCGGGTGATTTGAAAAAATTGAGGCTGAGGTATATATTTTCTACGATGATCTGGTACAGTGGACGCTGGAGTACTCATTCTCTACGAATATATGGTACAGTGGACGATGAGGCATTTTTTATACGAGTTTCTGATACGCTAGACGCTTGGGTATTTAAATTCTACGAGGATTTGTTACCGTGTACAGTAGAGTATTTATTTTCAACGAGGATTTGTTAGAATGGAAAATGTGGTATTTATTTTCTACGAGTATCTGGTGCAGTGGACGCTAGGGTATTTATTTTCTATGAGGATTTGGTACAGTGGACGCTAGGATATTTATTTTCTACGAGTATCTGGTGAAGTGGACGCTAGGGTATTTATTTTCTATGAGGATTTGGTACAGTGGACGCTAGGATATTTATTTTTAACGAGGATTTGGTACAATGGACGCAGGAGTATTCATTTTCTATGAGGATTTAGTACAGTGGACGTTGGAGTATTTATTTTATACGAGGATTTGGTGAAGTGGACGCTGAGGTATTTAATTTTACGAGGATTTGGTACAGTGGAGGATTAGGTATTTTTTTCAGACAGGATTTGGACATTGAACAATGGGGTATACATTTTGTCCGGGTGATTTGGAACAATGGACGCTGGAGTATTTATTTTTTACTGGGATTTGGTATAGTGAACGATGAGGTATACATTTTGTCCGGCTAATGTGGACCAATGTATGTTAAAGTATTTATTTTCTACCAGGATTTGGTACAGTGGAGGATTGGGTATTTTTTTCAGACAGGATTTGGTACAGTGAACGATGGGTTATACATTTTGTCTGGTGATTTGGAACAACGGACGCTGGGGTATTTATTTTCCTCGAGGATTTGGAACAATGGACGCTGGGGTATTTATTTTTTACGAGGATTTGGTACAGTGAACGATGGGTTATACATTTTGTCCATGTGATTCGGAACAATAGACGCCGGGGTATTAAGCATTTACGCGGAATTGGTTTAGTGAACGGTGAGGTATACATTTTGTCCACATAATTTGGAACACGTGACCCTGGGACGTGGGGGTATTTATTTTCCTGGAGGATTTGGAACAAAGAACGTTGGGGTATCTATTTTCTATAGGCTTACGACCAACTACAGAAAGAGGCTTGAAACAGTAAAACAGAATAGAGGCTATGCTACAAAATATTAAATAAATGTATCCAATATTTTTGCGTTTGTTATTTTGGTATTTTTGTAAATAAAATTTTTGCATTTATGATTTTTTATTTTTTTATTTGCATATACGATTGAAAGTATTATTGGAACATATTCGTATATATATATATATATATATATATATATATATATATATATATATATATATATATATATATATAGAGAGAGAGAGAGAGAGAGAGAGAGAGAGAGAGAGAGAGAGAGAGAGAGATAGAGAGAGAGATAGATAGATATGGGAAGAAGGGAAAGAGGATTCTTAATTAGATTTGGGATCCCGGTTTTTAAGCAAACAGAGCGAAGTGTTTTCCCGTCTGGTGTTGTCTCGAGGCCGCCTTTATGAGTTTGCTCTTCCCCGCCTACCCATTACAGAACTGCGCAACTGCGCCCGTGCGTGCCTCACTCTCGCCAACACTAAATGACAGACTGTAGGAAGGGGCACCTCTCCTCCTTCCCTCTTCAGCTGTTCGAGATTAACTTTAGAGCTTATGCGCCTCTCGATCTCTTTTCTTTCCTGTCTCCATGCCTTTGTCTTTCTATTTCTCCGGCTGCATGTCTGTCTGACGCTTTGGTTCTTCGCTTGTCTGTCTGTGCGTCTCTCGTTTCCTCTTTATCTCTCTTACTTCTCAATAGTCTTTGTCCTAAGGCAATCCTAAGTTGGCACAGGTAGTGCCATTAGCAGTGCCAAATGGAATGCATCTACTTCATCTCTCCAATTGTTTCTTCTCACTTTTCATCAATTCCTGTTTTTTTGTGGGGGGGGGGCTATTAATCCTCAAACCCGTCACCTAATGAGTCTGAGCAAATCACTGATTTTTTTTCTTTCTACATTTATTCGCTTATGTTCATTTCCAATTATTCTCCTCCTCTTTCTCCCTTTAAACAAAAAGTGTAAATTATGATATATTATTAAATACTCGTATATTATAGAAGGCACCTCGTATTGTGTTTACCCCCAAAGATAACAAGGATTGAGGCCAATATATGCGCGCGACGTGGGTGGAGCTTAACCTTATGTGCCATGGGATGACTACGAACCGTGTTCACAAGATGATCAATGAAGCCCCCCTCCCCTTCGTGCCCTCCACAGGGTATTAAATGTTTCTGGAGTTCCGCTTCTAACAAAATCAAATCCACTTGATACGAGATCATTGGATCATTTTCACAACTATTTTGATGAACTGGACTTTATTTATTAGGCTTAAACGAACATCCCTTGTCCTTTTCTATCACCCTGGTTTGGTTTGGTGGTTTCGCACGTGTCGAACTGGTGTGGTTTATTGGTCGATCGAGGCCCTCAACCTTTGCTTTTATTCACCGAGACAAATAATCGTCTGTCCAAGCTCATTTCAGATGTAACTTTCTGTTTTATAATACCAATAAATCTGGTTTCACACAAACATCTCAATAAACGCATATATATATATATATATATATATATATATATATATATATATATATATATATATATATATATATATATATATATATATATATATATATATATATATACATATATATATATATATATATATATATATATATATATATATATATATATATATATATATATATATATATATAAGTAAAAGAACTCAATCGTGAGTTATGGGAAATGATAGTGAAACCACTGTATAGGAGCCAAAAGTTTAATATACGAGACTAGTTTCCGTATGTAGTTTATCATACCCTGTTCAATCGTATGCTGAGAATGCAATTGTTACAAAAGTCTATAAATAGCGTACGGATTAAGAAAACAAAACAAAAATTAAAAAAAAACACAAAGAAACACAAAACGTGGGGAAAAGGTCATTAATCAGGGAGTGTAAGTCTAAGATCGTTGAATAAGCTGTTCACGATGAGGTTACGAGAATGGGGGCTTCATTTCAATTGCCCATCTGACAAATTAAAATTGGGAATTTCTCCTATTAATATAGATTTTACTATTTTTCTTTTACTGGAATCCTTAAAATAATATATAATTTGTGCCTTTAAATAGTCAATTTGGTGGTTGCAATTGCTAATATGATTAAAAATACAGGATGTGGTACTGCTGCGTCTAACATCACCTTTATGTTCATAAATTCGTTTTGTTAAGGTTCTTTCGGTCTCTACTATGTAAAATGAGGGACAGTTTGTACAGCTACACGGATCAGCCAAATGAAGCAGGTTTATATTTAATTCCGTGTGGCTCTATAACTGTCCCTGATTTTAAAACACGGCGAACAGTTTTAGACGAAATTGGGCTATTGAGATGTTGATTAAACTCTCCTGTCACTTTAGAGGCAGTTGTCCGTGGTTTTTTCATCACAATGCGTTTCAACACTCGTCGGTCTCTTTCGGCGAGCTTCGAAATCCTGCCTCAATTATTTCTCCTAATCGAGGGTTTTACCAGCATCTTGGCTTCTGTCATGGCCCTTGATATAGTAGCTCTCGCAAAACCAAGGAGTTTAGCTGTTCTGGTGACGGAAGCTCCTGCAATTCGAGCTCCAACAATTTGCCCTTTTTCGAACTCAGCGAGGTCACGCATCTTAGCATCTATACCAAGATCTGAAAAAAAAATCATTAAATTTGATAAATAAAACTATGTATTTACAATAAAAACAAAACACACAATGAAATTTGGATGGATATTGGTAATACAATGGCTCATTGAAATAATGGTGTTAAATTTCTACTGGTCCAATTATTTTGTCCTACCTCTGTATATATATATATATATATATATATATATATATATATATATATGGAGAGAGAGAGACCCTATCAAAAAGCAAGAATTTTTAACAAAAGAGATATATACTACTAAATTTATAAAGATAAATAAAGAAAAAATAAAAATAAGTGAGCAAGAGATACCCTCATCACCAGGGCAAATAATAATTGTGATTTTTCACCCAACTTTTTTTAACCACTATAGTCATCTATCTCACCACTCTTTAAACATCGTAATCGA
This sequence comes from Ceratothoa steindachneri, assembly GCA_963969495.1. Taxonomy (NCBI): domain Eukaryota; kingdom Metazoa; phylum Arthropoda; class Malacostraca; order Isopoda; family Cymothoidae; genus Ceratothoa; species Ceratothoa steindachneri. The sequence continues at coordinate 221,613,304 of OZ018317.1, forward strand.
GCTGTTATGGCACATCGGGTGTTTGTAATACAAAACGTACATAAGTGTATTTACATACACGGGTCTGTTTTGTATGTCCGTGTCTATTTAATTTCGCGTAAGTGTATGAATAGATTGGAGGCCGTTTTGCTCTCTCCTCTCGGGAGCCGGGTAGTGGCCATAAATGACGCCGGGAGATGCGATATGAAGAATGGTTCTAAAAGTACCTCGACTCGTCTTGTGGTTAACCACAGTTGGATATCTGACCACACTTATAGCTATCCTCTGGTTATGTGGATTTATCGGCATGTACACATTTGAATCCCTTGCTCTTAACTAAGTCTTCTCAGTAGGCTTTTTTATTTCATCTTTTTGATATTGAGAATAATAAAAGGGATCATCATATCCAGATATGAGGCTGTGTGTAATGGCTGATTCGGACCAAAGGATCGAATCGACGTGAAAAGTATACTCTCTCTTATCCTTCCTTCCTTCCACTTATGTAGTTATTATTATTTTCATTATTATTTTAAAATTAAGAAGCAGGAACCAACAATGAGATCGATCACTTATAGGTTGAGAAGAGGCTTGAAAGAAAGAAGTGAGGTCGGGATAGTAGAAAAATGAGTGAAATGTACACATAGACAGATAATTCTAAAGAGGAGACTATTTGAAGTGATCAGAAGCGCGAGATTGCACTACTCTCATAGATTTGCACGTCCTTACACACCGCCGGTAAAGAGGCAATTCAACCCAGCAGGGTACACTCCATTTTCATCATATTACCTCATGGAAAGAACCTCATATTAATCGCGTGAGTCCAATGGTGTAAATTACCTATAGAAAAAAGAAAAGAATCGAGCGCTTTCGACTTTATTAAACGGGAAGGAATTCGGAAACTTACTTATTTTTGCTCCATGATAATTAGTATTTATTTTCGCCCGTAATTATCCGTTTTGTCTGATAAACAACATTGTATGCTGGATACGCGAATTAGCAGTACACCTAATCATTTGACTGACTCAAAATCTTTGCTATGGAACGAGGGCAACTTGAGGATGGTAGGGCACGCAGCGGTACCCTGAAGCATTTAGAATTATCTTCTTTTAGCTGCCATATACATATTTTATCTACAACATACAATACCACTTCTAGAATTATATATTAAGAATGTTCATTATTTCGAACAATCGCCAGGTCATATTTCTGGGATTACTGGAGCAATAAAAACAAACAAATTGCCCAAAGGATTATCTATTTTGTTCGGATGGTTTTCAAGAGTAGATGTCAGAGAAGTTTGTCTGTGGGATTTGGAACAGTGGAAGATGGAGGACAATTTTATCCGGGGGATTTGGAACAATGAAAGATGGGGGGCGATTTTGTTCGAATATTTAGGTGGAAGACGATTGTATTGGGTTAAGTTGGAAGAGTGAGAGATTGGGAACGATGTTGTCCAGAGAATTTAGAAGAGCGAAAGATGGGGATGATTTTGTACAGTGGATTTGGAAGATAGGTAAGATTTTGTCCGGAAATTTGGAAGATTGGAAGATGAGACTGAGTTATCTGATGGATTTGAAACAGTGTAAGATGGAGGAAGATTTTCCGCAGGATTTGAAACAGAGGAAGATGAAGGATGATTTAGAACAGAGAAAGATGAATGATGATTTTGAACACAGGAAGATAGAATACGATCTTGCCCTGAATATTTGGACAATGGAAGATGGATGGTGATTTTGTCCGGAGGATTTCGCATTTTGGGAGATGGTGAACGATTTTGTCCGCCAATTTTGAACAATGGAAAATGGAGGACGATTGCACATGGTAGAAATGGAGTGAGAAATGGGGAAAGATTTAGTCCGGAGGATTTGTTACAGTAGACGATGGGAACGATTTTCTGTAGGGGCTTTGTAATAATGGAAGATGGAGGACGATTTTGTTCGGAGGATTTGTAACAGTAGACGATGGGAACGATTTTGTACGGGGATTTTGTAGCAGTGGAAGATGGGTGAAGATTTTGTTCGGAAAATTTGTAACAGTAGACGATGGGAACGATTTGGTATAGGTGCTTTGTCATAGTGGAAGATGGAGGACGATTTTGTTCGGAGGATTTGTAACAGTAGACGATGGGAACGATTTGGTATAGGTGCTTTGTAATAGTGGAAGATGGAGGACGATTTTGTTCGGAGGATTTGTAACAGTAGACGATGGAAATGATTTTGTAGAGGAGCTTTGTAACAGTGGAAGATAAAGGACGATTTTGTTCGGAGGATTTGGAAGAGTAGATGTCATACGATTTTATCCGGAGGATCAACTGGAGAATCCGCCTCCCAGATGTCTTGGGCGGCGGATTCTCCAGTTGGAACATTTGTGGCAAATATGGGATCAACTGGATTATCCAGTTGATCCCACATTTGTCATATCAGTTATACCTTATCAGTCAGTCACTAAGATAAGACAAAAGATACGATTTGAAATCATAAAAGTTGAAAATACAAATATGTAGTTGATAATATGTCTAGAAAGCTCTATAAATATAAGATATTCGAGAATTCAGAGCCTATAAGTAGTATACTAGTGAATAAGGTGACAGAGTATTTTTTGCTCATAATTTTTAACCCATGGCAGCTAATATCTTTTACCGAGATACACTCATGCCATTATTAGTACACGAAGATGCCATGCCCACCATAGTATTTATGCAAAATAAGGCATTCTCAAGAGCCAAATGAACTGGTTTTACTGCAACGAGCAGTTAACTTCGTCTAAGCGTAAATCTTTGAAAGACGGCTATCAGTGGCGTTGTTACAATTGACAGTGCCAAAAGTATAAAACATGTGTTACTTCAATCAGAAAAGGATCTTTTTTCGAGAAGTCCAATTTGAAATGAAGTGTTTGGTTGCACATAATGTATATGTGGTGCATCCAAGAAAGTGTACAAAATGCAGTTAATATGGTGTCAATTTGCGAAAAAACTGTCATCGACATTTTCAGTTTTTTTTCGTGGTGTGTCAAAAGTACTTTGAGAGGCATCCAATTCAACTGGGAAGACCTGGAATCATTGTTCAAGCCGATGAATCCTGCTTTGCCCATAAAGTAAAGCACCACAGAGGACGAGGAAATGAAAAGTCTATTTAAGTTTTTGGACTAGTGGACACTAGTTTCACTCCAGCTGTTGGCTACATGGAAATTGTAGAACGCAGAGATTCCATTACGCTCCTTGGAATAATGGATGCTGTTGTACGACCCGGTTCTGTTATTCACACGGATGAATGGAAATCTTATCGCTATATTCAAAGAGATCTTGGGCTTAAGCACAGGGCAGTAAATGATAGCATTAACTTTCTAGATCCTCACACGGGTGTGCATACCCAAGCTATTGAGTCATATTGGAATAGACAGAAACAGAAAATTAAACAAATGCGAAGTTGTCGAAGAAATTTATTAGCAACCCATTTAAGTGAAATGATGTGGCGAGATAGGTTTGGAACCAATGCTTTCTAGTATTTATGCGAACATATAAGCGAACTATATTCATGATAGGTTTATAGTCTTTAAAAAAAGTAAAATCATTTAATCTTTTATAATTATTTACTGTTTATTATGTTAAGTTACATATTTAATTTGTGTATAATAAAGATAAACATTAGTGGCTTTTGGCTATTCTATTCCTTTAAATTATTTATATAAGCTCAGGTGGCAGATTCTCCAGTTGACGAATTCTGGGCGGTGGATTCTCCAGTTAAGTAATTCTGGGTGGCGGATTCTCCAGTTGAGTAATTCTGGGCGGCGGATTCTCCAGTTGAGTAATTCTGGGCGGCGGATTCTCCAGTTGAGTAATTCTGGGCGGTGAATTCTCCAGTTGAGTAATTCTGGGCGGCGGATTCTCCAGTTGATCCTACCCGGGGAATTCGGAACATTGATGGAGAATGATTTTTCCAGGGGATTTGTAACAGTGGAAGATAGATTACGATTTTTTTCGGAGGACTTGAAATATTGTAAGATAGAGTAGGATTTTTTGCAGGGGATTTGGAGAGAGTTGATAGGGTATTTATTTTGACAGGAGAATTTGGAACACTGGGAGATAGGTACAATTTTGACATGGGATTTCGACATTGGAAGATGAAGGACGATTTATTCCGGGAATTTGGATGAGTGGAAGATGGAGACGATTACGTCTGGGAAATTTGGAACAGTGGAAGATGGGGACGATTTTGTCCGGGGAATTTGAAATATTAAAAAATGGAGGACCATTTTCTGCAGGTAATTAAGATAGTGGTCGGTGTGGTGTCTTTTCTGTTGGGATTTATTGAATCCCTGTATTCAAGAGAAACATTTGTTTTTTAGTTTTAGCTAAAAAGTGAAAAATACAACTGCCTCGACATGGAGCGTCTTTCTTTATCCATACAACAAACTAGTGTGGAGAGGGAACCAAGTTATACTAATTGTGAAATTTGAACAGAGTCAACCTATTTTGGAAATGGAGCTAATTCAACTTAGAGGGGCAGATGGAGACGAGTAAACTTAGTTATTCATATGAGGAAGGATGACCTAGTTTTGGCGATGGAGCCAAGTCAACTTAAGTTTGGAGATAGAACCGAATCAAACTAGTTTTTGAGATGGAACCGATCAACCTATTAATCCTAATTCCAGAGATAGAGTCGAGCCAATCTAGTGTTAAAATGAATCAAAATCAAAGCAGTTGTAGAGATGTAGACGGATCAACCTAGTTGGTGTGATATAGCCAATTCAATCTACCTGTGTAGATGAGCCAACTCATGCTACTTGTTCAGAGGGTGGAAATACAAACGTCATGGAATTTGAGCCAAGTCAACACAGATGTTGGGATGGAACCAATTTAACCTTTTTTTTTTAGATATAACCATGTCAGCCTAGTTGTGGAGATGGAACCACTTTAAACTATATGAGGCTATAGAGACAAGCCAAACTAGTTGTCGAGATGAAGCTACGTCAACCTATTTGTGCGGATACAACCGAGACGATTTATTTATGGATATCGACCCGAGTCAACTTAATTGTGGAGAGGGTCCCAGGTGAACCTAGTTGTGGAGCCAAATGGTCCTAGATGTGGAGATGGCGCTGAGTCAAACTTGTGCTGATGGAGACAATTCAAATTAATTCTAGAGGTAAAGACAAGTCAAGCTAGTTGTGGAGATCAATCCGAGTCAACCCAGTTGTCTAATGTAGCCCATTCAACTTTGGGTAGATGGAGCCGAGTTAACCTAGTTTTTTATATGAGCCAGGTTAACCAAGCTATAGAGATGGGACAATGTAATCTAGCTATTGAGATAGAGCCAAGTCGACAGTTTTGGGGGATTGAGCCAAGTCAACCTATCAAGTAAGAGAGATGGATCTGGCACAACCTAAGTTTGGATATGAGCCAAGTTAAAGTGAAGATGTAGCCAAGTAAACCATTAATTGTGGAGATGGAATTACACTAGTTGTGGAGACAAAGCCGAGTCAACTTAGTTGTCGATACGAGCCAAGGTTTCCTAGTGGTAGAGATGGAGCCAAGTCAACTTAGTTGTGGTGATGGTGATAATTAAAGCTATTTGTGGAGATGGAACCAAGTTAACCTAGGTGTGAGATGGATCCAACTTAATCTTTTAACTTTCCCTGTCTCTCTTTCAACTTTTAGCTTGAAACTGTATCCACGATGAAGACGATTGTTTAAGAGATTTGATAACAGTCAATTATCTTCGCCAAGAAGTAAATAAACCTCCATTTAGATAAAAACTTTCATATTTATTTTGTAGCTACGAATGATAGCGAAAAAGTGATCTAGTTACTCTTCAAACTTTTTAAGAATTAAGCTACAACAGGATTAAACAGATTCAGTTTAATTGGTTGCAATCAAATATTGTCAACTCCTTCTTTCCTCATTAGGTACAGCATGAAATTCTTTCCGTCTCACTGAACGTCATAAATGTGATGAATAATGAAAATTATTGATATTAATTATATTTTCTTACTTTTGTTTTAACTCTCAATTCCATACTTTGGTTCACATGAAAATATATGGGAATCAACTGCCATAGAAATACACTATATAATGAAAAACGAAAAATCATAAATAAAAAACTAATTGCAAAAAAATGAAAGTGCCCTTAGTTTACTTCTTATGTTAATTCTACTAACATAAGAAATTATAAGCATGCCTAATCTAAATATTATTGCTAATCTAATCTCTAGGGGCTTTGCTAATTGCTAAAATTGACCGTTTTATCCATTCTGGACTATTGACAGACACTTACTTCATATGTTACGTTATTTTAAGAATTAATGGCTTTTTTATATTCCATTGGTGATTTTTATATTTTAAGGTGCTCTTTCCATGTGCAGAGCCACATCGTTTCGTCACCTTAGGAAGGAGCAAAGATAAGTCTACTCATCTCTTAGGATTTGCATTTTGGGAGAAAATAATTCTTTATGGTTTTTCTACGTAGTCTTTTCGTTCAGATTCGCCGAATTAAAATGTTGTTAAAAATAAATTGAAATTTTTAAAGTGTAATTAATTGGCGACATTAAACATTAAATTTGGAATATAAAAGAAAATGGTGATTGGAATAATAAAATTGGGGAAAGCAGACACAAGAAAACGAATGAATGACGTATTTAGCAAAAGTAAAAACGAACTACGAACTCAAATCTTTTGCAGATCCAGTAACTTGGACATGTACGTACGAATAAGCACAGGTGCCCAGTAGTATGAAGACTTACATTAAGGGAAAAATCACCACTTAATATAACAAATAAATTCGTTATATTTCTCGACAAAATTGATAAAAAACTATTTTGTATTTAAGTTATTAACGTCATTTGTGTTGATATTGAAAGTCAGCAAAGGTAATTTTTCGGGTAAATTTCTAAAATACATCACCTTTTTAACATGCCCGTTTATACTCGGGACGAAATGGCGCTTTGCCAAAACGACTGTATCAGAATGGGGACGCCAAGGACGGGGAGGGGGGGGGAGCTATACATATTATTTTTTAACGTACGCGTATATACTCTGATAAACACTATTTAGAATTTGCCCTTCGTTTCTCTTATATTTTCGGGCAAATTTGTTTATGGGTTGTTAAGCTCCATGTTTACGTCAACCGGCTACTTTAGCCACGTAAGTTATGCTTTGTTTTATGGACGATTCTAGAAATTTCTAGACTTATGGCTCTGTACTATCATCACTGGACAGTTCACACAAGTGTTTATGGGCTGTGATGTGAAGGTACAATTTCGGATTTTCTGATTCCCTTGTAATATAGGTCAAATTTGTTTTGAGGACTTTTGTAACGAGACCGACCGATATCTCTTCCACCCCTTTCGTTCGCACACAAAACGCATTACTCTTTTGTTAACGGAATTCGCCAAAGGAGGTTTCAATCCCTACTCCCCTGACGCGCCGAACGATGTGTCCCTCCATTGGATCACGGAAGGTTCTCTGCTATTCCTGCACCTCCTCTTCTCCCAACGAGGAGCGTCCCCTGATCCCCTCGGGCTCGTCAGTGATTATCATTCCGATCTTGATGTAAATTTCAAAATCTGGTGTCAGGATCTCAACAATTATTGAAAGGAGGGGATCAATTAACTAACCAATAAAATACAATTTTTTGTAACGTTGGGTCTTGAAGGTAAGGATGAGTGATGCGGTCTGTGAAACTTTTTTGTTCAATACGGCGTAAGAATTTAAGCTTAAAGTAAGTAAAAGTATAGCCATATAGCAGCTTTTAGTACCGTGAACATCGATTGATGATGTTTATCACCCGTAGGAAAAAAATAGATCTCATTTCCACGTCACCAAATGCATCTCCCCCCCCCCCCGCGGGAATAAAGTTCTAACCTCTAAATATCTGAATTATTAATACAAACTTGCTCTTTGCCTCTTTTTAGGATTCTTTTTCTTTCCTATTTTCCATTGTCTGTCCCTCATTTATCTCCATCCTGAGCAAATGCCCTCGTTGATCAAATCGAATTCTTTTCTCGTTTCTCAAAAGAAATTCAGAGGTAAAGGGTCTATCTCACCCCAGGCGGGGCGCTTTCAAATTGCCTCTTCCGAGATATGGCGGCCCATAAATTTGTGTGTGTGTATATATATATATATATATTGCAAAAGCATCCTTTATTATTAAATAAAGGGTGTAAGGAAATGATTGCCCCCACCCCCTTGTAAGGAAGAAACTGAAAGGAAAAAAAAACATGCGAAAGAGCGTTTAATTTTGAATCGAGGATTCTAGTTTAATATAAGGTGCCCCCTTCCCCAATTTGCAGCTCTGACAGCCATTAATCGACGGGGATAAAAAATGTAAGAATTAAAATCACAGGAAAAGAATGTGATATTTTTTGTTTTCCTATTTGATGAATAAAGTGTCGGAGGTCATTACTAGAACGCATCTAGTCAAATATGATGCGTTTCTAGAAACAACTGCGCTCTTCTCATTCCCCCATGAAAATTCTTGAGTAGGGAGGGGGATGAGAGGGTTCGACTTCTATTTTATTCTTCCTCGATACCGTCCCATTTCTTTATCACTCCTCCCCATTTTATTCTATTTCTCCATTCAATTCCTGTTCGGCTTTTCTTAAACCGATGTCTCTTAAATTTCTTGTGCCCGAGACTTGGCAGAGACACGTTTGGTATTCCTTAGGAAATATTATTATTAACTAAAACTTAAAAGCAAAAACTAACGAGGGCGTAAAAAAAGAAATACATTTTGGACGTGACTGATACGCTAGCACGCCCGTAAAAGACGTTCATCAAGACCCCTTTATACCACTATCTATGGGAGGAGGGTTCAAGAACTTTGCTTAATTATTGGGTGCAAATTAAACTCCCAGCTGGTGTATACTTGGCTAAAGGTGAAAACTCCACTCTTCTCATTCTCGATGTATAAGACAAATTAGCTGTCTTACCATTTCAGTAATCTTTCTTAATTTTCCAGTTTCTGCTGGAAACCCACACGGGTGGTTTTAACAGGAACTTTTGAGCTAGTACGCTATATTTATCGAATATTTTATTTCTTATTTAGCTACTTCTGATTGATTATTCCTCCTTTATTCTTATTCATTATCTTATTATAAGTGAACTCGTCATTCATGTATTAATATCATTTTCCTTAGGTTATAGCAACTTCCTTCTAATAAATCCAATCAAATTTCAAGTCAGTTTCCGAAGTTCACCTCTACTCTCGGACTTTTGGGGGAGGGGGATATAAAGATATTGATGAAGCCCCGACACTTCCATATTCCCAGAACATTTGCCCCCACCCCCCCAAATATATTTCGAATTTTACGCTTTTATAATTTTATTTTAAAAAATCCATGATGGAAATGGATTATTTATCGGCAAATTCTCTTCATTTGGGCCCAGTGGACGTAAAATGACTGTAGCTGTTTGGTTGAAATTTAATTAAAATTATTTCCATTTATTTTACGTCTTCTATTTATTTCATTATTATTTTATTTAAGCTGTTTAATATGGATAAAACATCATGATCTTTTAATTGATTAAGATTTGGGGTGACTTTTATATTTATTAATCTTTTTGTTAATTTTTATTTTATATTCAAATTTTGTCTGATTACTCAATTTTTCTTTCATTTTAATTATTTTAGGAATTCTATAATATATTTCAATAAAAAACTAAAGATATTTTGATATTTTTTCAATTTTTACCCTCATTATCGGTATTTTAAGAAATGGGTTAATAAATATATATATATATATATAACAAAATATAGTTTATTTAAATTACATAAGAGAAAATATGAAAATTATCACAAATAGTCATACTTTGCAAATTAAATCTTTTAATATTAGCTATTTTTGTGCATATATTCCTAGATTCAGGTTCAGTTCATTAAATCATTGATCGTGAAGCCTCGTCTCTTTTTTGTAAGGCTCGTGTCGTCGGGCCCGAGAGGGTTCGAATCCGAAGGTGGGAGCGTCACCTCCGTAGAATTAATGGTGATGGGTTTCGAAAATAACGGAATGACTGTAAGGCCTTTGGGGAGTTTAGGGCCCTTGCTGGTGGGAGTTAACTCCTCTTCGTCCGGAGGGAAGGGGAGACTCGTAATTGGGGGAGTTCTGCTGGGCATAAGGAGCCCCTGCATTGCGGGGGATGAGGAGGAAAATGGAATTCTTGGTACGGTGGTGGTGTTGGTTTTAGTGGAGTCGATCAGAGCGGAGAGTTCGACAACCTGAAGGCGATGCAGGGGATTTAGAGATACCGGCTTGGAATCCCTTGGTGGAGTGTTGACCATACTTGGGGAGCCGGTTAATGGGGTTATTCGCTTGTTTGCTATGGATGTGGAGGTGGGGATTGGATGTTTGGCTTTATGGCCAGCGAGGGTCCTCGCCTGGCAGAACCCCTTGTGGCAGACGGTGCACTTGAAGGGCTTCTCCTTGGAGTGGATGTACTTGTGGTCCCGCAGGTGGTCCTGGCGCCGGAATGCCTTCCCGCACACGTCGCACGGGAACGGCCGCTCGTCCGTGTGCGTCCGCTCGTGGATCAGCAGATTGTAGCTCTTGGTGAACTCGCGCGAGCAGTACTTGCAGATGTAGCGCTTCTTCGGCCGAGCCGGCCGTCCCCCAGGCGTCAGCAGCAGCCGGCTGAGGGCCAGATCCGCTCCAGACGGTGGGGTTAAATGGGGAAAGGATGATAGGGAGTTGAGGGGAGACCAGGGGAGGGGTTTGAGGCCCCCGATACAGTAGCTGCCCAACACGGATGCCAATTTGGCAGCGTCCAAACCCTGTGAGTGACCTTGCTTCAACGTTAACAGTGACGATAGGAATGGGATGAAGGGCGTGTTTCCCTGGGGTATCCAGGGACTGAAAGCTGATCCCAAACGATCACTCCCAGGGAGATATGCGTGAGGCATTCCAATTCCCACTGGGCTGGTTGGTGTTGGAGGGGGAGTCAGTAACCCTGAAATTCGAGAAACAAATCCTAACATTAATTTAACATGTGGGTTAACAAGACTAATATAAAAATATGTGCACACTTCCTTCACTTTATATTAAATTTTTAACAAGTTTATTTATATATTTTTTAATAGTTCAAAGATTTTATTGCATAATTTGCGTATTATTTTTATTCTCTGGTGAAATTTTAATCAATTTTCGCGAAACCTTAGCAGACTGGACCCCACTTTGATTATGACCCAAGGCCCTAATTCTAAAACCACAAAAAAATATGGGCTTACCCGATTGAGTATTTTCCTTATCGCTGGATCTTCCCGACTCATCCACGGGTGAATTCATCATTATCAAATGTTCAAAAATATTTGTAAGTTTCGGCACAGAATGGGAAGTCTCCGAAATTAAGTTAATTGCACTTTCCGCCAATTAGGAATTCGTACTAAAAGCATGTGTCGCTTCGAAAAGTTATGCTTAACGTGTCGCCGATGGGCTTACATGGAAACAAGATATCGCACATGGGTGGGTGTCAGACACACAGCTCGAGCTAGGATGTACTGAAAGATTCTGCTGAGAAGTTCTTCAGCGGACACCCTTCTTGGAAATAAACAGTCGGACATTTGTGGGATATTGCGGTTGCCAGGTAGTGCTTTTGGGAGCTACGATTTTCCCATCAGGACGAAATATTAATTATTTGTAAGGTTAACTTTCGTTTGTTTGTAAGTTATTGAAGTATGGGAATTCATTTCGGAGGTTAAGGGCACTTTTTTCTTTTAACATCTTTGGCCTGACCTCTTTTATTTCTACAGGATCATTCCAACTGTACAGTTAGAGATATATAAAGTTAAAAATGCTATACTTAACGAATTAACAAATAAGATTTAGTACAAAAAATTATGTTTTCTGTTGACAGCTCGAGTTTTCTCAAACATTTGTATATGATCACGATTTCGCATAAATTTTAAAACTATTCTCGATTCCTACTGATCACCTTGACATGTTTATTCATTGGCCACTATGCTTGTGTCACACACCTATGCTCACTCTATTTCTCATAATTATATAATCATTTTTAGTCTTTGAGTATATTTGCATAATTATATTATTACAAGTAAAGAGAATGTTATTCTCAACATGATCACGGTTCCTTGCTTACCAAAAGGGGCGTGGCTACTGTTTCTTCAGTGCTCATTGTTCGAGAATTAACTTTGCTCCGCCCATTCCTAAGAGTTGCTATGTTCAAATTTTTAAAAAGCATAATCAAATCATTGGGTTTTGAGTGAAATAAATCATTCCTTATAAAGGGGCGTAAAGAAGATATTTGTATTTTTCGCGCTCATTTACCAACGAAATTTCCACGGCTAACTTGTGGTTACTGAAAGAAACTTCCCAAAGTTTATTGTATCTCTGGTATACAATAAAACCCTGATCTTTATAACCAGTATATAATATTAAGCCTTCTCGCTCCAGACAACTGGGATTTGGTTAGATGTGGGAAAGGCTGTAAAAAAAGGCCACAAGGAAACAAAATTATTTCTGGTGAGATAACTGTTCAAGAGTGTATGATAATATATATATATATATATATATATATATATATATATATATATATATATATATATATATATATATATATATATGAGGAATTAAACCACATTCTCAGAAGACAATTTAATTCAGAACAGTTTCAGTGTATCTCACACCCTTTTTCAACTGACACTGCATAGAAAATATTAGAAAAGTGCTTAAAAACATAAAACACGAGGTCAGGTCGTGAAAGATCCCCTCTTTTTCCCCCAATCCCCTACTTGTGGCTAATCAGGGGGGGGGGGTAGGCCTAAACATATTGCCACAAGTAGGGGATTGGGGGAAAAAAGAGGGGATCTTTCACGATCTGAACCAGTGTTATGTTCGTAAGCACTTTTCTAATATTTTCTATCCAGTGTCAGTTGAAAAAGGGTGTGAGATACACTGAAACTGTTCTAAATTAAATTGTCTTCGGAGAATGTGGTTTAATTCATCATCTTTTCTTGCGATATTGCATTAATTTTCATCATATATATATATATATATATATATATATATATATATATATATATATATATATATATATATATATATATATATATATATATATATATTGCTCTACTCACGTGCTACTTTGTGAGTTTCTTATATATATATATATATATATATATATATATATATATATATATATATATATATATATATAAGAAACTCACAAAGTAGCACGTGAGTAGAGCAATAAATTCAAAAAATCCCACAGAAAAATGAGAGGAGGATTCCAATTACTTTCGAACTAAACAAGTTCGAAAATACTTGAATCCGCCTTTCATTTTCCTGTGGGATTTTTTGCATATATATGTAATTTTTTTTTACGATACTACAACTATTATTCAAAATATAGGATAGTGCAGAGTGAGATAAATAAACTTCAACCTCGCCTAATAATAATTACATAAAAATATAATTTCATTATGGTAAACGAAAAAAAAACTAGGAAAACATGACAAAGTTTACTATTTCAATGTGTGATGAAAAAAAACAAACAAAAACAACCACTTTTGACTATGAAATATGGTGATGATCGGGGTTTGAATTATGGTAGAAGATATTTTGTGCAATTCAATTTATGTCCAACCAACGAATTTCTTATAAACTTAAGGCAGGTAAAGATACCTGAAGTGAAGTGGTTGTGTGACGTGGTATAAAACGAGGTATGTACATATGGGTGTTAGAATTGATGTTACGTGCATCAGCTTGATACTGCGAGAAGACCTTTTTATAGAGAAGGGGAGGTGAAATGTTAAGAAGATGAGAAGAGAGACTGTCAATCGTTGGTGTAAGGTTCCTTTTATGGGGATGCAAAATATAGCTGACAATAGGTGTGGTAGGACTTATTGAGATGATGAAAACAAAGAGGTAACAGAAAGTAATGTACGGTGAGACGGTAAACACTATCACGTGACCCCCCTCCTCTCCCTCTTTCTCCCCCCCCCCTCTCTTCTTGAGAGAAGGAGATTCACATACAGTATATTCATCCTGGGAGAAGACTATTCGTTTTGATAGAAGGCTTTTAGTTTATATTCACCCTGTGATAAGAATCTTCGTCCTCAATGATTTTCTTGAGTGAAAAATATTCGTCTTGATGGAATAATATTCGTATATATTCTTCTTGAGATTAAAATATTCATACGAATACCAGAATATTGGCCTTAAGTGACTAATATTTCTCTATATTCGTTTTGAGATGATAATATTCGTATACACTTCTCCTGATGGAAGACTATTTTTTCTGGCAGGAATAATATAACGGATAGTCAAAACATTTTGGTGTGGGGGATTTTTTCTCCTGACATCTGCTTAAGCATGGCTTGGGGATATGTGGAAGCCCGCAAGGGTTTCCTATCATTCAGTTATCGTTTTTTGTCTCAGGAAAATTACTTCATAAAAAAGGTATCTTCTTAAACCGCGGGATAAACAATTTTAGAGATCATTAAAATTTTGACCGAATTGGAGTTGTTCGGAGAAATCTGACTTTTTGTATTCAGCTTATGTGGATGAAGCGCTTCGAGAAAGGTAGAGAAAATCCAAAATAGACGAGAGAGAAGGAACACCATCCACGTTGACCATTGCATAAAATATAGATTTAGTCCAAGAACGAGGAAAAGGAACGCAGAATTAGTATTGAATTAATGGTTATAAGTGAGGGAGAAATTTCATCTGGTTCAGCATATATACTTTCAATGGGTGCCCAAAGCGTTGCGCGATAATCCGCTTCCTCACTAGGTTGAATTTTCCTTCTGCCTTTGACCAAAATAAAGAATAATGAAGACGATTTCGCGCAAAGGATTGTGACTGGAATGAAGCTTGGGTTCATAATTTTGATCCAAAGAGAATAATCCAGTAAAAGCATTGGCTTCCAAGGGGTTCTAGAAGGTGATGGCGACAGTTGTTTTGCAGTAACCTTGATAAACCTTCTTCAAGGACAAAGAACAATCATTCAAGCTTATTATAAGGGTAAATTGATAAAAAAGAAGGTTGCATTGGTTAACAAAAGACATTAAGTTGCATACTGCCATTTTTCTACGATGACAATGCTCTAGAGGGTGAATGAGGAAATTTCGATGGCGACTAATCCCCCACCCCTGCTTACTGTCCTCATCTTGCACCCCCTGACTTCTTTGTGGTGCCAAAATTTGAAGAACACCTCGAAGGAACAAGTTCAGTCCATAGATGAAACAAAACTTATGATGTGGTGCAATTCGAAGAACAGAAAAATAAGAAGAGGAAGAAGAAGAATAATAATTAGAAGATGGAAATACAGTCTTCAAACGTGTGTTGACTTTGAGGCAAAATATAATGTAAAGCAATCAATATATATCTCCAAATTTATTTCTGTATAATGAATGGTTTATTTAATAATAAATAAAATGAAATAAGGTTACATAAGTTTTGGCTAGGAATTTGATTCCATTCTTGCTGATGATGTTTAGACGAGTGCAATTTGAAGACATTTGGCAGCAGCAGGCAGACGCTGATCTGGGCCCTGGCAAGGATCGATAATATGATGAAGGAGGTAGTATCAGTGAAAATAATATTATTAGCACAGTGAAAGTAACAGGGATTATTTGTCATATTAATCAGTAATTTTAAAATATTTCAAAATATGTTATGACGCTGAAAATAATAATAATAAAATACTAATATTGGTTTGATTATCAGAATAAATTCCATTAACATGGGTCTTATGACGTTGATCTGGCAATTAGTGTAGTGAGATAAAACAGCGAAGTATTTTTATTTTAAAATAACGGCAATATCATATTTCTTTAAACAGTTTGATTAAGCAAAAGATATTTTAAAAGACATTTAAATGCATTAAAGGAATCAAATACGAATAGACCGAAATACAAAAGAATATTAAGATGTAGATTTAATAAATTTAGGAAGGTTAAGATTTCGAGGGGGGGGGAGGGTGTCACGTAAGCGTGTAATAGAAGTAGGGTTAGGAATCGCTGTTCGAGAAAGAGGTAAATGTCAGTGTTAAAATTTTTAAGAATTTTATCGTGAGTTAATAGTTTACGAGAGTTAAAAGTTTGCAATTTTTGTTGTAATCGGGTTGATGGGTGGATAGGAGAAGCCAAGACATTTCATGTTATTCTGCGAAAGCGATGTAGTTTAGTGGAGTAGTTGGTGCTAATTGAACCCCGGGTGATTTTAAATAGAATAGTGTGTTTGTCTTCAAATGGATTTAGTAGAGTACGATCGGTTAATAGGTTGGCAGAATGGCAGGCTTATTAAAGGAGTTTTTTTAAATGTTCAGTGATAGTCTGTTTGCAGGAAGCCAGAGATAGATGTTATATAGCTCAATGTCGAGGGTAGGAATTAATGTAACAGGGTTGTTGTGCGTTAAAGGTAAAGAATTATAATCATCAAAATGTATGAAATTTAATAAACCAGAAGAACGCGTAGTCATTAATGTATATTAGAAAGAGAAGGAGGACCACGATAGGGCCTTGAGGAACTCCTATGGAGACATCTGACGAGAGAAGACAACGCCATCTATTGTTACTGATTATCGCCGGTTTGGATTATGCTTGTACCTTCTTGAGATAAATATTCATCCTGAAGGAAGAATATTCATTTATATTCATCTCAAAGGAAAAATGTGTTGGTCAATTTTAACCACCAATGAGAACCGCCTGAGGCAAATCTGAGTAGCAACTTACAATTTAGCGACGGATCCGCAATTGAAAGAAGAATACTCTCGTATATTCACGATGAAGATATTCATCTATATTCTTCACTAAAGAAAATACCATAAAAATAACCTTCTGATTCACTTTCCACATCTATTTATTGTTCTTTTTTTCCATCTTCTTCCATTTGAATTTTTTTTATATCTATTCTTTCTTCTTGAATAATTATTTACACAAACGAATCCGAAGGAAAATCCCTAAAGCCACAATCTCCATAAATGCATTTGGCAGGAAAATGTTGCGGTGAAAGTGGTGTAAATGGCAAAGTGAAAATCTTGGAAGTCTAGAGAAGAAATAGACTCTTTTGGGAGTTCGAAATCGGGAGAGTGCGCAACTCTCCTAAAACTGCAGCTGTATAACAGGATCTACTGGAGGGAACGCAACTCAACTCAACTCAATAATTAAATAAAAGCATAACAAAGAGATAAAAATAATGAAAATGAGATTAATAAAGAAATTTCTAAGTAAATAAAGAGGATACATAAAGAAAAGAAGAAAGCAAAGACAATAATAAATAAACGAAATAAACCGAAGGAAAAAGTTATATAACCGAGTTAAATAAATGAAAGAATCACGTGGAGAAAGATATAACATGGTAAGGGAGATAGAAACTTTGGAAGAAAATGAATACAAATAATGAAATAAGGAAAAAAGCTAAATGAAGAAATGAAGAAGATTTGAATATAAAAGATATAAATATAGAAATGAATATAAACAAAGGAAAAATGAAAAATAAATAAAGAAGTTAAATAAAGAAATAACAAAAAGTATGAGAAGAGAAATAAAGCAATAATTAGCAAAAATTCCGACTATTAAAGAAATAACGTCGGAAAAAATAAAAATAAAGAAATGAAAGTTGATAAATCTTTAACTTTCGAAAAATGCGATAAATAACAAATAACGGAGATAAAGAAAATAAAGGAGGTAAATAAAGAAATAACAAAGATAAAGAAGAAAAATAAAATTCCTAACAAAGACTATAACAACTAAACCTTATTACCACTGGCTGTTAGTTTGTTCTAGTGTACCCCCACGCCCTGAAATTCAGGTTGATGGTCCCCTTTCCATAAGTTTTCTGGATCAATTTTTTCCTAAGTAACACAACTTTTGTTCCTGGGTATTAACTGCTATTTTCTAACTCCTTTTATTGCCAAATAATATAAAATAGCCATTATTTGTTTTAAACTTTGTAGCTTCTATAATGAAATAGTTACTAGAAACAAAGACACACTTTTATTGAAACTTTCACAAGAAATACATAAAAACAGTTAAAAAAGATAGACGTAGACAGTTTTTCTTGATTTCCATTTGTAATCCGAATCAGTACAAGTCCCCAAATGCAGTCTCCTATCATGTTTCCATTGTATACTCATTGGTGTCTATGTTCAAAGTTCAGTATATCTTGCAGCCCATTTGGCTATAGTTTTTCACTAAGTTCTAAGCCAGTGCCGCATAATTGTCAGCCTTGTGGTTGCCCTTGAGCCCTGACATATAAACTCTATGATTCTTTTAATTTGGCGACTAGCAAAGAAACCAGCTCTCACCTTTGCTTCAGAAATTTTTGGAAGGAAATTTCGAAATCACTTGAAGGCTACTGACTCTTTGTTAAAAACTCTAACAAACTGCTTCTGAAGACCCATCAAATATGTTACCATTTTGAAGTCTCGAATCACTTCTCAGCCATATTTCTTATAATTCAAATCTTGTAGCAGGACCTTGAAACTGTTAGAGTCATCCTTGAGATATACTGAATGAGCCAAGGGAAGGTATAGACGCTTATTCCAACTATAGAACGGTACAGCTTTAATGTTTCTTGAGGAGCTATCAATGAAGACTCTCCACTCATCTGGATTACATGTAATTCCAATTGTATCAAACAGACCAGATGTATCATTGCAGTACCATAGCCCAGCTTGATAAGTAAATAATGTTGAGAAATGCTTATGGCATCTCCTTTGGTTTGTCAGTTGCACATCTTCATCCAGCAAATCGCACTCTTTGAGCCTGGAAATCAAAAGCTCAGCATTTGACTTTGACAAGTCAAGATCTAGGACAAGGCCATTGAGGTCTCTTTGGTTTGCATAATATGGATTCCCCTCAACCGCAATATCTCTGAAACTGTAGTCTACATCTCCACTGATATTTTCAGCTTCTGAAATGTTGCTTTTTTCGGGGGAGGGGGAGGGTTAGGTACATAAATATCAGCATTGTGTAGCACTGGTACAGTAGAGGATGGAAGATCGAGATAGCAAACAGCAGGTGCAGTTTTGCCACTTCGACGTTTGGAAGGGTCCACCATGCAGAAGTAGCAGTTGCTTGAGTGGGCAGTGGGTTCACGCCAAATTCCTGGAATGGTCATTTTATGGTTCTTCTTTCTTCTCTCTCTATACTTTCCTGTAAAAGTAAAAAATATACTTCATCACTCGTTTAGCTTGCAAACAAACAATAGCTTATGTACTTATAACATTTAATATTTTATTCTTTACAACAAACATTTTGTGGGGGTTCCCAGGGTTTGTCTTGGTCCCAAACAGGCATGACAAAGTATGCTTTGTAAGCTTCACACATTCTCTTAGATTTTGTTACACTGAACTTTTTAGCTCTTGGTTTGATGAAGGATCTGCAGGGACAGAATGCATCTGGAGAATTATTTTGGCCTCCTGATACCATTTCTCTTCTGATGTATTCACTATGGTAGCTAGAGCTGAAATGATAGAAGATATGTGAATCTCTGTATAAAGATTTCTGAAGTAATATTGCAGAATATTCCAGAAGGTTCTAGAAGTTTGCAGGGGTGGGTTCTGGCAAGTTCTGGATCATTCTTAAAAATTTAAAACTTCATAAAATTCTACTAAATTCTATAAATTTCTCATTAAATCTAGAATGTCTTGGATGGTTTCTCTAACTCAATATTATTCTACAACATTCCAATGATTTTTTTAAAATAAGATTTACAATTTTCTACCATGTTTTGGAAAAGGATTAAAGACTAGATTCTTTAATATATTCTCAATTTTCTTCCGAAATTAATAATACCCTAGGATTATTTTTCAAATAACTAAATTTAGAAATTCAATGCCCTACCTACAAAAGCAAAGTTTGGGGATCAAAATAGACTTTTTCATTTAATTAGTTATGAACAACTGGGAAATAGCACTTTTAATCCAGCAACAAGAAAAAAGTGAAATTTTGTTAAATAGTGTTAGGAATGTCTATATTTTTTTTACCTGAATATGCCTAAATTGTATTAGACTTTCTACCCAATCCCTTTTTTAGCTGAGGAAAGAAAGTCAATTGTTAGGACGAACGAGGGAATTTATGCTAGAACGAGAAAGATGGCAGACTGATGAAACAACAAAGACCAAGTTCGTAAAGAAACCACCCAAAGGTACGAACTTAAGCGACTCAAGATGGCGCCACTCAGGAAGTTGGTCGAATCTGAGGCAAATGCGCAGGTGATTTTCGTCCACATAAGTCTTTATACACATCACCAATCACGACACCGCTGTCTCTACCTCCCTTCGCTCTTAGCTCAGATCACTCTTCCTTTTCAGATCCTAGCGAAAGGGGTTTCTTGTCCACACTCTCTAGTGCAGAACGGATGGCTCTCCCTTGTGCCACGCAAGCTCTCCTTCTCGCTGGTGGGTGAAAAAAAAATTACATTTAAATACTCGTCCTCCATATATCAAGAAACCGTTGAGGGATTGTCAGCGATTGTCATTCTTATCTTTGTGTAAATTTCATATCTCGTAGGTGATCTCGTCGACGATTGAAAAGTGACAAATTAAAAAAAACAAAAACAACTCACTAATTCTAACGGACGAACTAACGAGGGCATCAATGCCAAAAAATATTTTAGAGTTGAGGAGCCCATATTGACTAAGTGGTAGAGGTCGAAGAAGAGAAAATGTTTGAGAGCTACAACGAGAGAAACAACGACAGGGTGCTAAGAGTATGGCACAACTCTCTTCAACTCTGATTCACTCAGGAAATCATCTATCAAATTCTGGGCCGAGTCTGGAAGCGCAAAGTCTCCGACACACGAGTATTGCAGGCACCCCCTTGCGCGGAACCGAAGTCTTCTTTCAATTGAGAGGGAAAACTATTCAAATGTACAGAAAGGAGTCGCAAACCTTTTGCTGTGTCTGAATTTATCTTGGCCTCACCAAACCAGACCAAACCAAGCCTACCCTCATCTCACCTCACCTAACCAAACCTAACTTAACCTAACCTAGCCTAACCTAAACTGACCTAACCAAACCTAACCTAAACTGACCTAACCTAACCTTAAGAATTTCTTTCATAAATTTGTTTAAGAAATTTAGAAAGTACTCACTTTTCTGGCTCTTAAGTAATGACTTCACGTTAAATTATGATGCCAGAATGTAAAATGTAGGTTAAAAAAAGTTTACAAAATAGTTATATTACTTAATTTGTGCATTGCATATAAATAAAATGACTCGCTTGTCACTTTTTCACTAAAGCTAAGAAGGCAACGATCAAAGGTAAAAGGTACGACTCCATAAGCAAAATGTGTGAGGATATATATATATATATATATATATATATATATATATATATATATATATATATATATATATATATATATATATATATATATATATAAAAAAGAGAGAGAGAGAAAGAGAGAGTGAGAGAGAGAAATATATGCCATAATGATTTTTTTCTTGTTATTGATAATGTGTATTTTATCTTATAATACGCACACATACCCTCATCTACTCATATTTGCGGATACTTGTGTAATTATTCACCCACGATCCCGGGGGAACACATACACAAACTGCCCAAACATTCATTCGCAGCGAACTGAAATGAAAATTGTTATTCTAAATTTTTCTTAGTGAATAAACAGACACACACATGCGTACGCTCACTAAGTTCCGTTTTCACGGTAAACATCGATATGTGCGTTTATTTAAGCAATATCCTTCCTTCGCTAAATAAACACATATTTATTTTTTTATCCACCCAAAATAGGCTCATGTGACATTGTTTCCCACAACTACGTTCATATATGCTTCGGCGCATGTGAGCGTGTGATCGCTTTTAAGAATTCATCGTACATGTGTACGGATTGAAGTACTGGAGGTTATTAGCTACTAAGGTGGTAAGTAGCGCCATTCGCCCTTCGCCTCTTGGATGAGTTCCCCAACCGGATAATGAAATACACATAAAGATGAGAATGACAATCCTTGATGAGCCCCCAAACACCATGGTCCGTTCCTCGTTTAGAGGAGTGGGGTTTTCTCCAAGCAGCGATCTTAGGACCCTAGCAACCCCAGTGTGGGTGCACCCATTCCCCCTCAGTGATATGTGGATATGAGTACCCCCTATAGGAGGCAAAGGTACTCTATCGGCAGGCATCCAGAACAAGGAGAGAGTGAGCATGTCGCACTGTGAAGACGGAAATGGAAATGATAGCGGCGTTGCGATTAGCGATTTGAATGATGAGGCGTGTGGAGTTAATTTTATCCCCCGCGGGGCGTGAGCATCAGCGTATCCGCCTACTGGGCGGCCAGCTCAGGACGCCGCTGAAAGTTTCCTGTCACCACTCCCTGGGATCGAAGTCCTGCCTCGACGTCAGGAGTCCGAGGCTGTTCCACTAGACTATCGAGCCCTCCGTTCGATAGGTTGTTCATTATTATTATTAATAATATTATTATTATTATTATTATTAGTTTAATGTTACAACTTAAAAAATGGGTGGGGATGAAGAAATAATTCCTGATTCTGGTATGGGTAGCTAAAAGAAAATAGGGAAGTGAATTCAGGACCATATTACCACTGGTCTATTTCAAACCACTAAAGTAGAGGGTCGTATGGGTGCCAGCAAACCCCATCAGGAGTACAAGATTGCCGCTAATGAACATCAGGAGAAAAAAATAAGTTCATAAACGCAGAAGTATAAATTTGAGGCCTATAAAATTCATTAGCACAGAGCGAGGTGTAGAATCCTAAAAATCGGAAAAGGAACGAGAACAAAAATCGATATTAAAAAAACAGTGATTAAATGGCTGCCACAAATCTAATGAGTACAATACTCTTGAATACAACTTCAGGAGCATAATTTGGAAAAGGAAAAAATTTAGCGAAGAACTCAGGAGCACAAATCTATGAATCAAATGCGACCAAATTCAGAAAGAAAAACCCACAAGAGTACAAGTTATAGGAGAACAAAACTCGCCCGTAGGAGCATTAAAGATCTCTATCGCAAATATGATGGAGTACAATTTAGGGGGAGTAGAAAAAATGTATCAGGGAAAAAACTTCAAGTTCCAGGATTACAAAACTTATCGGACGAGCACTAAAAGCAAAAACGATAAGCACACATTAATCTGGGTACAACTTTGTCAGTACAAAATCAATTATATATATATATATATATATATATATATATATATATATATATATATATATATATATATATATATATATATATATATATATATATATATATATATATATATATATATATATATATATATATATATATATATATATATATATTATATATATATATATATATATATATATATATATATATATATATATATATATATATATATATATATATATATATATATATATATATATATATATATATATATATTAAGTAGAATAGAGAAAAGAAAGGAAATGCAGTGGCGAGTACAAAACTAAACTGAAAATTTTCTTTCAGCCAGGGAAGTACAAACTGGAAAATAGAAACCAAATTTATGCTTCAACCTCATAAGTACTAATATGATAGTACAAGACCCGAGATCGCTAATTAGGAAAAGACCTGGAGGTAGGAGTTGAGTCTGTTCGTAATTTCAGGTGTGTGTGTGTGTGTGTATGTGTGTGTGAGAGAGAGAGAGTTGGGGGGGAGAACAGTTCAGTCGCCGATCGGGTCCCTGGGCCCGCTCTTTCATAGCTCATTCGAGTCAGTCCATCACTCCCGATCTGCCGCCTTTACCCCGTGACCAGCCTCTTCTCTCACGACCGGGAAACAAAAAGAGAGAAAACAACCGAAGAGAAACCGTTGCCTGAAATCCCCGCTCCCGCCTCTTATCTCACTCACATTTCGAGGTCCAGGCAGACTATGGGAACTTCTCTAATATATATATATATATATATATATATATATATATATATATATATATATATATATATATATATATATATATATATATAATTGAGACGGTGTTGCGGTGCGCGCGGGCTTCTTGCTTTTGGCGCTCTTCTGATAGTTCCTCCCTCTCTCTCTTTACACTGAGGGAGTCGCAGAGGGAGGGATGGAAGGGAGGGGGTGCCTTCGCGTGTCTCGGAGCGACGAGCGCCCGCCCATCCACGCCCATTTAACATGATTTCGTGCGGTATCCTCCGCCAGGAACCGATCCCGCACCCTGAGGTCAAAGGTCACTCGGGACGCCTCTCTCTCTCTCTCTCTCTCTCTCTCTCTCTCTCTCTCTCTCTCTCTCTCTCTCCCCCTCTCTCTCTCTCTCTCTCTCTCTCTGTTCGCTCGCGTGTCCATAAGTGCGTTGTGAGTGGCGGATATATTCTCCCTCCTCTCAGGGATGTTTCTGGCCTGGCACTTGGGTGCCCTAATACACTCTGTGTATGGCCCATTACTACCCACTTTACTCGTACATTAGTCTCGTGCAATCGTAAACACACTCTTGGGATGTATTAAAGTTAATGTATAATTTGTGAACCATGAATGGTTTTATGTGTTCCGAGTATGTGTACGTTTATGTCTGTCTGTGCACTGTGGCTGTTTGAGGTTGCCAAATGCGACTCCATTTGATCACGTCCTACTTATGGCTCTTTTTAATGATGGATCCGAACGCGTCTCTGTACTTGGGGCGAAGTGATCCTTTCTCGAAGTGATGCTGATCCCTAACAGGATAGGAATGGTGCGTCCAGCCAAATGGTGCGTTCCTGTGGTGAGGATCCTCTTCTTTACCTGGAGCAAAGTGATCCCAAAGGGGATAGGAGATATGTGGCTCTCTGGTGAAAGCTTCTCCTACTCAGATCCATTCCAGGATTCGTTCCAGCAATTTCCCACCAATCCTTAGACTTATCTGGATCCTTAGTGATCCAGTTTCCCTTAAGAGGCCGATGGATGGTGTTGCGTTTCCGTGTCTCAGATCCCTCTTACCACGCCTAGGCCCCGTTGGGTCCATGTTAGTGGTAATTTCGTCGATGGCGATGCAGGAGATCCTCCATCACCTACCTTTCCAGGATCACTGTTGACTAATGGAGGGAATTTCCGAGTTAAATAAGTTGCGGGGAGGGGCAGACAGACGAAGAAATAGAGCAACAGGGGCAATAAGGAGCCCTGATCTAAAACACCTCATCGATGAACCCCTAGAAACAACCCATCGATGCATTCAACATACCCAACATAACAGAAAACTCCCAACTCATCTACAAAGCCACAAATACCTCTACTCTTACTGCTACTACTACTATTACTAGTCAACTACTAATACTACTATAATAATAATATTAATTCTAATAATTATGATAACAATAATAATAATAATGATAATAATAATAACAATATTAATAATAATATTAATAATAATAATAACAATATCAATAATAATAACTACTACTACTATTATATTATAGATAGCAGCAAGCAGCTTACAGACACGATGAAGTTTTAAATTTGAGGGATAGGTGGCGTTGGTTAGAGAAGAAAGGTGGGCGCGGTGTAGTTGAATTTAGCTAGAATTTTGTGGCGGATTCGAACTGTACCATGAGACTGCCGGGCTCCCTGGTCTTATAACTGGTGTGTTGGGGCCGAACTTTCTTCTAGTGATTTTCCGAGTTAACTATCGCCTGAATACCTCACCGATTGAGCTGAATGGTATTAATCACCTCCTCGTTTATTTTGATACCCCATTTTTATATGACAATTTTCCCTACGTCACATTAGGGAAATTGGGTCCTATTTTATCACAGATTTCCTTGTATTTGTTTAACAATCTTGTTTACAAGGATACAAATTCATTTCTTTATAGCTTTGGCCCCTTTCTAGTTCCTTTCTAGTTCAAATACATTTTATGTATGGTATTAAATATTTAAAGACCCTTTTATCAGTTGATGGAACGCCATATTTGGCATTAATCTCTATTCAACCTTCCAATGAACATTTGTGTCCATTGTTAATTATGCTGAAAAATAGGCCAAAGGACGTTAAGGGTCTACCTCGTGGGAGAACTTGCCTCCATTGCACAACTGAGATAAGTTGGCAGCCCGCTATCTATTAGGATAATGCGCCTAGTAGTCTCCTATTGTAGCTACTTGGGTTGGCATAGTAGATGAGATCTTTATACTGTTTTCTCTTACATGCCACAAATAAGCTCTTAACAGTTGTCTGCTTCGCGATCTAAATTGCGCCTAGTAGTCTCTTGCTTTTAGCACTTTGGGTGGTGGAGCCGTACTCGACAAAATAAAGTCACAAGATTTTACCTTCTCCTGTTCCTGTCTCTTTCATTAACATAATTTCATATGTTTTGTTTCATTAATTTTCATTGTTTACCCCCCAAAATATCACATTTGCGCAATGCCCTGGTATAAAAATTATATTTTAATTATGTAAAAGTCATATTATGTCAGCCAATGCACTTAATTGCCAAAAGTCATGGAATGGCAGTATGGGAATCTAATGGTGGGCAGCGCGGACGTACCGTGATTTCACTGAAATTTCCAAACCTGTATAAGTTGTGATCTGACATCTATTTGGTCAAGTAAATACGGGGTAGGCCCCTGATGGCAAGGTGGGGTAAGTTATCGAAGTTCGAACTGTCCCGGCCTTCAACCTCCCTCGATCTAAGGAGTGAGGTGTGTGCGGAGAAAATCTCACGGAAGGTATTACCGCCCACCATGGGCACTGCAGTGTCCGGGTGCTTAATGATCGTGAACAGCGGTGTTTCGCTAGAATTGTCCTGGGTAACAGACAAGAAACACTGGATCAATGGCTCACATCTTCATTCAATGAAGGGGGTACCAGGCGCATACTCACCAGGTCAGTGCAGCAATGCTTACCTTCCATTGGATATGGGAGCACAAGACCCACCGCAGTGCCTCTGTTAACAGACATGGACTCGTGGCGTCGCTAATTGCCATTTAAATAACGTGGGACTTCCTTTCATGGGACATTTTTGCAGCTCTTTTTCCCGTGCATCATTTTCCGACCACGTTCATGTCTACACACCCTCGAGGCGGAATGGGTGGCCCACGAAAGGTTCCCAGCGTAATCTCGTGGTTAACAACGATTGTCATGCTAATCTTTATGTTAATTTAATTATCTGGTTGAGGGACCTCATCTGCGATTGGAAAGGGGCAGGTGTCGCAATTAATTAACCTATTCGTCACCCGTGGGTTTGTGTCTTCTATGATCTTGACACGTTACACCTAACACACATTTTTAGGGGGTTTGAGTTGTGTTTAGTTTATAGGCTTTTTTATTAAGTACTTTGGCCTAAACTACCATTTTTTGAAAATTAGTAAAGTTCATTAGTTCAATATTGCCTCGGAAGATGCTTTTCTGCTGTTCATCAATCAAATTTGCCTCTTCGGCTGAATTATTTTTCCATGGTGCCATTAGTAGTCACAAGCCGCCCTAAATAAATGCTTCTTCTTTCGAAGGATTCTAAAGTTCGATCATCGCTTCTAATTGCTCTATCTTTAGCGAAATAATTGCGAGCTATTTTCGTCTGTGTAAATGGGAAATGTGAGAGACAGAAAATGCCTTATATATCTACATATTATTAATTCTTATTCTCCTTGGTCCCGGTCCAATATAGTTAATGGCCTTTTATTTACTCATTTTCTGTTTGAATTTATCTTCTGAGTACGATCTAAATGTCGTCGTTGCCTACCTTCATATGTAGATAAGTATTTCTGTGTAAGTCTTAATAACTCCTTGTTTAAGAAGTCTTCTTAGCACTGAATAATGAATGCCCTTTTGTACCCTAAGGATACCATATAGTTATGCATTTTGTATTTATTAGTTCTATGCAATAATTGTTTAACAGCGGGTAGTCATTTGTTTTGTAATTACTTTTAAAACCTGCTTGTTTTGGGCGGCTGCTGATTACCCTCAAAGGTTTGCAGTACTATCTATAGTAGACCTTTTTCAAAGTAATTTTATATGCTCGTTTAACTTTTAGATTTTAGTTCTTCTCAGTCTTTCTTTTTGAAAAAGAATTTTAAATAAAGCGTTTGCCTTAAGCCCTTGTTGCCACTTTTTCTTTAAACATTTGTAAACAGTATTTTCTGTCATTTTTTCCTCCTACTTTTTGTTTAGTGTTGTCCCTAATGTTTTTTTATTTATACATCTTGTTTTATCTGATTTAATGTGTTGATGTTTTACATGGTATAAGGCATACTATCTTTTGCGACCTACTAGAAGCCCTTTCTTAAGTATTGTTTACTTTCTTTGATTCCTTCTTTAATTGTTCCAGTTGTCTCAGTTTTCGCCTTTTATCTAAAAATGTTTTAGTACACGCACCTATTCTGTATTTCGGTTGTCAAGTTTATTGAGCTTGTTTTTTTTCACAATAAGAAAAGTATTTACTTTAGGAGTCAGGTATCTGTCGGTTTGTTCTCTTTGTTATCATTTTGGGTGCCTTATATTTATATAAAAAGAATTATAACTGTTAAAATGCTTTTGAAGGAATTTCCCTTTAAACGGTATATAAGAGATTTAAATCATTGCTCAATTTTGTATAAACTATCAAATAAAAATGATTGGCAAAAATATTAGAAGATTGTACCTATGTAGATAGGAGCTGCAGCATTCAATCATGGTCCCAATGATCTTAAATCATAAGGTACAACTGGAATCCTTCAGTAAATCAGAAGGACTGGACAATGTTTTCCAATAACTATTCAAAGATTCCTAGAATAATGATAACTGCTAAATTGGTGTTACTATACGCGTCCTAAGTCAAAATTTATGGCAAAAGAATTATGGCCCACAAGACAAAATAAATCTTATACCCTTAAAAGATCATCATCCCTCTCTAGTGTCTAAAAAGTTTCCATGAGAGTTATTAGTAATAGACTGAACAACCAGTTAGATGAACAGCAAACGAAAGAACAAGCTGATTTAAGAAAGTTCTCTACCAGCGAGTGCCTCATTACTATTGAGAAAGGCTTAGGATACAAGATCAAAAAGATAAAGTTGGCAAACTAGCGTATCAAGAGAGATAGGCGATGCCTCAGCCACCTCACGTTCGCAGATCATTAATGTTGTGCTCGAAATGACAGCGTAGAAGAAATCCAAACAATTTTTTAAGATTTTAATAATGAACGCAATGGAAATTATTTGGAATGTAATCTCGGAAACTCCATTGCGTTCATTATTAAAGATTTTAATAATGAACGCCAATGGAGAAGATTTGGAATTTAATCTCGGAAACTCCATTGCGTTCATTATTAAAGATTTTAATAATGAACGCCAATGGAGATGATTTGGAATTTAATCTCGGAAACTCCATTGCGTTCATTATTAAAGATTTTAATAATGAACCCCAATGGAGATGATTTGGAATTTAATCTCGGAAACTCCATTGCGTTTATTATTAAAGATTTTAATAATGAACGCCAATGGAGATGATTTGGAATTTAATCTCGGAAACTCCATTGCGTTCATTATTAAAGATTTTAATAATGAACGCCAATGGAGATGATTTGGAATTTAATCTCGGAAACTCCATTGCGTTTATTATTAAATATTTTAATAATGAACGCAATGGAGATGATTTGGAATTTAATCTCGAAAACTCCATTGCATTCATTATTAAAGATTTTAAAAATGAACGCAATGGAGATGATTTGGAAGTTAATCTCGGAAACTCAAACCTCATGTCAAATCAACCGAATAGTAATTGGTTGAACCTAGTAATCTAACAAAAAATTACTAAGTAGGCAAACATTTGGAAGGACAAACATCACTCTTCAAAGTAAAGTGACCATTAATCTGAAATGATAACAAATGCATATTCCTATTAGGCTGAAACTTGGAACCAGACCAAAGGATTAACGATAAAGATGACGACAGCCCAGAGACACCTCCAATGCATTACGAAGGGAATATCTCAGCATGCGGAAAGATACATATGTAAACATCTCAAACTTTAATGACATAGTAGAAATATTGAAGACAATGTACGGAGTTCCTGAATTCTGGACACAGGCACAATGCAGAATTATCAATAAAAAATGAACTATATTTTATTTAATTTGAACTACATTTTATTTAATTGAAATATTAATAAACAACATCTTCAATGTGATTTCCACCATTTCTGACGCAAAGTTTGATGCGCTTTGCCAAGATTTACATGAACTCGATACATTAACTCCAAATTTCCCTCAATTTGAGCACATTCATTTATAATTGAGCACATTCATTTATAATTTATAATTGAGCACATTAATTTATAATTTATAAGTGAGCACATTCATTTATAATTCATAATTGAACATATTCATTTATAATTGAGCACATTCATTAATAGTCAAGGGGGCTAAGTTCTGGCGAACAAGGAGACCATTGTGATATTTCCTGTGTCCAGACTTGATGGATGCCTTGTAGAAAGAAACTAGAGTGAAACTTAAATTGGCATGAGAGAAGATTTCAGGACAATAGATGAACTAGGATGATAGAGGACTTCTCTAAGCAGTGTAAGACCGAAACCCAAAAGGATGACGGTGTCTCTCTTCTGCTTTCTCTCTCTTTGAACGAATTCGAAGTGTAAAAGTTGGCTCATTTTCTCAAATTCTACTCATCCGCTTCCTGTTTCCTTTCCTTCGCCTCTAGTCGAAATTTTCGTACCCCTCGAATATTGTCATTGTTCTCCATCTTTGCCTTGAAGTCCATCACCATAACTTTCTTGAAATGTTAGTTTATTGGTACATGTGCACTCACGTGTTGCTTACAAATCTTCAATTTCTCGATTGGATATTTTAATTTAGTTCGATTATTCTATAGCATATGGACATAGTTTTGCTTTTGAAAAGTTTTATATGGCAATGTATTCTGAATCCTACGTCAATATTATTTATGCCATTTCTACCCTTATAGAAGACTATTGAATATAATCCTTTGATTTGTCTCGAAACTCTTTTATAGTCTCTTTGGATTAACCTTAACGTGAAATAGTGCATTCACCTTCAGTCTTCACGTAAAAAAGTGAAGCTGAAGAACATCAATGCCACAATACTCAAATGCAATCTTGAGGAAATAGTAACCAGAGAGATGGCTTCCTAGATAAGAGACCCATATCAGGGATTAGTCACTTTCTACAATATAGGCAGGGAAAAGGTATGTATACTCTTCGACCTCACATACAAACCAAAATTAACTCCTGAGATTAATCCAAATGTGGGAATGATTAAAGGGTTGCATTTACGAGAAGGCTGTGGATTTCCCTGCGTTTTCCGAATTCTCTGAATCCAATGAGCAATGAGGAATATTCGAAGGAGGGTAAACCTTTGCCGTAGATTTAGAGACGATGTGAGAATGGGCAAAGAATTAATCAAGATTTGTATGATAGTATGATTGTGCACAAAGTTTGGCTGATATACAGAGGATGATCAACAAAAATTGAACCCCAACTTTAGGTATTTATAGCTGAAAAAAGATTCGGTGCTTTCGTACCTAGTAAACAACCTTTTGCGCACCATTAATATTTCTATTATTGGTAACCTTTTTTAGCGGATTGGTTTATTTAATGAGTGAACAGCATTGCATTGATTGAAGGAAATAAAAATGGTATTGCACAAAATAAGTGAATTAATGGAATTGTAATCCTTAAAAGATAAAATAAACTATTGACAAAAATATATTGTTATTATTTTTTGTTTAACTATGATACACTATGCTTTGATAATAATGAAATTTGGAAAGAAACTTGCTTTCATTCAAGCAGTGATACCCTTAAACATGCATTTAACAAAATAGCAGCGAATTTTTAACATCACAAGTTGGATAAAAAAATGGTAGCTTTCGACAAGTACCAGAAGAATTTCAGGTACGTTTCCTTTATAGAAATTCTACAGTGTACAATCCTCCAAAGTTTTCTTTTGACCTAAGCATATGTAAGGAGACGGTGTCTCAATGGATTTGAATGTGTGGAAATGGCATTAAAATCAGCCCTCTATTTTATGATACTAATTTAAATGGTTGAACTACCTCAATATGATAAAAGAAAAAAAATCTTCCAGAACTTCACGATACATATCGTAATAGAATTAATTGACTTTGGTGGATATGAGAAAAAAGTCGAGCGCATATGTGAAATGACGTGAAAAATAGACTAATTGAAGTATTCAACAAACGCACTAATGCTGTTGGTCATGCTATTGAATGACGTCCTGGATCTCCAGACTGTAATTTCTTCTGTTGGGACACCTAAAAGTAAAGTCTCCTCAACTCCTCCGTTCGATTCGAATGAACTACGGGAACAAATAACATTCGAAGTCATCCCGTTGAAAGCAGATGCGCCATTATTCAAACGACCGCTACAAGCAATGAGATCCTAATCTCAGCTTTGCCTTGAAAGGAATGAAAGGCCAAGTAGAAAGCAATAAAATGTAGGAAACATATTTTATCATATTATTGATGAATTATTATTCTTTTTAAGTAAAAGATTAAAGGTTTAATACAAAAAATGTTTTCTAATCACTGTATAACAATACCTATGCTTTTAATATTTAGTGATAGAAACCATATCTGCAGAGCCTAGTCTACGAATAGCGCTAAATAAATCAGATGAATTTTCGTTGCCATAGAAACCCCAACTGCAAGACAATTATCTGCGTTTATTCCGCAGAGAAAACTTGGCATACAATTTCCTCTTTCTCTTCGCCCCATAAAGGAAAAGATGCTGATATCAATTATTATCAACCTTAGTTTATCCTTCTGGTTTTGACCACGCAGGGGAGTACCCTGTGTAGACTATTACGCTTGGTATGTGGAGGAGGTGCAAGTCCTCCTGGTCTGAGTGCAAATGAGGGAATCCCCGTTGTCACTGGGCTGAAGTGTTTGGGTATGGGAAAGTTGTTGGTACGCTTCCCTCTCGCCCCGACTTAACACTACTTTACCTTTTTATTATTATTATTATAATTATTTATTATTATAATTTAGGTATTATAATTATTGTGTATTATTATCATTATGTATTATAATTATTTATTAGTAATAGTAGAGTAGCAGTTATTATTATAAGTTATTAGTATTATTTATTATTATTTAATAATATTTATTATTATCATTAAGGTTATCTTCACCCTTTTCTACCCTCACTTTGCACCAGAAGGAATATTCCTACCTGGAGTTTGGTCTGGTAGCCCTGGTGCCTTGGTAGACTATATGCCATCCTGGGATCACTTAGCACCAGGGTATGAGAATAATAGGTGATCACCCCCCCTACTCGTAAGTTAACCCACCTATCTCTACTTCTCATTATTACATACCCATACCCTCCTACCCTATTCGAAAATTGCTCTCCTATTCACAGTTTCTGGTTGCCGGGCGCACTTTCGTTTCTTATTGACTTTAGTTGAGTGGTAGTGTCTACCGTGAGGTCCCTACCTTCTTCCAGGGCCGAAAGCTCTCTTGCTAGGGCAAGTAATAGGCATGGGGTGTGTTGGTCCGTCCTCTCTCCTCACCTTCCCCCAGTATACAAATAAGGTGGCTACGCGGCCACTATTCTTTATGGTTCAAGCTCGAGGACAAGGTTGCCTGAATGGTAAAGAGCATCAAAGCTGGACGGGTACTGATTATGTGTAAATGACCACATTCCGGAATTTTTTATCCTAAGGCGACATTACCCTTAACCTCCCAAGTGATTGGGAAGTTAGGGTATTTACTTTCCATATCTCCCCCTTCTCTTTTTTCAGTAACTATGGTTACAGCAGAAAGCACTAGTGAGAAAGCGCATGGAGATCCGCTTCCAAGCGCGGACTTGCCCTCTCTAAGTGTCGGTGAGGACGAGGAAAAACAAAGCTTCCCTTCGACCATCGCCTTGCGGCAAAGAGGCTTCACCTTTGCCATCTTTGGAGATGCCCTAGGAAAGCCCCACCACTGAAAACGAGGTGGCACCCCCTGGGCTTTCTCAGGTGCCACTCCAATACTCTTCTAACGGAGAAGAGGTTTACTCCTCTCCTAGGCCTACAGGTGTGGTGGCTTCCCCTTCACTCTGTTTTTGGGAGGCGCCCTTAAGTGTATCCATCTCCCAACCAGCGGCAGTTCCTCCTTTCTATCACAGGGGACTTCCAAGAGAGAGGGTAGGCGGCCCAAAACCGCCCCTTTAAGGGGCAAGAGAGAGCAGAGTACATCGGTCCATGCCCCCAAGCCTCCTGTACTCCTGCTTTTTAAGCCTGCAAGGATCGACAAAATACGACACGCCAGAGTCTTCGATTGAGATCCGTGATGCCATGGGGAAGGGGGTGGGGTTGTCGCATGGAGGCCCTCCTGATATAAACATGGTCCCGGAGACGATCTAACCGCGTATGGCAGGATCTTCCATGTGTCGAATCTGGGCTGGATGCCAAGCACCGAACCTAGATCCAATCCTGCGTGTCTCGGGCCTCCGAAAACTCATAAGGAGAGTAGGAATCTTCCCCCCTGGCTTATCCCCCTTAGAGAGCTAAGAGCTTCCAAATCGGGGAAGTATCTTGCTAAGGCCGGTTTGTTCGGTCTTGGTGCTCCTTCGGCAAGGGAGAGAAGCCGGTTCATTTTCAACCCTCTTCTTTCCAAAAGAAAAGGAACAGGAAGACAAATAGGACTAAAGATTCCTCTCCCTCCGTAGGGGCCCGAGAACGGACGGTTCCACTGCCGTATCGGCAAAAGACCTAGGCCAAGATCGGCACATCCGGCCCTGAGGCCTGCTCGAGCGGGGAGGCCCAGAATAAGACCAACTTTAAAAGCGCGCTTAGCGGAGCCTTGATTAGTTCGTGGCCCCACAATGAGAGACTACCTGGCGTTTTCGAGCCCGCTGGCTTCAAACTCTTTCTGATATTAGCTTAAATAATGGGAATATGTTGGCTAAGGACAACATGTTCCATCAGAGAAGAGCACTAGCTAGCATGATTGGTAGAGAGCGGAAGGTGTCCTGTCTCTCGGATGGGAGCATTCTGGTAAATGCGTCGGACCTCTCTGAGCCAATCTTGCTTAGTGCCCTTTGGACACTTAATGGCTCTCAGGTGAGTGTAAGGCGCATTCTAACATAAACTTTGTTAAAGGAGGGGTTTATGAGAGGGAACTTGTGGACTACTCATTATAAGACATGACCTTAGTGCTGGCCGAGCATGTGGCGGTCAAGGTCAAACGTGCGATGAGAAAACAAGGAAGTGCCACGAGACCCATCCCTACATCTTGGTCACGTTCGATCGTGACAAGCTCCCTCAACCTGTGTCTGCCGGCTGGTATTGGTACCGACTAAAGGCATTCGTGCCAGTGGCGCGGGAGTGCCACTAGTGCCACCGCTTCTGCCATGCGAATCACTCAATTCAAATTTTCTCGAAGTCTGTGTAAGTTTCTCCAAGGCTGTAGACGTTAAGTCGCTATCGTGTATAGTCAAAGCAATGTGGCATGAATCTCTTCCAGAATAAAATCCTGGCAATTCAAGCAACAGTCATCTTGAACTTCGCGAAGCTAAGTATTGGCTCTGTCACCCCTGGCGATGCCTGGGAGGTTTTATGCCTCAATTATAAAAAGGCAGCCTCTGCTTCTGGACCGTCCAAGCGTACGAGCACGGTCGTTTCTGCACCGATTCGGAACTCTTCTGCAGACTCCAGTAACCCTCTGCACTCTCCAAGTATAGTTATCAGCACCAAGGGTTCACATTCAGCCCCGTCTAAAACCAGGGATCTCCTTCATTCCCAAGCGTTGCGGTTTCCCGTAAGGTGAAATGGCCTGGCACCACCACAAAGTCGTTAGAATCACCAGAGGCAACACCTCTGAAGATGGTCGTGAGGCCGTCTTCCGTGCTTCCTAAAGCTGCCTCCTGAAAGGAGGAGAGCACAAAAGGAGTTTCATTTCCTATGCCCACACCGAAGGATGGACTGGGTGGGCCAGAGACTGTGGATCCTCCAAAAAGAGACCACGCCTCCAAAGCCTTCGAACGTTTGGAGGCTGAGGGGGAAAAAGACTCGCATAGAAAGCCTAACCTCCCCTAATATATCTTTAAAGGCAACAGCGGCTTTATTACTTTGTTCGGCTAAAACGCCTCCGGGAAACATATGGCCATTTCCCTGAGGGTCTTTTCTTCGAAGAGGGCTCCCGCATCTTCTTCCAGCTAAGCCTGTAGGGCACAGTCCCTCAATGGAATTGCCACAAGCTCAGGGCACCTAGAAGTAGCTGCGGATCCTCGTTTGCTCCCTTTTCCCGTTAGCTATCTTTTTGCAGGAGAGCATGTCGGGTGGGCGCTACCTGACCACACTCCAGAGCAATAAAGGT
Source organism: Ceratothoa steindachneri (assembly GCA_963969495.1). Taxonomy (NCBI): domain Eukaryota; kingdom Metazoa; phylum Arthropoda; class Malacostraca; order Isopoda; family Cymothoidae; genus Ceratothoa; species Ceratothoa steindachneri. Next base: position 221,649,484 of record OZ018317.1, read on the forward strand.
TTTACGACCGCACAACCGCTGGATGGGGGCCGGGCATGAGGATGCGCGATTTATACCCGGCTTGATGTCTCCGTTCTTCTCTTTGCTTTAAATAGCTTCTTTCAGGCAGTAACAACAACAAGGAGTAACAACAAGGAAAGAAGGTACCCTAGGAGACCTTGCGGTCCATTCAAAGAGGGTACCATTGGACTTGCAATCGAGCGGGCACAAGGCTGCTCAATTGTTTTGCGTCCCTAAACGGCCACTTTTCAAGACCTTGTCTAGTCTTGACTTGAACTGGTCAACAGATTCACTGTTGACAACTTCCACTGGAAGTGCGTTCCACTTACCGCAGATACTGTAGGTGAAAAAATTTCCACACAGATTGCGGTTGTAACGCTTCAGTTCAAGTTTGAAGCCGTGATTGCGCGTTCTGTTCTCACTCAGTGTGAAAATATCCCGGTAGTCAACATTGTCGAACCCTCGAAGTATTTTGAAAACTTCGATGAGCTGACCACGCAGTCTACGGGTTTCCAGCGAGAACAGATCTAATTCCCTTAGTCTATCCTCATAACTTTTATGTCGGATAGAGGGAATCAGCTTGATTCCCTGGCTTGTACGCGTTCCAATCTCGCGATGTCTTTTCGCAATGAAGGACTCCAAAATTGTACGGCATACTCCAGGTGCGGTCGGACAAGTGAGTTGTACAGGCACAGTACAATCTCCTGGTTCCGATAACCAAACTGGCGCTTAATATAGCCTAGCATCCTTTGGGCCTTTTTCTCCACCTCAATGCACTGTTTCGAGAACTTGAGGTCACTAGTGATAGTAACACCCAAGTCCTTCTCAGTGTCACTCGATTCAAGAGCAGTGCCCTTAAGGATATACTGAGATTGGGGGTTTCTGTGGCCGATATGCATCACTTTGCATTTCCCCACGTTAAAAGGCATTTGCCACGTGTCCGACCACTCCCCAATCTTCCCAAGATCTTCCTGCAGGCGGGCAGTATTTCCATCTTTTGAAACGTTCATACCGAGCTTGGTATCGTCGGCAAATTTGGAAATCTTGGCAACCATGTCACCGTCCATGTCGTTAACGTAGATGATGAATAGTAGTGGTCCTAGGACAGAACCTTGAGGCACGCCGCTAGTAACGGGCACCCACTCAGAAGACTGTCCATTTACCACCACCCGTTGCCGTCTGCCACTTAGCCAGTTCTCGATCCAGCCGGCTACCTTTCCGTCTATGCCAAGCGCTCGCACTTTCCGGAGAAGGCGGCGGTGTGGTACCTTATCAAAGGCTTTCTGAAAGTCTAGGTAGACCACATCCACCGCCTTGTCCCGATCGTGCTCACTGAAAACGAAGTGGAAGAATTCTACAAGGTTCGTCAGGCATGACCGTTGCCTTCGGAAGCCGTGCTGGGAACTCCTCAGTAGCAGGTTTGACTCTAAATACGACGTCACTTTGTCCACCATGATGCTTTCCATGAGTTTACCGACTATCGAAGTCAGACTGATAGGTCGGTAGTTCGACGGTTGGTTGCGGTCTCCTTTCTTGAAGATAGGAGTCACCTCCGCCTCGCGCCAGTCTCTAGGAACGCATCCAGTCCGGATTGACATGTTAAAGATAGCGCACAGATGTCGTGATACTTCATCGCACACTTCCTTCAACACTTTAGGTAGAAACCCGTCCGATCCAGGGGACTTATTCGTCTTTAGGTCAGCGATCTTTTTCTTTATTTCTCGTTCAGTGAAGTCCATTGCCTCCAGCTTTTCCCCCGAGTAGGAATCCGTGGGCTGGGGAATGGGACCACACTCTTCAGTAAACACTGAAGAGAAGTAGTCGTTGAGGAGGTTAGCATTTTCTGCATCTGAATGCTTTAATGTCCCCTTCTCATTCCTCAAAAGGCCAAGTGCAGCTGCACCTGGGTAGGAGGTATACTGTTATTTCTGCGTACATTCTACCGTCAGCAGACTTAGACGCGGGGAACTTCTGTCGCATCGTCGCACGGTTGCCGAAGCTCTTTGGAATGCTTGGAGATTCAAACGGTAGACACCCCTTCTGAGGAGACTACTCGATCAATTCCAGTGGTTAGGTGGAAATAGGTGTCCTAAACTTGGATGAGTTCACGCATAACTACCCGAGAACCACTTCATTTTATCGTCTTGAGGGATGCACTCTAGGGATGCACAACCTTATTTCAGGTGGTAGGTAGTCGATGATCTCCGTGGTAGCAATCACTTTCACATTTAAATATCATTTTATGGACCGCTGCCACCTGAGAGAAAAAGGTGGTTTTTGGCAGGGGCGCAGTGATTCGCATTTCTGGAAATGACTGATTTATCTGTACCATTTGAGGAGTTTAGGTCGGTGGGTGAGGTCGTTGAGTTCTTCTCCGGCACTCTCATCGACGTGGTCCTACCTACCATCCCTAGAACGTTTAGCCGTTTTGCACGCCGAGCACTTCCTTGTGGTCAGATGAGTGTGAGGTGGCCCTCAAACAGAAGCGTTATGCCTACATGCGCTATAAGCGCAGCCTGAACGATTTTACTGTGGGTGAATTTCGTTGAGCTGCGGTTAGGTTTCAGTATGTTTTTAAGCACGCCCGCTGCTCTTTAACAAGCATATTTGAGAAGCTTGTGAAAAATATTATTATGTAAATATTCAGACGGACTCCGACCAAATAAAGATTACAAACTACAGAGTAGTCGCCAAATGTCATAGCCAAGATCGCCATAAGAAATCCTTAGCTTTTAAACACCTGTATAAACTAGACGAATCACGTAAAGCCCTTGAGATAACTTACCTGGTAAGAGGACCAGTAGTGCCCACAGCTTCTCAATACCCGCACCGAGAGTATCTCCCCCTAAACCACTTTTTATTCTCTGGAGACTTGTGTACTTAAGTGATGATTTTAATGCCTGATACAGAGAACCCAGCTATGGGCAACAAACGTAAGGAGAAGGAATTTGTAGCTTCAAATAAGTGGTCATAAACTCTAAAGGGTCAGTCCTGAGTTTCCGACCTTTAATATGTAGAAGTATGCTGTTCAACCTGACGTAATTCTGGTTAGTAACAACTTTCCGTTTAACTACTAAAGTGAGTTAGGTACGATTGTTCTCGGTAATTACATCCTCATAGTCAAAGCAATTTACCTCGCGCCGATCTAAGCCCCACTCAATCTCGAAATGGTAGCACAATCAAACTAGCTGGTATACAGCCAATCTTGAGGAAATCGATGAGGAGTTGAGGAAACTCACAGACTCAATTTTCATTTTCGCAGAAGACAAGAGGGGTGTGTCTGAAACCTTATTTCTAGCACTCCCGCAGCTGAGGTAGATTTAGAATATGAAGGATATCGCTCAGGAGTACAAATACCTGTACGAATTTATAGTAAACCCAAACCTAACCGAGAAAATAACACTCGTATGCGTTAACTGAGAGAGCATAACATTACAAATATGGGACAAATTAATCAGCAACTCAGGTGAGGACCAAGATATAAAAAGATTCTGAAAGAACCAACGGCTCTAGAGGCGAAGGTTACTAGAATATTGGCTAAACGTATTTTCGATTACACTGGAGGGCAATGGAGAGTTTGATCATGAATTTGCATGCCAGGTGGTCAGTAGGTCGTAGCATCGCTAAAAAAGTTCATCAAGTCAAAATGCACATTTCAGGTTTTGTACACTTGAGTACACATATTTCAAAGGTGGAAAAAGTTTTTTTGAGAAATATTTGGAACACCGCCTTTTTGTGCTCAAAATTTCCTTTTTTTTTCAATTTTAAAGGCAGAAAGATATACACCATCAGAGTTTGGTTTGTTGTTATAAGTGCTTCTAGTTTAAAGTGAAGGATAATAACAAATAAGGGAGGAGTTCAACTTTTTTTATCTAACTTATACATACTATTTGTCAGCTAACACATTAAAATCATGCTTTGTCTCAAACGATGGCATGAAGTCACGGGATTTTCGTACCGCTCGAATGTAGCCATATCTTGCTACTTTTCCATAAACTTTACCAGCAGCTTCCGTCACCATTCACACACACCGCTCCACACTTTGAGAATGGCATGGAATGTCAATAGAGAGTGGCTCGTCGACAATATTCTGCCGGTCCGCATTAGATAGATGCATTGTAAGTGTTGAGTCAAACCTGCACTCCTCTTCAAGGAAAGGTAGATCTGTTAGGTTTTAGTAGTCTTATCTATTTTGTTGGCCTGAAATCACGTACCTCTTCCTCATACACAGTAACTTTTCGAATCTTCTTGATTCTGTCAATAGCTAATTTCCTGTTCTTCTGATCAACGTCAGCCAGCATTGCCAAACTACGTTCTCAGGATGGGCCCAGTAGGAATTCTTTTGGATTGTTTGCCATGCTGTGGATTTGATGTTAAACCAGATGGGCCCATAATGACACATGACAAACTGCAAGGAGATACAAGTCATTATTAGGTTTTTCTATCGCCACATAAAGTCGACATATTCTGTTGGCAGTGGTGAGCCATCTTACATAAGATATTGGCCCTGATTTCATATGTAGGAGATCATCGTCAATTAAACCACTTCTATTAGCACTGATAATTCTGGACAGGTAAGCTTGGTCCCGACTAAGCTCATTCACATCTCTATCTGGAAGGGGAGCTCTTTGAGCAATACTGGTAGAGATTCACAGCCGTTGCATGCAGTCAAGGAAAGCAATGCTTCCCATATTTAAAGAGAAAATAAAAATAAATTACACCCCAACAATTAATATGACAGCAGAATCAATTTTATTCTCACAATTATGCTTGCCTATACTTGTATACGCCATACGGTACCGTTCACTTTCAATCGAATTGGCGTTAGACCCTGATGAGCCCGACTGCAATTGAAGAAATGCATCCTTTTCGTCGAGTTTTCTACTTTTTTTCTCTTAATTTCAATAATAGTTCTGCTTTTTGGTGGTTTGGAATGAATAGTTTAAAAGATGTTTTGCTTTTCTTAGCAATAATATATAGTCATTATAGTTTCATGATTTTTATTTAGATATTTCAACGCTGTGTTAGAATTAAGAAAAAAATAACCTATTTGTATACGGAAAAGGAAGCAAATTTAGCTTTGCGGTCATCTGCTTGCATCTACCAACTCTGCCTAGTTTCCAGAATCTAGATAAGTGTGGTTTATTGTTTATTCATTTTTTTAAGTGATAACCCCCTTTTAAACGAAATGAATGCAAATGAAGTGGTGAGAAAATACGATTGCATTATTAAAAAATGATAAAAAAGGAAGTTCAGTGCGATGTCTTATAATAAAAAGAAACTAATATTGAAACAGGTAGGCCTACGCCAATACTACATGTCATCCAAAACAAGGTGTTGCACTCGCAAATACAATGTAAGCCAATATGATAGAACATCTTGGCTAGCTGGTTGTGCATACTTACAGAAACTGTTTTAAAATTTAAATAAAATAAAAAATATAACATTAAAAAAAAAAATTAAATAAAGTGAGTAGCTTACAATTTTATAGTTAATTTTAATGAACAACATATTTATTTCAATTAACATATTTATTTTTGTAAAAGTTGAATTGCTTCCTCATCTTCAAAAGTCACCGCACGGTACTGTTTCACAGGGGGTCAAGGCTTTATCAAGTGGTCCTTTCCATTGAGTTCAAGTTTCAGTTGGACTAATATATTTCCTGCACAGGCGTCTCAAAGGAAGCTCATTTAGATGCAAGCTGCAGATGATCCACTGTAAAGGACGACGTAATTGACATTCCAGCCTTCTTAGGGCTCCATTCTTGTAGCCAGAATTAGTTGCCGTACTGTCACCTCTCACTGCCTTTATCTCATCTTTAATATCATATTTTCAACAAGCCATTTCATCAGTCCGTCTGCAATACTTGCACATGTTCCTCGTTTAATAGTTAGATGATCTAAATAGACAATATCAGGTTCTGCTACAAGCACATAGGGATCTTGAATTTCTTCTGCTCCATACCATTTGTTCCTTTTATTCTTTTTGTTAGTGTTGTGTCTCTCCTCCCATAAAAAATACAGTAATTTTCTTATCTCCCAAACATTCAGATTCGGTGAAATTCCTCCTCAACTTCTGTCGTCCCTCCAGACTTTGTAATAGTCAATTACATGGGAGCGGTGTTCTGAATTCATTATACCATAGTCGAATAGTACTGCACTATTAATAGCAGCATCAGCTCTATTTGGCACAGAATACCTTTCTGCTTTCATGGCAATTGTTGGTATTGTTATGATGTTGTTTTCTCTTCTCGCAAAAAAATTCTTCCATTCATCATCAGAAATGTCAGAAGAGGAGGTTTCTTCATCCAAGGCTTCGTCTGGAATTGTAGTTTTCTCTTCCCTCTTTTCTTTTTGTTACTCTTCTTCTTCTCTTCTTTCTTGAATTTGAACTTCTCTGATTTTCATTTTTTACCTGCGGCAAAGCACCAGGTCTAGGCATCGCTTTTTTTTCAAAAGGAGTAAAGTTCAATTGTACCCATTTAGAGCCATGAAATGACCCATATGACCATGCGTCATATGGTTATTCACCATGGAGATTTCAAGTCTGCCATCGGATTTGGCGCTGGGGGGCGCCTTCTAGTGGCAGAAGCCTCATTTAGCCATTCAAAGGCACTACTTGTAAGTGATTTTAACCATGGGAAACCATCAATGCAATAACCATTTATCATCTTATCACAAAACGCCGCAGGTCATTGGAGGGACTTTACCACTTGTTACCTCCACTCGTCCAATATTTATGTGACTCCCAGTTCTTTGGTTAATAAGAAATTTATGTTTTCGACGTGGTATTTTCATGTTCTTTTCACACTTGCTATGATGAGATAAATTTCTTACTCTTAGTTGCATTCACTCCTTGTTTTGATACCACAGACACTTCTTCCAACAATCGGATCAATTTGGTTTTAACATTCTTGATTGGCTGAACTGGAATACTGGCTTTTTTTAAATCGCGAGAAGAGTGCGGATTGCACAATCAGAAGACCGCACAGTCAGTAGCTTTATTAGAAAATATCCCTTTGGGACAGTCTTCAACAATCCGTTCTTTATATTTCCTACCAAAATGAAGCCTATCCGTAAGGTTCTTCTTGGTGAGATGAGGCTTCTTCGCAGCCCTTCTCGACATGAGATCTTTGTCTAAATGTCTCCTCCTCACTGTACGCACTAAAGCGTTCTTACTTGATTCTTTCCAATCATAAGTCAGCTTGGTAATGGAGGCAAAGCAATCCTTCGTTCATTTGAAGCTCTTGGCTTTCAGAATATTTCTTCATATGAGTGTAACCAGTCTTTTTAAAGTCACGAATGATCTAAGGGTTAGTGCTCCTTGGTGCATATACCCTTAGCAAATATCTCTTTGCATTTCAGACTACTTTGTTGCATAGCAACCTCGGTTGCACACATTTCTCTAGAATGAACCATATCTAGAATTGAAAAAGATACGAACATTAATTTTTACCAAAAAATATTACGAAATAGATTACACTGGGGAATAATGTATTTGGTGAATTGACAAAAGTACATTTTCCTACCTAATTTGAGCATGATGAATTCAAATCTGGAATCAGATTCTCTCTAAATGCTACAGATTTTTCGTAATATAAAAAATTAGTATCATATAATAATTTTCATTTTATCACACCTATCATCATGCCCTGAAGTAATTTTGAATCATCCTTTTGCGTTATTTATAGTGAAACAGGTTTTTTTGCACAAACATTTTATTGTATATGAAAAGAAACCTGAATTACACATTAGGATTACAAATACTGTAATCAAATAGATGTTAATTTATTAATGACCGGACATAAGGCTGGATGACCTCTTCTTGATTTTAATCGGGCAAATATTTGCGTTTGTAACTCTTTCTATTGTAAGTATTCTCTGGCTGATCTCTTCTAATCGTCCAGCAGTAGTCCGCCACCATGTGTCTATCTCAGTGACCTTGGTAGCGCTCTTCTATCGTCATCAAATCCTGATGGAAGCGTTCCCCTTGTTCGTTGCTCACGGCTCCCAGATTCTCTGGGAATCAGTCGAGGTGACTATTTAGGAAATGCAGCTTCACACTCATGTTGCATCCCAGATCTCGATATGCTAAAATCATATTAGCAACCAGATCCTCGTAGTTATGCGTTTTTTTTGTTTCCCAAGAAGTTACGAACAACGGCAGAAAATGAGAGCCAGGCTGCCTTCTCTCTCTCATTCATGGTGTTCACGAATCTAGAATCAATCAGAAGTCTTCGGATTTGGGAACTATCAAATACTCCTGCTTCTATTTTTTTGTATGACAAAGCAAGAAACGCCGATACTATGTACTGAAAACAATCATTGTCAGTCTTCAAAGCCTTGACATACTGTTTCATCAACCCCAGTTTGAGATGAAGTGTAGCGAGAACGAACTTCTCTCGACTTTCGATTGGCTCAATAACAATGTTTGGCATTCCTCCTTCCAAAGTTTTCCGAACTGGCCAATCTTTTGGGGACCAGAGTTTGTCACGGGCTCGACTGTGTCACATACAGATATAGCATGGAAACTTTGTATATCTCTTTAGCTGTTCAAGGAGGAAGTTGACCATTTTAAGGTCCTCACATATGATCCAATTGTGTTCATGGTACTTAAGTAAATACATGACCATTCTTATGTCATCGTGAGTTTCTCGCAGATGGACAGAGTGACCGAGAAGAACTGCACCAAAGTCATTGCCATTATGCAAGAGGACACACTTGATGCTACGCTTGGAGATATCTAAGAACAGTCTCCACCCAGCAGGGCTATAGGTGCCAAGTCCCAAGTCGGTAAACAGACCAGGAACATCATGGCAGTATACAAATTGTTTGTCTTCAGAGAAATACCTAACTAATGTACTCTCCCTTGTTAGGTAATATGGTACCCGTACCGACCTGTCAAGCATATGCCTTTCACTCAACCCGGAGGCCAAAAGTTATGCAACTTTCTTGGAGAGCGCCAAATCACCGTATCAAGTCATTCAAATCCTTTTGATTAAAACAATGAGGAGCTACTGACTGTTTAGCATCTGATGATCAATCTGTAGATACTGAATCCATTCCGTGGACGTCCATATCAGGTACATCATTTTCATCCTCGAAGGAATCATATCCACCGAAAATCGGAACTGGTTAAGAAAGACTCAGAATGAGATACTGGCCGGATCGCCGATGGAATTTTGGAGTAGTCGATCTTGTGCCGATTTTTCTTGCGAATCCCTTTAGTATTCACGAGACAGAAATAACAGTCCGATACATGATCCTTTGGCTCTCGCCACACCACGAGGATTCCAAAAGAAAGACCATTTCTCTTTCCTTTCATCCACTCACAAAGATGTCCCACACAACTATGGAAAACAGCATGTGGGGCCCACTTTTTATCTTGATCGCCAAGAGGAACATCAAAATATGCCTTATAAGTGCGGATAACAAAGTTTGATATATTGCGCCTTTGACGAACTAGCATGTAACAGACACATATGTAGCTGAAGGTGTCTGGATCATTAACGCAATTTCCTCTTGACGAAGCCATCACTCTAACATGAGACCTAAAAAAAGAAACAATAATGTCAATATTTTGCACAATAACACTTATTACTATCTTAAAACTATGTACTATGAAGTGTTTGATTTCTACAAGCACCCTCTCTGTCCGTCCGGAGGGCAGTTTTCGGGAAAACGAGAAAATAGAAATTACAGAATAACTATAGCATGTAGGTAAAAATGGATTATATATTTGAAATCAGCATGAATAAACGAATTAAAATTGGGAGATAAATCTAAGTCACCAGAAAATGTGATTAAAATTGTTTCCCTGTGTTATAATTGCAGATTATTTATTTAACCCGTATTTGTCATCAATTTACCTTTGTGATCGAAGAGCAAAGCTCCAGCCAGCACCTGAAACTCGACTCCTAGAAGAATAGGCGAGAGCGCGATTTTGGATTAAGCGCAGGAATTCAGTTATTTTTCTTATTATTATTTTTGTAACTCGGCCTTTTTAATAAATCTTCAATAATTTCTATACTATAATAATTCTTCCTATCAAGACAATTCCTAAAAATATATATTAGTCTCAATAGTTTGGATCTCCCTGTATACATATGTACATACTCGTACATATATGCGCGCGTGATTATGTCCGTAGATACTTATGTAATTTAATCCACTGTTTGCGTTGGTTGGATTTGAGGTTTTCGTGGCATTCGGGGGAAGGGCGGTGCATTGGTCAGCGGGTCAGGCAAGGGTCAGTTCGGACCCCGACCTTCGGACGATCATGTTGACAAACATGAGTCCGGCCGGGAAATAATAAGAAACAGTTTGCAAACAAGGCAGTAAAATAAAGGCAACAAACCATCCTTGTTTTCGCTCCTTCGCTCCCCCATGGGGACTTGGCAAAGGGGTGTCCCTCCCCCCTTTGGGGCTATTATGCACGGGGCAGGTAGAGTAAACAGGGTGTTTTGCCCTTCTGTCCCGTTGTATCCGGATCCTGTGCGTGCGTGAAAGACCCCCGCACCTATCCCTCACACACATGAAAATAGGGTGCACCTCAGCGGATTATATTCCTTCCTTTGTTATTCTTTATATGAAGAATTCCCAGAAGGGAGAGTTGTGTGTAGCGTGGACAAGCATGGAAGAAAGCGTGCCATCCTCGCCTCAACACCCTCCTGGAGTATACGCCTTAAGGGTTGATTCACACTATAGGTTCGGTCACACCACACTCTCGCTCCGGTCTTGGTTAGCTCACAGTCCTAGTACATTCACATGTCCGGTCTGCTCTCGGTCCCATCCTTTCCTTCCCTTCAACACCAGTGGAAGTCATACTATCAGTTACGGAGAATGTGTGACTTTTCTCGAGACGATTTGGCAATAATCGCCATTGCACTTGATGAAGAAGAAGAAGAAAGAAAGCAAAAAAGGAAGAGATTGTGGGTTCATCCTACGTTGCATGATAGAAAGAGTGAAGGAGAATTTCATACTTTGTATCCTCAACTTATTGATGATGAGAGTAAATTCTATAAATATTTCAGAATGAACACTGGAAGGTTGTGGAGGTTAAGAAAGTTTTAGGGGTAGAAAGCGTTATCCCATTCTGCTCAACGCTAATTAGTCTCCTCTTTTGGTTAATCGGGTTATAAACCCGATGTACATTTTTACTACCCGTAACTTCCTTCTTGAACGAGGTTCTACTCACAAGTTTTCTGGCAGAGATGGCTTCGTTGGAAAGATCTATGCTTGAAGTCATCTTAGAATTATATCAATCACGCGGATAGACTAGTTTTCTCTCCCCTCATCTTTGTCTGTCTATTTTATGACGCGAGCTCGGGGATTCGAGCTATCCGTAACCTTGACCGGCTGCCCTTTTCACCAGCCACCTAAGGCGAATGGCTGTTAATACGGACCTCCCAAACAACTGAACACATTGCTCCCTAAGTGCAACATTTTTACACGTTACTTCCCTCTTTACATCAATGTAACTTAGAACCTGGAATCGAACCTAACCTAACTTAACCAAGGTCTGTGATTTTGACCCTTCTAACAATGCCCTGGTTAGTAAATTCATCTAAATTGAACACTTGCATCAAGTAAAGATTTAGCACCCACCGAAGGCCACTAGTTAAAATAAGCCTTACTAAAGGACACTAGTAAAGATAAGCGCCCGCCGAAGTCCACTAGTAAAGTTAAGCATCCCCAGAAGCCATTAGTAAAGTTAAGCGCCCCAAAGGCCAGTAGTAAAGATAAGGACCCACCGAAGGCCACTAGTAAAGATAAGTACCCACCGAAGGCCATTAGTAAAGATAAGTACCCGCCGAAGGCCACTAGTAAATTTAAGCACCCCCAAAAGCCCCTAGTAAAGTTAAGCACTCAAAAAGGCCATTAGTAAAAATAAGCCCCACCAAAGGCCACTAGTAAAGATAAGCACCCGCCGAACGACACTGGTAAAGTTAAGAACTTCCCAAAGCCACAAGTAAAGTTAAGCGACACCAAAGGCCACTAGTAAAGATAAGGACCCACCGAAAGCCACTAGTAAAGATAAGTACCTGCCGAAGGCCACTAGTAAATTCAAGCACCCCAAAGGCCACTGATGGAGATAAATACCCCCAAAGGCCGCTAGTTCAGATAAGCACTCCTCAAATGAGAGTGTGATTGGGTTGTTTGGGTTGTTTATTATTTAGTGCGTGATTTGGTGTGTTTCAGAATCGAGACCAAAAGGGTTGCTCCTTCATTTCTAGCTAACTTAGAAAAGAAAAACACTCCCAAAATTAACTAAGTAAAGATTAGAACCCCTTTTACTCATGAGGATACAAACAATATAGAATTTTAGCCCATTGCTTCCCATTTGAAAACAGGCAATAATTGCTTCCCCCCGGACCTCACGACCAATATATTAAAGTGATCCAAGTGGCCAAATATCCCATAGGTAGCGTTAAGATAAAGTGGCCCGCCCTGGAGGGCCATGGCGGAGAAGATTTCCCGCAAGTTATCCAAGTTGGATATTTGCGGCTAACATTTTTTTGATAATCAAAATAATATGTTTTAGGGTAAATAAAAACAGCATGGTCTCAAATAAAAACCGTGTTTAGGATTGTTATTACTTTAATCTGAGAAACAAAAACCAACAAGGACATCTCCACCGGAACCTTAACCATTAGAGATCTGTAAAGAAATTAGTGTAGGTCGAGGAAGTGAAAATGGTTGGTATATACTCGTATGTCTGCTGATCCACTTACGTTCGGTTAAGGCTAGAGGGCAGGCCATCCTCCAAATGTCAGCTGAAGCATGATTACCGATCCTATTACCTGGATCCCCGTTGTGTTTAAGGGGAAATATAACTTCTCCTGGTAGAAAAATAACTGTTTGACGTTAAAAACTGTTTTCAAGATAAAGAACAATGGGTTTTAGTCGAAAAAACGGCTATTTCAAAGGTAGAGAGAGCAAAAGTTTTATGGTAAAACAAACGACTTTTGAGGCAAACATAATTGGTTTATGTTATAATACAGCTTGAAGATAAAAACGAAGCTTTGAGAGTAAAAAAAAACAACTTTTTAGTAGAGAAGAACAACAAATTTTAAGGTAAAACAATTTTATCATCGTAAAATAACTATTATAGCGAAGATCAAAAGTTTTTAGAGACAAATTAATGAGTTTAGAATAAAAATAGCAATTTTTAAGATTTAACAATGATTTTCGGGTATAACTAATAATTCGATGGTATAAACAACGCTTTTTAAGGTAAAATAGCAATGGATTTTAAATAAAAACGAATGTTTATGAGTAAGAAAACAACGGTTCTTGGGTAAAAGCAATGATTTTGAAGGTACAACAACGGTTTTACCCTACTTAGATTAGTAGGCAGAAGAATTGTTATGAAATCATATGCTGATCAAGATGGGCTACTTTCACCTTGGCGGCAGATATTTGCCAATTACATATTCTGGCCAGGATCCCTGAAGCGCCGCCAAAGGGTGGGTTGCCACTTTGGGGGACTCGTATGATTGGCCAATGATGCAAAATCGCATCTCATGTATTAAAATGAGTGAAAGTAAGGTGGTGTATTATAAGAGGCGCTAATAATTGCTGCAACAGGTTTCATACTTTCGTGCTTCGTGCGTAGCATGCGCGACGAAGATATGGAACGAATAATATATGTAGTGTTTGTAGGTGAGGCCCCAAACGAGGGTTACTATGTGACCTCTTTCAGGGGAATGAGCCACTCAAGCTGGGGGTGGTGTATAACAAATCAGTGTACTATGCATACTGGCTGAAGTTACTTTCCCCGTAGCTCCTTTCTCCATTATCCATAGAGGTAAGGAATTCCAACGAACCCATAAAGATAGCTTTATTCAACCAAAATTCAACTCCTTCTAATGGTCATAAAGATGGACGGTTGATGAACCAAGTTATGAAGTGAATAGTAATATTTGGAGTATTCAAAAATACAAAACTGTTCCCTCTAGGATGTGTTCAAACAGCTTCCAATTCGTTTATTTTTTATTTTTGTTTATTTGCTTCTACTTAACATGAGTTATCTTTGACATTGTTCAAATTTATCCAAATTTTAGCCCAAGCGATGCTGTGGCACAAAATGAACCCTGATACCTTTCAAATGGTTCTGTAGCAAAGACCGATCAACAAAATATTCCCTAAATATGCATTCATTTATTCATAATCCAAATCAATATATGTATGAATGTATGCAATTTCCACTACGATATAATTATTGTATACTATTTACGCCTGTTGGGCTTTATAAAGATCAGCAGCCTCTGAATGACTGAAGGCAACTTATCTTTACTAGGATACTTTTACGGTTGCTTGTATGGTTAATTTGTTAATTTAGAGTGCATGTCACCCACGTAGATAAGTCATTGACACCGTTACAGTTGTTTGTCTTAGAAACAAATAAGTTGCTTAAATTAGTGTTTATTTAAATTGTCTGCTCGCAATGCAATTAAGTCCTCATCTCTTGATTGTACATTAATTAATGTCTCAGAGTCAAATATTGAATATGAGCGTATTGTGAGAGTGAATGAATCATAAGAAAGCTAAGTTACCACTATGGACTGGAGGTGACGTTAATGCATCATCTACTTAAGGCTCTATGTCATAGATGATGATAGGTGCTCTGAAAAGAGCATTACTAGGCTTCTCTTTCCTGGAGATGTCTGATGTCATTTGAATATTGTGCAATGAAATTGCCTTTCACTCTGTTAAATCATAGAAGCTTTTACTTCTTGAAGTGTGTAATGGCAAGAGATATGCAAAGAAGTTCGTTGCTGAAGGTTGAGTTGTTTCTAGGTTCATAAAGCTTGATTGAAGTACTCTTGCGCCTCTTATTGTTCATTTTGTAATTAGCGGAAAGGCTCTATTTTAAGATTTAGCAAAATAAATAAATCAACTAAATCACTTCTAAAAGAATTGAAAGCGAATTCCGGTTCGTTGCTCCCATTGTAATGGAGAATGTGAGCGATGTTGATTGGCGATTTTTAGAAATTTGGTTAGCGGTAGGAAAGTGCTAGCAGTACTTTTGAGAAGCCTCCTAATGAAAATTGTCGAGGTATGCCTGTGAAGACCCGCTCGGAGTAAGGGCACATACGCAAGCACGGTTAGATAGCCGACCCGGGGCTGTCTGCAATATGCTTTGGAGCAATTAAAGGAGTGGAAGGCCGCCTCCTTGATTTTTAGAGTGCGTTTATGATTGACTAGGATTTATCTAATGGCTTGCCAAGTTGCAGGTCAAAGGATATATAAAGATCAAGACCCCAAAATATGATTTTAATATATATATAATAAACGGGGCAATATATATATATATATATATATATATATATATATATATATATATATATATATATATATATATGAGGAATTAAACCACATTCTCCGAAGACAATTCTGAATTAAATTGTCTTCGGAGAATGTGGTTTAATTCCTCATATTTTCTTGCGATATTGCATTAATTTTCATCATATATATATATATATATATATATATATATATATATATATATATATATATATAAAGGGAAACAAATTGCTCAATAAGGATAGTTAATTGGATCGTGACAGTTTACAATATGACAGAGCTAAGCGGGAAGTGAAAATTTATCGTTAATTCGACCAATGGATATTATTTAATTTTGAGCGGGAAGTCATTTCAAAAGTGGAGGGAGGTGGAGATTGACGGGGGGTGTAATCAGGGGATTACAAGCCAAATCGCTTTACCTTGAAGCCTAGTGGTATTCGGAAGGGGAAGACCAACAGCACAGGTCTTCGGGGAGATACTTCTGTGAGCCCTGACGAGGAAGATTCGTAGATGGGGGTTTTGAATACTTCTTGTTGAAGAACGAGATTTTCTCTTATCCAGAGAGATGGAATCTCAAACATGAGACGGTTCTGCGGCTCAGCGGGAAGTCTCAGACACGGGGAACGGGAGCCTTGAAGGGGGTGCGAGATGGAGGGGCCGCACAATTCTCCCGATAGAAGGTGGCTCCATAAGCTTTCCTCTGAACAGGGGCCAAAGCTTCACGAAGGGCGATCTGCTGGTGAGATCTTTACGACGAGTTACGACTCGAACAGGAGTTGCAAGACTTCGCGGGGGAACAGACAAAACGGTATGAACGGAGGGACTGGCAGACTTCCAATCCCCTCGAGGAATGGCGGACGCAGGGTTAAATAGCCAGGTGGATGGTCCGTTAGATAGCCTCAGAGAATGGCCGTCCCCAGAAGATTCTCGACGTCAGTCTATGCAAACTTACTTCGAGATAACGAGTTGGATCGTACAGCGAAGTTTGCCTCAGGATATGGGGTTGGGTTTGTAAGGGCACGCTTGCGGGGGAAGGACATGTCTGCGAGGCAGGGGGTCGAGAATTCGACGTTACCGTGGGGAGGAAGAGCGAGTTGCGTCCCGCATAAGCAAATAGAGCCAGGTCGAGCGACTCAGCCCGAGACTGCTTCCTTCTCGATGATTCTAAAATTCCCACTCCAAGGAGCATGTAGTTTGGAGCTAAGGGGACAGTCGCCAGATAGCTCCTTAAATAAAAAAAAAGCAAAGGGGCTGAAAGGAGTATTCCGGGGGGGCTTTCTCTCACGCTGGTCCTTCGAGGGGTACCCTCTCACCAAAATGTATAAGCCAAGGAGCCTTTTCAATTTTTGCAATGTGCTGGGTATTGGATAGCCCCTAATTACAGTTATCTTATCATTGTTTGGTGATATACCATATGAAATTACTTTCCACCGCAAAAATTAATGGAATCTCTGAAGAATTGGCACTCTGCTGGTTAAATTGCAATCCGTAAAACTTGATCCAAGACATGTGCTCCTGGCGGATTTCTCAATTGATGTTTGTTCCATCGGAATTTGGAAAAACGCATCCGTAAATTCTATCTTAGAAAATACAATGCAGCCTTGCAGGTTAATGATGAAGCACGTTAAATATGGTAACAGTTATTTATATTTTGCCATGATGGAGGTGAGTAAGTGTTAATTGCAGGTATCAAGGTAATTTCCATCAGAATTTTGGCGCAAATTTATTAGCGCTACGTAAGGAAACGTATTTGGACGAATTCGACCTTTTGCCAATAGAGTTTAAATTAGTTCACGAGATATACGAAATAACTTGGGTGATGCCTAACGTGGTCTACATGCAAACTGGGTTGACTGAGTAAAACCTGATAGAAATAAGATGGCCTAACATTAGGCATATTTGAAATATTCGCACACCATGGGCTATTTACTGTCCGGTTTATATATATAAATTGTTAGATTTGGCAAATAGACACTCAATATTGGAATTACCCGAGATAGATGATGATATTGCTGGCGATAGATTACTTTTACTAAGATTTCTAATGCCTCTTGAATGCTTGAGAAAATACGCCTGACAAATGAACTTCAAAGAAACTTCAAGCTTACTTGTTTCTCCAAGTTTCCAGGAGTCTCTTTACTAGGTCGTTTTGTTGGAGATGTGAGATTTAACGACCATGGCAGAAGTTCCATTTTTTGTACTGTAGTTAGGGTGAATCTCTCTAAAATGGCAAGTCGAAGAGTTGGGAAGGTGAGTTTTTCAGTCATAGACCTTCCTTCAATGAGTGTTAACTCGATTGTCCTTGTTAGTGCCTTGAACTTGTGATTATAACTAGTAACCCTTTTCTAATGGGAATAAGAGTTATACTTGCATAAACCAAGGAGTAGGCGATCCTGGCTGAAGTTCTGGCAAGGAGATAGCTGAGGTGGGACTTCCATGGTTGTTATGCTCGTGCGTTTTGTCTTTTCTTCCATTAATTGGATGTAAAATTTGCTCAATCCTTTGTTTACAAAGTCCTGTGTGGAAGTGAGTTAAGAGTGTCATTCTGGGGTCATCCCTATTTTTGCTTCGGGTTTATGAGCGATCGTCTTGTGACACTCTCTTTGCCACAATCTTAATTTTCCCACTACAGGCAAATAAAAACATCTTTTATATATATATATATATATATATATATATATATATATATATATATATATATATATATATATAATTCTGATTTTGACGTATTAGGTAAGTTTACCCCTTTTCTTCATTGGAATCCGTCTCACTTAATTTTAGAGGAGTGTTGTGAAATAGTAACTATCGCATTTAAGTTAATAGTAGACGAAATAAAGTCATATACCAAAGTTTGCTAACTAGCGTTCATCTGCCTGAAATTTAGCCGCGATAATCATACGTGGGTCATGTATGTATGCATGTGCCTGCACGTAGATACGTGATGTTATGCTCCTGTTGTTTATTAATTATTTCATTTTTATAGGGGTCTTTCCTTCATATTCCTCAAAATACCGAAGACTTAATACCGCTATACCTTACCACAAAGGTACATATGTATAAAGTCTTTTAGTAGAATCATATTAAGCAAGCGACGCTATTTCACGAACAATCAACTAATCCATTTGTATTTATATAAATGAATAAATATTCCGTCGTGAGTCAGTTATTAAGATCTAAAGTTCACTAAGTCAGGGACTCATTGTGGCCTTTGAAGTGGATAATTCTCCAGTCTGGGACAAAAAAAAGTCCATAATTTAAGAACTGGTAAATTTCATCTGGCGCTATGAACAGGATTTTCTTGATCTTGTGGAGAATATTTTCCACGTTAACCTCCTGTGACATCTAGTTTAGGGTTGTCTCGTGCCTTTAATGACTGATACTGTGAGTCACAGGAAATTTAACTATTGTGGTATTAAAGCGTACTGTGTGCTTTGGCGTTGGAACTAAAGATATCCCAATTGGTGAGGGCTAAGTACTGATAAGGCTTCGTAGTTTACGTGGATTGGTTTCGCTTGAGGAAGCGTAAGGGGGCACTTCGTTGGTTACCAGCCAGTTGCTGGAATTACGCTGTATCCTGTGGTGGATAAGCAAACTGCCCTGTATTCAAGGTGAGAAACCCTTGTCCAAAACTACTCTCATCTTTTGTGGTTAATATACATTTTTTTTTCTTTTGGTTCAAGAACAACCACAGGTCGGATAACTTTACCTAGTTCTGATCTAACCTCACCTGTCCTTTAAAATAATGAATAAGTCAAGCGAGCTTAAAACACTAGGAGAGTCAATCGGGCTAACTGGTACTGACTTAATGCCTTTGCAATTTGGTAACGAGCTATACAAATGGTGGATAGTGAAGGAACGAGAGGGCAGAGAAAGAAAGACAAAGTTACGACAGAGTAAACGAAAGAAAGGGCAGAAAGAAAGGGAGAACAGAGAGAAACATAAAAATGGAAGTAAATGATCAGAAACCTGAATTGCAAAGCTTCAATAAAAGTACATTGGCTAAGCTTTCGGTCAAACAACTACAGCCAGCATTAACAACTACATGATGTATCAGCATATCTTCTCCGTTTCGATACAATTGCAAAACAATTCAAGTGGCTTATTAGTAATTATAAACATACCTTGAAGATTTATTCCATTCTTCCTGATGAAGTCCGAACTAATTACGACGAATGAAAGGTGCCCTCATGGTTGGATTTAAATGCACATTAGATTTCTACAGAAAGCAATTTAGAACTCTCCAAGCTTCTATTGATGATAAGCATACGTACCACCTACGGAGAAAAAATGATTTCCAGGTGTCAAGTGCTATATCGAGTGTCCATTCTTCAAGGCATGAGGCTATGAAGTCCGTGCCCCAATGATACACTGTTCTGTCATTAGAGGTGATAATCTGGTGGTCGTCCAACTGTTAAGAATTGATTACCGTCGTGCCCTGATACAACCCCTCAAGAATTCCGCTATTTGCAAGGTACCTGTTTCTCTTTGCTGGAGAGCCGTGAAAAGGCACCAAAAGGAGAGACTGACGTTATCAGGATTGGCTCCGAACTTCGATATTCGTTTGTCAACAGTTTATTTCTTAGAGCGTCCATTAGGATTAAACGGCTGTATGACATTGGAAACCTTGTGCTACTTATTCCAGCCAAGTTTAGAAGCATGGTAATGAAAATGGCTCATGATTCGCATCTCGCTGGCCACTTTTCCTAAGGAAAGACCTTAGACAAGGTACTCACACAATTATACTGGCAAGGTGCTCCAACAGAAATTCGGCACTACTGTCAGTCGTGTGCAATTTGTCAACGCCTTTTGCTCGTAGGAAGCGATTTACTTAGCTGATCCTACTAATCGTCCATCTTTGGCAGGCCACAAGTTTATTCTAACTTAGGTTGATTGGGCAACTCGGTTCACTAAAGCGGATGGATTGCGAAACATCGATTTAATGACAGTTGCTGAAGCTCTGGTGAGTACCTTTTACCGAGCAGGAATCTCCAGGGTAATACTTAGTGACCAAAAGATACAGTTTTATTGACCTAATGAGAGAAGAACATAAATTGCTAACGACAAAACTTGTCTTCCCCACCCCTTACCCCGCGCAGAGAAACGTAATGTGTGAAGGACTCGATGACATTTTAAAGAGCATCAGTTGTGGTAAAATAAACAGCTTAATAATGATTAACTTTGTACATCGTACCAATACGCCTTTGATCTTAGAGAAAGACTGGGGGAGTCAACGTGTGAGGTAACCCAACATGCAGATATCAGCCGGAATGTTTACGAGTATGAAGAGTATTTTGATAAGAAGGTGAGTGACGGAAGATTAATGTCAGCGACAAAGTACTCTTGCTACTTACGACTAGCCATAACAAACTGATAGCATCAATGCATTAGACCGAATAAACTTTCTGGATTATTTTATTGAGATCAAAGGCCGACCTCGTCTATACCACATGCACATGTTAAAGAAGTTTTTCCGCCGTGGACAAATCCACTTCTTGACTGTTGAGAATGGTAACCAGTTGAAAGACCTACCTGAACCTTCGCTAGATAAGATTAACCCTACTTCTACCCGAGCCGCATGAGAAGACTAGCAAAAAAGGAATTCCGTCCAAGTGTGTGTCATCGAGGAGCATGGTACCGAATTAGGGAGGAAGTATTTACTCTAGAAGAAAACGAGTCTACTCCCAACTACTCACCAGACCTACTGGAAGTACAGTTAATCGAAGTCCAATCTTTGGTGTCTGCATTTGAGGAGATAGAAACAGGAAAACCAAGGACGGCTACAGGGTATGAACATATCATTCGTCTCATGTGCACTCAACCAATTCGTAAGGAGTGGTACCCAAATCAATGCAAAGCTAATGCCACTCGTTGACGAACAACTCAACATATTTAGCAGAGTCAAATTTTTCACTGAACTGGATTTGAGTAAGGCTTATTTCCAACTCACTGAATCTCAATAGCTGAAAACAAACCACCTTCGCTATAAACAGAGGCATCATGAAATATGTAAAATCCTATGCATTTTGTCCTCTCTACTGCGCGCCCCTCTTACGTTGGCTTGATGAGAATTCTCCTTTATGGTCATTTTTTACTGCCATGTTACTTTAATAATATTTATGTCTATTCAAAAACATCGCGGAGCATTTAGACCACCTGGAATCCGTATTGAGACGCCTTCATCGATATAAATATGAATATAGAAAATGCGCAGAATTGCTCGATAGAAGGAATTGCTATAAAGCAAGTTGATAGGTTCAAATATTTAGGTACTTATTTAGTAAAGAATGGTTCTCTAAATTCGGAATTTGAGGAAAGGCTAAGGCGTGCCCATCAAGCATTGGGAATGCTTGAGAATGTTTGGAATAATAGTAACTTTCTGTGCATACTAAAATCAAAATTTATAAGGTAATGGATAGAAGTATTTTGATTTATGGACATGAGTCTTGGTACAGCACTATGACTACAACTAAAAAACTATTGGTATTTTAAAATAAGGCTCTGCGACGAATAATGGGAGTTAAATGGTGGGAAAAAAGAGTGTCAAACACCAGAATCAGAGAAAGAACGGGGGTGCAACCGGTCGATGGATGAGTTTGTTAGATTTTCCCGTTGGAAATGGTTAGGTCATGTTTATAGAAAGCAGGGTATAGTTGGGGATACACCAGGGTTGGTGGCCCATGGTAAAAGAGGTAGAGGTAGACCTAGGGAGACTTGGATAAGGACTATGAAGCAGGAGATGATTGTTGGGAAGATCTTGACGCATTAGCTCAAGATAGAGCGTGATGGCGTGAGTTCATTGAGGCCCTATGCATCCCCGTGGGTGCCACATGAAATGATTGATTGATTGATTTTCGATATAATTTGACGGTCGGCCAAGAGAAATGTTACATTTACAATTCCTCTTTAACATATCCTGGGTTCCGAGTAGGTTCAGGTAAAGTACGAGGTTTTTCAGAAGAGTTCAACGCCATATGCGGCCTCCCGTACCCAGGGAGGAAGAAACAAATGAGATCCTCCATGTGGATGATCTCTTTTTAACGCCAATTTATGCCTGATTTTGCTACGCTTTTCGCCAACCTCACCCAACATCTAAGAACAGAGTTAACTGAACTCCTCCTTCAATATTCAAAATAATGACAAACTTTAGCGTTTTGGGGATCCGTCCTTTTGTACGAGGACTCTACAGTAGCGGTAAAAGACGTTGCCTATGCAAGCCAGAAACTTCTTCCTCGCAAAAACAGTTATTGAAACATTGAATATGAATCCATCGCTATTGTATGGGCCATCGAAAGGTTTTCAATAAACCTATATGGAGATAGGTTTATTCTAGAAACCAACCATCATGCCTTAGAGTACTTAAACTTCATGGGCACAAATTAAGGTGAACCTGTCTCTTAGAAAAGCAGCTGTCAGTGGAAGCTCATTTCATTGTTTACTTGGCTGTAATTTTAATTTTCTCTTGTTTGTTTTTTACTGTGATGAAGTATTAAAATGTATCTGTTGTTATTCTTCTTGTGCATTGTTGCACTCGATTCAGGTCGGGCCTGCGTCATCGAGCTCCAGAGACGAGGCCTATATCCCTGAATGAGGATGTATGGAATTAAGGTCCATGAATGATATTTTTTTTTGTGTGCTTTCGGCGTAGTAGGTAAGTTTTACACTTTTTCCATGTGACTCCTTTTCACTTAAATTTCGCGGGAGTGACTACCGCGAAATTTGGACCCGTGCAAGTTCCTCCTGTAAGTAGTGGCGAAGAATCTCCTCATATATATATATATATATATATATATATATATATATATATATATATATATATATATATATATATATATATTGTAAGGAGGTCATTTTTTATCCAGGATTTATTGAAGTCGACAGCAACGGCTGCATTGTTTACTTTTGGATACAGCTTTCTTATACATAGTTCTGACTATAGTCTCAACAAATGGCTCGAGGCGAGTAAAATTGCTCGGAAGAGGCATAACTTTATCTGCCTAGACGTCTTTCGACCTAACAGCTGGTCATCTTCGGGGCAGAATGGTGATTTACTCAAAAGTGGAAGATGTGGATAGTAGTAGTAATAATAATAAGTATTTATAATGCGCCCCTCAGGGCTGTTAGCCCTCCCAGAGCGCAGGTTGTGTAGCGAGTGTAGAGAATGTTTACAGGAAAGAGAAGGCAATTCTGAAGAGATGAGTCTTCAGGAGACATTTAAAAGTAGCAAGGGAGGGAGAGGATCGGACTTCGACAGAAAGAGCATTCCAGAGTCTAGTAGAAGATAAATGATAAAAGGGGTAACAAGGGTTTGCCCTAGTTTAAGGGGCATCGCGGGCATTTAATTACTTTTGATTACTGATTTTTCCTTTTTGTGTTTATGTTGCCACTTGTTTTTCTTAGCTCTGGGATGATATCATTGGCCAATGTTGACCAGACCTTTTTGGCCAGCTTCTGTTTCGCGACATTGATGGGCTCCAGACGTTGTCTGCGGTGCAGGTCACTTGGTCGACGATACTCTCTTCGTCTGGTTTTGTTGAAACATAGGTATGCAGAATTCTGTACTGGCTGGAGCCTCCTCATAGCGGTCTTACTGGCCGCTTGAGTCACTACTGCAGGGTAGATGAGCTTACCCCGGATAAACATCAGGTATATTATCCTGATATTAGCCGAGCTAAGATTTCTAAACCTATATAACTTAGAGATTTCTCTCTTCGCAATATTCTGCCTCTCCTTGTAGTGACTCGAGTATCCGTGGTCGGAGATTTTTAGGTCTAGGATGGTGCCTTCGGCAGAGTATCCGTATCTCCTCCCATCTATTACAATGGGCCACGCCGACTTGCGGCTCAGCGGGAGGATCTTAAATTTGTCCCTATTGGTCCGGATTTTTCATCTTCTCTCGTATTGGTTGATGTTAGAGATCTCTGCTAGAGTGTTGATCGCTTGATCCCTTGCTTTCCTCACCCTACTGGGGACGATGTGCGTGACGTCATCTGCGTACTGCAGATACATCGTGCCCCTGTGTATTGGAGAAGGGAGGTCGATAGTGAAGACCAAGTAAAACAGAGAACTTAAGCAGTGAAATCGAATTCTAGTTCTTTGTTTTCTTCGCTCATGATACGTGCCCTTCAGGCCATGACTAAGTTACAAGAATTCTTTCCATGACTGATTCTAACTAGAGGCCTAGGATCCTGAATTGGAGTCCTCTAGGCTAAACCTTTTCGAAGGCCTTCTGAACGTCCCTCATCACGATGTCTACATAGTGACCCTTAGCTCGGCAATATGCGATATTTTCTGTTAGGAGCGCCATGACCGTTTATGTGCCCCCTTTAGAGCGGAACCCATGTTGTTGCGGGTTATGCGCTCCTAGCTCGTCGAGTTTAGATTGTATCCTGTCGGCTATAATCTTCTCAAAGATCTTGCCGGGTACTTCGAGGAGAGAGATTGGGCGATAGTTAGCCACTCGGTTTGGGGGCTTGTTCCCTTTCGGGATAAAGACGATTTTAGCCACATTATACCCGTCTGGGAAGTATCATGTATTCAGGAATGCGTTCATGATATTCACCATGCCCTGACTAATCTGCCGTGTGGCATTCACTAGGTTGTTCTTAGTGAGCCCAGACCAACCGGATGCCCTTTGTTTGAAGGACCTTATGGTGTTCATGGTGTCTTCAATGGTAATGGGGTGCCCGTGGTTAACCATCTATCTTTCTCTAGGTACTTGCGAGTTTGGGTGGGTCCTATGAATCATCGCCCCGAGGTCTTCGAGAAGTTCGGTCTTCGAAGTCCTGGTCGAAGTCATCTTTCTCCTCAGGTGACATTGCAAAGATCTCTTTCCAATGTCTTCTGAATTTCCTTTCGAGAGATTTCGGATCCTCTATGATGTTGTTGCCTTCTATTATTTGTGTCCTAGGCCTGGGATGCAATCCCCTAAGTTTTCGGATGCTATTCCAAAAATTTACAGGATTTCTCTCCTTGTCTATTCTGCCTATGATATCGTCCCATATTTCTTTATGTTTCTCAAGGATGATGTCTTTTAGCTCCTCGCTTAGCTGTCTCATTCTGGCTGCTCTTTACCGGCTTGGGCCTGTCTTACCGACTTCTTCGTAGAATTCCCTCTGTTCCCTGGCGATTTCCCTCATTTAGTCCATCCACCTAAGTTGTGGGAGCATTTTGCACGAGATTCTGGGAACGCATCTCTCGTCAGCTTGAATGACGAGAGTAGTCATCTTATCAATCTCCTTATCAATTTCTACGAGATTTTCGTCACCCAGGTCAGCTGGTTGATATTTGCTGAACATTTCCCTGTACTGCTCCCAGCTAGCTTTTGCGTAGCTTTCCCTAAGTGTGACGGGCTTGAGCATTGGCGCAAGCGATATGGTGGTGATGATGGGGATATGATCGTTTGGGACCACTGAACCTGGAGCGTTGACGATGTTGAAGGGGAATTCTGGACCTTCTAACACAATGTCCGGTTTTGTCGCCGAACGGTGCGTTAGACAGGTTGAGAATTCTGGTCTGGCTCTCCGGAGCCTATTCATTTCGAACAGTAGCTCCAGGTTCCTTTTCCTTTGGTCGACGCGCGCGTAGCCAGCTGAACAGCATCTAGCGTTTATGTCTACGCCTAGCAGCGTTAGCCTTCTGTGTCCGAAGAGGGTGAAGAAGTTGTTGATCGATAGGTATTGGTGGCTGGTAGGCTGCCGTCACAGTTATGCCTGCAACCAAGGTCGGGATCTCGATAGCCACGAATAATTTGTCTAAGTCCGGTAGCGTTTTGAACTTTAAGGTTTTTCTTATCGCAATGTCTGCGCCATCAAAGCTTTCTTGTGTGTGGTTTTTCTGTATTACTATGCAATTATGTATTTTTATTGTGTCCGTGTTTGTGTTGACGCCATGTTCTAACAAGAGGATGATGTCTGGGTCTACTTTACGGAAGATGTTGCCGTAAGGAATGAAATTTCCTTTCCATGCATCCGCATTCAGTTTGAGTATCTTTAAAGTGTTGTTGATATTCTCCCTTGTTTTCTTGTTCTTGAGTGTCTTTGTTCTTTTTGGTGAGTCTTATTAAGTGTTATGGATTTTGCCGTTCCGGATCTTTTTGTATTCTGCATCACTTAGGGTGATGCAAGAATCTTTGTGCACTTTCACTTTTCCTTAATAAATAGCCTGTTCAATATCTGATTCTGATTCTGATTCTGGTGCTAAGTAGGTCCATTTGTATTTTTTGTCCCAAATTTCCTGATATATCTCTACTTAGGGGAGAGCTTCTCCGGGCATGGGGTCTGCTCAGTTATAATTATATTGAGGTCGATCTCCTCTCCATCGTACTTATAAGTACATTTCGAGGTCTTCGACCTACTTCTTGAGCTTACGTCGCTCTTAGTTGCCCTGTTTTCGACCTCTTCAGCATCATATTTTGAGAACGATTTACTGCTTTTTTCTCCTTCTCATGGCGCCTTTGTGCTTCCAATCTTGGGTCTTTCGTGGTAGACCTCTTTTTTCCAGTCATGGCCTCCGCTGCTTTTTCAGTGCCTATGGATTTTTCATCTGGTGTAAATGGAGTCGCGGGTGTCGCCGGTGTCTCTGGTGCACCCTTTGGCAGGAATTGCAACTTCAGGACGTCTGCCGATGGTGGGTCGTCCGGGAACCACATCTCTGACATACCCTT
The DNA here is from genome assembly GCA_963969495.1 of Ceratothoa steindachneri. Classification (NCBI taxonomy): domain Eukaryota; kingdom Metazoa; phylum Arthropoda; class Malacostraca; order Isopoda; family Cymothoidae; genus Ceratothoa; species Ceratothoa steindachneri. The sequence goes on from OZ018317.1 coordinate 221,676,454, forward strand.
CTTTTTTAGTATAAAATTGAGGGTTTTCGAAAATGTTCTCGGGTTTGTAAGATTGTTAGCAAGCGCAAATATGATACACGTAAGAATCTATGGAATTCTCGTTTTCCAGCTTTGGATAGGTCTTTGGTTGTTGCTGCTCGAGAGTTCTGGTTGGGGCTGTTCTCGTCGCTTGGGCGTAGGAAGTATTAGCCCTCATCGTTTTCTCAGCTTTATTTTCTCTGCTCTTTCTTTTGATTATCTCCTTTTAGGGGGGACAGGACACGACCATCGCCCCGTGGTTCAGCCCGCAGTTTGAGCACCTCTCTTTTTGTGCCTAGCATTCTCGCCATCTGTAGCCTTTTTCGCAGCACCTATAATAAGTTCAACTTTACTCTTTGCATTCCTTTGTGGGGTGGTGCTTTATTTTGAAATACCGGAAGCATACTCAGATGGGGGTGAACTCCTCCCTTTCTATTTGCTATTCGCTGATCTTAGCATTGAAGAGTATCAGTCCGCTTTCATTGGCTTTTTGGTCCATTTGCGCCTCACTGAAGATAACTTTAAATACGTGTTGGTATTTTGTGTTGTCTTATTTGTTTCGGAACTTCACCTCCTCTACGACTTTGGCCTCGACTGGTTTCTAGTTATCTTTTCCCTAATTTGCTCTTTGTTATGTTGTCCGATCCAGGGATCGAGCTGTGCCTGGGTCTGAGGGAGAGTGCTGGGCTGTAGGTTTATTCCCTTTAGCACACTTTGTCCCATCTCTTTCGTGATCGTTTCTACATCTGCCTCTGTCTCGCAGATTGCGACGTAACCGGCTGGGGTATCGATTAGTCTATGGATAGCCACGCTTAGCTTTCCTAAGACCGTTTCGAATACAGAATCGTAAACGTGATATTACAGGAAAATATATTAATATGTTCGAACATTACAGTAAGAAAACGGACCAATCTACTAACTCGAAAAATACATGGATAGATTTATTTTAAAAAATATTTTGAACATTATTGTAAGGAAACGAACCAATCAACTAACATGAAAAGAAAAGAAAGAGAGATCAGTGCTTCGGCATCTTTAACCCGGTAAAGGTAGGCAAGGCTAAGGCTGAAAAGAGGCCTCCTATTCCGTGACTGTTACTTCTTAGCGGGTCAGAGCTGGACAGCTGCCGCTGTCTCCCGGCTGTTACTCTGAAGCCCACCCCACAGGGAGCACTTCTGCATGAGACGCAACACATACAAAACCACAAGATTCCTTCCAGCGAATCCCCGTTGAAGGACTTACCCACTGCACCACACAGGTAAACCTCTACGCCCTGATATCTAACTGTTTGTCTCTGAAGGACAACCACAGACTCATTGGAGATTCATCCTGTTTCGGTGCCTATTAAGGAGGCAGTAGCAAGTGTAGGCGGGCTGATTGGAGATTTCATTTGCCTGCCATGCTTGAAAGGAGGGTATCAGTGTCTTCCCTTTCCTGCCTTCCCTCCAGGGACTCAGTGGGAAAGCGGTAGACTGATTGGAGATATCTCCTGTTTCTGTAGACCACACTAAGTCAAAAACGTTTACAAGAGGACTGATTGGAGATTCCTCTTGTTTCTCTCTTAAACGTGGGCTAAGAGGTGGACATGGTGTGATTAGTGCAGTGCCTGCTGATGGGAAAAGGGTGACAATGGACCAATGAACATCCCAGAGGAGACACCGGACCTTTGAGTCTCATTCGCTAAACTAATGCAGTGCGTCCTTCTAAGTCCCAAGTTTTTGAGGTAATCTTCGAACAACTGGATATTGACATTAAAAAGCTGATTTAGAAAAAAACTCACCCCCAAGAAGGCATCGGAGCTGCTGACCCAAATTGAACTCGAGCCGTAACCAGCCCCTTCAGTCAGTGCAAGAAAGGCGGTGATATGTAGGCAGATAGACTCCTGAGTAGGGGAAATCATGGCCGAAATCGAGAGAAATCATGCGTGGGTTAAAGTCGCAGAAGTTATAAAGTTCCGTGACCTAACGCACATCTTCGAAGTGGTCTTCGAGGAAACAAAGATTGCGGAAAAGGCTCAACTGAGTGGGCAGAGGCTTTTCAGTGTGTTCATCAGGCCTACGCTAGTCTCGCGTGATAAGCAGTTCCACCTGTTGATGTGCTTCTCCTGCTATAAAGTGGAGGACCACGTCACTCGCAACTTCCCCGATAAAGAAGACACTATGCTCCAAATGCGGACAAGAAAGGCAGTCCTGGATACACTGTGCCTCACAGATTAAGAAGATGTGCTTAAACTGCTCAAGGCCTCACATAACCTTGAGTTTGCAGTGCTCTGTGCGCAGGGAACATTCCAACCTACAATGTCTCTTCGAACATGACTTACGCCAGTGCAGAAAGACTGCACCTCTCTCGCCATCAAACCAACCCCAGCCTCAAATAATCCTACAGCTGTCAGATTCAACCTCCAACAAACTGCTGGCGTGTATTCTACATGCACGCGTTCTAAATTATGCAGCGCCTGGCTGATTCAACACGGAGCTCAACAAAATGCTGGAAGCAAACGGCATGAAGCCCCTAAAGTTCGCCGCCAGCCCTCCCTCCATCAAAGTTTTGACCCTTCAGAGCGTAATTCCCACCGAATCAGGCTGGAGTAGCTTACCCAGAGTGTATGGAAACTGCGCCGGCGAAGGAAGAGATGGCCGCCGTCGGTTTCTCCTTAGAGTCGATCTACCCAAAACTAGCTTGTTGACAAAAGAAGAGCGTAATCACGCACCAAAAGGTGACTCCGCACAATCCTCAAAATCCAACTCGCTCGATGCAAAGCAGGTCACCCTGGTCATCGCAGTGCACAAAAGTACGACGCAATCAGGAAACTTCACCACTGAGGACATCACCACATGTATACGTAGAGGATACTTCAAGTGGTTTTACGACTCCTCCAATGAGGAAGAAGATGTTAAGACTGCCCTGCTCGAAAAACGTGTGAAACCTCGACTTACTCCTACGCAGAGGCACAGCCGAGAGGATTTGGCTGGACTTCCTGACGTTTATGTATCCAGGGTTAACTACTAAGCCGAACATCGTGCTTACAAACCCCAACTTCCCTTTTCATCATCATGTGCAGCCTGGTCCTCTTACACCCAGCCATCATATCCATATGGTCATCTCAGTGGCTAGCGCTCCCATACCCATACTCTTGCCACTAAGGAAAAGCTTTTCGGCTGTAGACTGTAAAACCTACAGGAAGTCATTCATCATTCAGAGGTAATTCCAAGATGACTGGTGCCACACAAGAATAATTTGACGGAAAGTTGTCCAGGATCTTCGATGACTTTGCCACTATGGACAACCTAATCCCGAGTACAAGGCACAAGATCCTAATACCGACTTGCCCAACAAATAAGAGCATCATCCTGCAGCAGCGATTCCAGACGATCTAGAACAGCGTCCGGGCTAATAGATACGCCTCCCCAATGTACTTTGCGCTAGTCTAGCAGCTAAGACAACAAGTGAACGATGCACTGCTGCAGAAAAACAGGGAAAATTGAGACCACATTATTCATAACCTAGACATCGAGGATAACCCCCAAAAGTTTTGGAACACCATCAGCAAGTTAAGAGGAAGATCAACTTCGAAGACTGACTCGCCAAAAGTGCACCTAGACAATTGCGCTAGGACTCCACAAAAAAGCCGAGCTTTTTAGAGAAGTCTGGAGCGACGTTTTTCGCATCTCCGAAGAAGAGGAGGAAAGTTTTGTTCTGGGCATCAAGGACAGAGTTCTTGAGCACATGGAAAGGTACTACAGGAGCTTCACTCCGTATAGAACAGCAAACCTCAACAGGCTAGTGGAGTGCGGCCCTGAAAGCATGGCAATCACCCAAGAAGAGTTTGACTCTGCAATATCTGACCTTAAGAAAAATGCTCCATGCCTAAGCCGAATAACAGCAGGGCACCTAAAAAAAGCTTCCGTGGGGAAAAACAGGCTACTGAATCTTTTCAACGCAGCACTAACGGCAGGATACTGCCCGGACGGCCTAAAGATAGCCAAAATGACCTTTATTCCCAGACAAGGGTAGCCTACAGATCAAGTGATAAACTTCAGGCCTCTCTCACTTCTCGAAATAATTGGAAAATTATTCAAAAAGATCCTGAACAACATGCTGGTCTCTTATCTGTCGTCACACTCACTTCAGAACGATGATAAAACTGGCTTACGCAAAAAAAGGAGAAAGAAAACTGCAATTGCCTAAGCATACCAACATGCGACTAAGGAGCTTTCCTCTGGCTGTATGCTGGAGGTGGTCTGCCGGGACGTGAAGAAAGCCTTTGACAAGGTATGAATCGATGGTTTCAAATATAAGATATCGAGGCTCTGGTTATCCCTTCCATTTCGGGAAAATCTTATGCAGTTACCTGACTATTAGAAGAGCGGTGATAGCATTCGGGGATTACATCGAATCCCCCATTTGACCTGCTATCTGGAGTCCCCAAAAGAAGGGTGTCTGAGGCCCACCCTCTTTACGATCTACACTAGGAACATTCCGAAACCTCTTCTTCCCCGAACCTTCAACGTACATTACGCGGACGAAATCACCCAGAATGTGACTCGCCCTACCAGATCTGGAAGAGTGAATTCGAGAGCGACTGCAGCCGAAACCCAGATAATCTCCCGGTACGAAGAGAAGTGGAAGATCCAGACGAACCAGAAGAAGTTCACTGCAGTCACGAGCGGAAGACGGAAGACAGAGCCCATCCGCCTGCATAACTCAACACTAAATTATTCGCTAAGCGCGAGTATCTTAGGCTTTAGCATCTCCAAACGCCGCATAGGAAGCCACATCAACTCGAAGGTTCAAGTTGCGAAACTTGAACTCAGCAAACTCCACCGATTTCGCAATCTTAGTATACAAAACAAAAAGAAATTATATCCCTCCTAAGCGAGAACGAAACTGCTGTACCCAGCAGTCCCACTCAACACAGCTTCAAGGACCAGGATGATTCAAATGCAGTCGGTACAAAATCGGGCCATACGCTTCATACTAAACGTGAAATGGGACAATTTCGTCCCGTCAAGGGAGCTTCATCGCAAAACCGGGTTGGAGACGGTGAATGCTTTCCTGCATTCACGCAGCATCGACATCTGGGACAGCATGGAGGCTACTGTCCCACCGGACACGGTATACGACATGTTCAGGCTACAGGAGTGGAAGAGATACAAGTCGTAAATGCTTCCCGCCCAAACAGTAGCCACACAGGACATCTACAGGCGACCCTACGTCCAACTCTCAGACTGACTATATACTGGTTTCTCTAAGTGTAGCATCATAATCGTGAATCAAAATCTAACTGAAAGTGCCAAATGTACCGATTAAACCTTGTTTTAAAATTTCTGACTCTGGACACTATAATTATTATGTTTTTGTAATTTAACTACCTTTCACCTTTATTATTGTGACTAAACTGGATGTATTGTTCTATTCGAGTTGCATATAATCTTTTACTTTTTGCGCCCTAAATATTTTTGTATATAAATATCACAAGTATTTTTCATTCTAGCTCCAAATGTTAATTTGTAGTAAAGTGTAAATTGTTAACGAAAGCATGAGATGGCCCGATCCCCGGGCAAACTTTCTACCTCTTCCTGTATTTAAATTTCGTCACTTTTTCTCTCTGCCCTTGTCCCCCAATCCACGTAAGTGTGGAGGTGGTCCCTCATTTGTTCACCAGATTTCTACGTGAATAAATAAATAAAGTTCACCATTCTGGTCGACCAACTGAATTTGGATTCATTTTTTATTACAACGGAAAGCTGTGAGCGCGCTTAAGGAAAGGTTCACTTTTCATGAAGGCATAAAAATAAATGAAATAATTATTAAATTTGGCTACCATAGACATCTCTTTAAAATTGTGTGTGCAACAAATAATATGGCAACAAAGATACACCAACGAGGACTGCTCATGTTTAACATGAGGATTCCATCAAAGAACATGCAGCGCCAGAAACATATTAATGTTCAAATATGCTTCCGCTGCAATAAGATGGAGGACCATTTGACGCGTGACTGCACAGAGAAAGATACAATATGTTCTGAGTGCTGACAGAAGAACCCCGAATGGAGACAGTGCAAGTAAAGTACTAAGAAATGCGTGAACTGCCATGGGCCACATAGGACTATTGTAATGGCATGCCCCAAAATAAAGGAGATAATAGAACGAAAGGAAAGAGAAGCGAGAAACGAAGAATAAACTAGAAGAAATGCAACATACACATGAGTGGATAAAGAAACTGTGAAACAAATGCAGGAAGCACAGACCCATCTAACTATGCCACAAGGGGCATCAACAGAAGTGCTCACATGCATACTCTATGCTCATGAGATGAATATTGTGAAAACGTGCACCTTCGCTACGACATTCAACACAATGCTAGAAAAAAATGGAATGAATAAAATGTGATTTCCTAAGAACCTCCCCTCATCTGAAATCCTTAAAATCAACGTCGCTTCAACGTCAGCACCAACGAGCAACGAGGAACATACTACTGAAGAAAACGCATTTTAAAACATGTCAGTGCAAAGCAATGAAGGAGACAAGATAGAACGCATGGAAGCACAGAAAATAAAGCTTCAAGGCAAAACAGCGGAGAATGCTCTCATCTCCTGAGAGGCAAGAAACAGGAAGACATCATTAAGGCAATTAAAGAAAGAAAATGCAAATGGACATTCACAGGAAAGACAGGAGAAGAAGACGACGAAGAAGTACAAAAACTCGCTAAAGGATAAAATTCGAATCTACCCTGGCGACAGCGTTACTCTCTGCCATTCTACATTTTAAAGTATGAAAAATGGTAGGTTTAAAGAGAATGAAGCAGAACTCAAAAAGAGATCGACCCGCAAGAAGTACAAAAAACTCTAAACGGCTAAACTTAATAAACAATGGAACCAGAAAGGAAGAAAAGCTCAGCATTCTGCAAATCAACACTCAAGGATGGATCGGTAAAACATCGACATTAGAAAATAACTTGAGAGAGATCAATCTAGATATAATATTTATATCAGAACACGGAGTGAATCCAGAAAAAAAACAAATAAATTCTTAAATTTCACCGTCATAAATGCGAACCCTTCAGGTGACCATCATAACGGGGTGGCCATAGCAATAAGAAGAAGGCTGAAGTTCAAAGAAGTTAAAAATTTGGATGAGGCATACTTAGACCTTGAAAATTGAAACGGAATTAATGCCAATAATAGTAGCCACGGGATATCAACCACTAAGGAAAAATTACCTTTTCCTGCACAACCTATTTCAAATCTTTGGCACAGGTATCCCAACCATCTTTATGGAAGACCTTAAAGCCAGGTGCAGTGCAAATGGATACCACTCCAGAAACAACAGAGAAGCCAACTTAGAAATGATTTAGAAAGAAACATTTTCAAGAGATTAGGACGAAACTTTCCAAGATATGTCACAAGCAATGCAGCTACAAAGCCACACGTCATATTAAGTAGCATAAATATGCCATACAACATCCACATGCAACCAGTTACGTTTGCATGTAGCGACCATGTTGGAAGACCTTTGCTAATGAATCAATACCCGATACAGGTGCCAGTACCGGCGAGGAAGAAGAGCAAACTGGGCAGGTTAAACACAAAATCTTAGTAACTTCGTCCCAAAGGATTTCACTGACTCCAACCTGGAAGATATTGATGATGAGAACTCAAGGTTAACAAGAATAATCATTGAAGCGGACGAAAGATATATAACAAAGATAAGATACCGTACTATTCTTCCACATCCTCGATGGACAGAGGAAATTAAAGAGGAATAATAGGCAACTAAAAGGATTATTAGACCAAATAACAAAGAAATCAAAAGACGGAGAGAACTGAAAAACATCTCATAGAAGAACAGCAAAGCTTTATATGGGATAGCCTAATAGAAAAAAATGACGAAGAAAGAAGCTTCAAAGAGAACTGAAGACTAATAAATAGACTAAAAGGCAGACTCCCCCGAGTATAAAAATAACAATTAAGAATAAACGGGGAGAAAAGACCCAAGAAGAGAGGACAACATAAGAACTTTTTGTAATCACTGGAAATCAGTGTTCTCCATAACACCAGAGGAAGAAGAAGACTTCAATCCAGACATAGACGAAATGGTCCACACATTCTTGCAAGAAAACTTAGACAAGATTACTCCAGTACCAAGTGTAGAGCAAGGAAGGGATGAAATTCTGGATACAGGGGCCTACATGACAACAGAAAAGATCAAAGGTGTAATACAATCATTCAAACAGAAAGCGCCAGGCCCCTCAGGAATAACCAGAATTAATCATACCAAGGCACCGAACATAATCATCAGAGCACTAAAGCATATTTTTGACGCGTGCTTAAAAACTGGTTACTTCCCTGATAGCTATAAACTAGCCAAAATGATATTCGTCCCAAAGCCAGGAAAACCACCAAGCCACCTCAGCACTTACCATGGGCAAAGTCTTAGAGAAAATCCTTAACAGAAGACTAACAAAATATCTTGAAGAAAATGACCTTTATAATGATTATCAGTTCGGATTCAGAATAGGCAGATTCACCACAATGGCACTTGGCATAATAACAGAAAAAATGGCAAAGGCCAAGGAAGAGAATAACTACATCGATCTGGTCCTAAGATATGTAAAAAAATCATCCGACAAAGTCTGTGTCAGAGAAATGCAATATAAGATCTTAAATCTACAGATGAATAGCAGTCTGGAGAGAATTCTCTGCGATTATGTCACAGACAGAAGAGCATATGTGAAGCTCAATGGTTATTCAGGGCCAGATTCGAATTGGAAGCAGGACTCCTGCAGTGGTGCTGCCTCAGCCCCACGCTGTATTCAATATAGACAGCAGACCTGCTACCACCAATAATGCCTGGTTGCCTAAGCATACAGTTCGCGGACGACAAAAGCCAAATCGTCATCACTCCGTTCAGGAACGTACGCTTTTAGGCAAGGACAACAGCTTTAAAAATCAGCAACAGCAACACCTACGAAAGAGATTGGAATATAAGGACGAACAGGAGGAAATTTACAATAATCCCAGTCTCCCGGAACAAAACTGCAGAAATTGCATTTGAAGATCAAAACTACAGATACCATAGTGAGGAAAAAGTGGTTGGACTTAGAATAACAACAAGAGGCTACAAACAACATATAACGGAGAAGAAGAACAAATCGACTCTGATGCTTAACCTACTGTACAATCTAAGAGGGTTAGGCATGAAAAATAAAAGAAAAATCTATCTTGCACTAGGAAGAAATGTACTAATATACCCGCCAACCCCTATCAACGGTGAAACAAGGACCAAAAAATTGGAACTACAGAGAATACAAAATAAAGCTCTCTACCTAATTACCAACACACGTAGGAGAGAGAAGAGAAGACTACAGGATCTACACCAAGAAGCAGGATTAGAAACGCTTAATATCAACACCAGGAACAGAGCGACTAAGCCGAACATCGTGCTTACAAACCCCAACTTTCCTTTCCATCACCATGTGCAGCCTGGTCCCCTTGCCCGAGGAATACCCTCAGGCAAGGGTATTCCACCCTTTCCACCTTTGACTACCGAGGTTGCTAAATATGCCCCTCATCAATCTGTCCTCTTTTAACTCCAAAATTTCCGTCTCCCACAGCCATAAACCCTCTTCTAAAGCTTGTTCCGGACTTCCCATTAAGAGCTTCACTATCGGTTACTTGATCTGAGAGTCAGAAGTGTGGGGAGTATTTCCGGAGCATGTTGGACCTTGGCGTCCTCCTCCCCTCCCCCCTCCGATCGTGGGAGGGGTACAGAGGGGAGGAGAAACCGCGAGGCGTACCTTTTTGTCCCTAAACAGAAAAAATGACAAAAAAATCACCATTCTGCCCTGAAGATGACCAACTGTTAGGTAGAAATATATATATATATATATATATATATATATATATATATATATATATATATATATATATATATATATATATATATATATATATATAGGTAGGCTTTAATTCCTACTGAACGTGCGAAAGCTGGTTAGAGGTGGGTTGTGCCGTAGCCAGGATTCTCACTATAAAAGTCCCATTTGTTATTGGAGGGAGGTTTGTGATTGTTGAATTCTAAGAGTGCATAATACAGGTTGAATAAATTAGCCAAAGGGATTCTTAATTAAAGTCTTGCCAAGGGTACGCCAAAAGAGAGGAGCCACAAATAAACACACGTACAAAAATAAACTTTACTTTACACAAATATAATAATTTGCAATAGTTAAACGGGCAAAATTAAGGATTAAATATTAAACACTGACATTAAGCTTCTAGATTTATAATGACTTAATGGGAGTATCAATCACTGTTGATTAAATAGGTAATTTAAGAATAGAGGGACACTGGGTTTACAGATTATCATTAATTGTGATGGATTGGAGAGACAACTACTCAGGTCCAGACGGGGTGGTTCGGGTCGCGTTTACACGAGTTCTCGGGGAGAGGGGGGTTAAGACGACGGGTTCGGGGCTGCTGGCTGCAGTTCCGGTTAGTCCACTCCATACTGGATGTGACACTGACAAATAGTAACTTCCAGTAACTATTTGGATGTTCCTTTTCTTTCTCAAGTTACGTTGAGCAACAGAGCGTATTCTTGTAGTCACAGACTCTGCGGGGCGGGATTTACGTCAGGAACACTTTGAAACAGCGACCAAGTTGTCTCGGCGGCGCGTTGACAGTTGATACGTTACGGCAACGACTCTCGTTCAACGTGAGGATTACGCGAGTAGGTTTGGGACACTGCTCTAGAGGGATGAACGGCGATGTTATTTAATACCGCGGATTGTGGGAAATCGAGAGAGAGATTCCATTCACGACAATTCGCTTATCGCAGCGCCTTCTGGACAATCTCAATGGTATCATAAAGAAAGCAAATAGAATTTAGGCTTCTCTGTGAGATAGGCCTTCTTTCCTCAGACTTCCTGTCACCAGTTGGGGGGGGGGAGAGAGAGGAGACGAAGGTCAACTCAAACGACAAATCTCTTTCGTTCCCATGATTGTCTGGCGGCATGCGAGTATGTACGTTCCATATCCTCATATATATATATATATATATATATATATATATATATATATATATATATATATATATATATATATATATATATATATATATATATATATATATATATATGTATATATATGGACTGAGTCATACTACAAAGAACAAAATCTAAAAATGCTTTTTCCTAATTGTTAAAAAATCTGTGCTAGGGGTGGGGATCGGACCAAGCCAAGTTCATTGAGTCAGTGGGCTATGCTTTGATCTCAGTGAAAGTGAAGCCGTAGAAAATGAATATTACAAGAAAATGGGATAACCATTGAAAATTCTAATTAAACTTACTTAAACTTCTATCTATTTCTATTTGTTGCCTGCGCAGAAATTGGTTCCTTCATTTGAAATGACGTTGCAACAATTTTAATTTGGACCCCGCACTCAGACCGTGGATTCTATCAAAGTGGAAGCATGGACAAACATCAAATTTCTGGTGAAGTGTGTGTGGCTGGCGGGTGAGGGAGATTATTGATGCATTAATAAAAGGGTGAGCTTTAATGTGTTTCATATCACTTTTTGTGTCCTACCTTTGCATATTTCTGTATTAGGGTAAACTTCAAAAATTAGATTAGTCATTTTTGCTAAAAATATGTTGCGGTATTAACATCTGCTTTATAAATGATCTTTCAACCAAAATACTGCTGCTTGCCTGAAATCATAAAATAATAAAATATTTTATTTTGCAATTAATTAAGCTTAAATGTTTACTCATTTTGACATTAACTTTTGAAGTTTGGGGTTGCACTCTTAACTATTATATATAAATAATTTGGTTAGATTAGATTAGATTAGGTTGTGCCTAAAGCAAAACCAAACCTAATCTTATCCTAATCTTACGCAAGTTGGTAGGATACACGCTAAATTCAGAAAAACTGGTCGAGAAGACACTTGCTAAAGCGGTACCAATAAAAGTTTATGGCAAATGTGCTCTCGAAACCTACTGTTTATAAATGGATAAATTGCGTTGCAGGTGGAAGCCACGAGGAAGAAGAAGCCATTCAAAGTGGCAGACCATCAACATTAGAAGGGATGAAAACATCAATCGTATGCGGGCACTAATTGAAGATGAGCGTCGATTAAGAGTGTAAATCATAGCCGGCGCAATGAACACATCGGCACATTCAGTTTATTCTATCTTGATCGACGCACTAAAGATCGACGGGTGCCAAAAAGGTTCCGCGAAGAACAGCTAGAGAAGAGAGCTTCTCTTTCACTGCACATTTTGAACAGGTGCGATAAAAAACCCGAAGGTTTTTTTTACCAAAGAACTGTAATCAGGAATAATACTTGGATTTACCAATATGCCACAGAAGAAAAAAAATAACACACAAATGGTTACCAAGAGGGGGAAGAGGACCCATCAAAGCAAAGTCTGGACGATCAGGATGGCGACGAACCTTGTTAACTTTCTTGAAGGGCGAAGAACCATCAGTGCTACTTATTACGGAAGTGTTTTGAGAAAACATCACAAAGGTATAGTAGAAAAGCACCCGGGAAAATTTACAGAAGAGTCATCTTTCTTCAGGATACCCCCTCCCCCCAGCTCATTCCACTTCTTTGATAAAGTCAACTTTGCGAGAATTTCATTGAGAGTTGATCTCACACACACTCTGTACAGCCATGATCTAACCCCATCCTCTTTTTTGTTTCCAAACCTTAAAAAAAGAAGCATGAAAGGCATTCGTTTTTCTTTTGTTTGTGATGTTAAAATATTGTTTTAACTTGGTTTAGTTGTTGCAGTTTTATAAAAATGGGTTCCTTGGATCCTATCATCCATCACTTGCTAAAGTGTTTTGACCTCAATGGAGCTTATGTTGAAAATATGTACTTTTTTTTGTTTTCATTTTATTCAATTTTTTCTACGAACATTTTGAAAATCCCTCGCGTGAATATATGTATATTCGTTATGGTTCAGCTGATGGAAGCACTACTTTCGATTTTAACAAGGTTAAGCCACATCGGCTGTGGTTTAACATCGAATGGAGTTCAAATTAGGTTTGATTTATCGGTGGCTACTATACGCTGTAGATGGTTTTTATCTGGCCTGTCGATATCACATCCTGATAATTCCAGTAGGTGTAGTTTAGAAGAAACTTTTTGGAAAGGTTAAGGGGCCCGATAATTCCTGGTTTTAGCATCTGAAAGATGTTTGTCTCCGAAACATTATGACAGTTAAAAAGCGTCCAAGAGCAAAATGCAGAGAAATGAAGGAACTGACGGTCATTTTTCTTAGAGAAACTCCAACTTAAGGCATTTACTCCAGTCGACCATTCGCCATTCATCGGGAGAATTGGACGGTCAGAAACCTGTACTAAATGAAAATGCTGATATTTGCAGATCAGCTTGAGCACGACAAAGATACTGTATCAAAGCGAGAAAAACTCAACACTGCACTGTTGTACCTACCTATCTGGATATTGTCAATGTTTGCTGAAGATGCTTTCGTGAATAATCTAAGTCTAATCCGGGACATGTTGAAGCACAAGAAAACTGACCCAGAGTTTGCTGATGCAGCAGTTAATAAGATGGAAAACGACAATGGTACCTGACGCAGGAAGTCATGCCATGTGCCTTGTTTAACAGTAGTAGATTGAGTAACGCATTGAAGCACGACATTGTTGCCCATTTACATGTCACTGAAAAGTCATACAGCTTCAGAACAAGAAAGACTATTCCATAAATTCACAGTTAAAACTACCCTGGTTGTTCCCATTGGCCCAGAATCACATTTCCTGCTGGATACACTGAAAATTGGATCTGAGTGGCTTCTGAAACCTTTCTCGTCTTGCCTGCAGAATGCGGATTATATAAAAGGGTTGGACTATATTCATAATCAGAAAGCGGTGAATGACATTGTTATATGTGGTGTCATGATGATGTGCGAATTTGCTAATGTCATATCAAATATGGCAAGCAAAAGGACTATCTCCTTCAAGCTGTTGAGTCCAACAGACAACGTTTTAACAGTATTAAGAAACAAAATCTCAACATCTGGTCGTATAAATGTCATTATGAAAATAATTATTATGTAATGGCTCCACTCCTTGATCGCTTAGATATGTGAAAAAATTTTAATCTTAAATTTGTGTCATGAATAAGGCGTCTTGTCTAACTTAAGTGAGAGAAAGAGAATTTTGTGATATTTCTGAAAACTTTGTATGTACCAATGTGGTATTCATTGTTCCAGGACTATCATAATTGTATAAGTTAGAAATATGATTAATAGCACTAATTCAATGCTTATATTTTATATATTTTGTTTAGATAAGAAGTTATAGTACAGTAACTGGTGATTTTGGCCGATTTCAAGGCATAAAATTTAAGCTCCATGCGCTAATGCTTCCCAACATCCTAGGTCAAAATAGTTGCGATTTCCTGCTTTTTTCCGAAAAAAGAATATTAAAGAAAGTTTATAGTTGAACATGCCTACCTGAGTGAGCTCCAGCTATATTCAAGCAAGTTTAGTTAATTGCAACCAGGTCCAAGCAAATCAGGGATTTCAAGTTCTTAGAAAAGTACCTTGGTGTCATGGATCAAACTGTTTTTTATCACAAAGAAACGGCTTTAATCCTGATATGTTCCGACCTCAGCTCCCTTTTTTTAAGTTAGGGCATCCCTTTGATTAGCACTCTTTGACGTAAATTTTGGTGGAACTCAAGTTCTCGAGGTCCCGAATGGTACAAAGTATTTTTTCTACTGTTCACGAAATATTTGTGGCAATGGATTTATTTATGTTGATATATGTGTCTCAGTCTCAGTTTTTGACTGCTTTTTGTGTGGTGAGAGAAAGCAATAAAATATGCTGCTAATATTTAGCTCAATGTTAAAGTGTCGTAAAGTGGTTTAAAGTATTCTGAGGAGTCAAAAAGCTTCATGAATTGGGCTGAATAAAGAGTCCTAAAATGTCCTAAAATGTTGTGGGTAGTTACATTAGCCTGAAAGTGTCCGGGTCAATTCCCGAAGTGTTGTGAACAAGTGCCGACGTTTCGTGATATGTCCTGAATTGTTCTGAAGAGTTCTGAAACTTAAAATATCTTATGTATTTGCCGTAGCATTGTAGTGTCGGGAGGTGGGAGACTCCTAAAATATCCTGAATAGTCGTGAAGATTCCCGAAGAATATATAACTATCTTGAGAGGTTATGAATAAATATGAACTATCTCGGGAAGTCAAGATGTCTTTCGAAGATTTCCGAACAATTCTAACCTGTCTTGTGGAGTTTCAAAGAGCGGTGAAGTCTTTCAGGGAGTTCAGAAGAATTCTAAAATGTGCTGATTTGTCCCGAAGGAACCTTATCTGTCTTGAAAAGCTTCAAATGATCTTGGAGTTTTCTTATTAATCTTGAAGCATCCCGGAGAGTTCCTAAGCATCTCAAATATCGTGAGGAGCACCGAATAGCTACGAAGTGTCCCAGAGAGTTCCGAATCGTTTTGAAGAGTAATCAGCCCTCCTAAAAGAATTTAAACTCTCGTTAGGAGTTCTGAATATCTTTCAACTCTTCTCAGGGGCGAAAATGTAGCCAGAAGTATCCTGAAGAGTTTTGAAAAGTCAAAAAGTACCATGAAGCGACTTGAAGAATCCTGAAACACCGTGAATCCTAGTATTGAGAAGTGTAAAAATTGAGCCCCCAAACCCCTAATTTGTCCGCGATCGGCACGCCGTTAGGCCACCCAGAGAGAGCCCAGAATCCTCAGTTTGGGCGACTTTTTTTTGCTCGCTTTTTTGGGAGTGTCGCCTGATAGCCTAAATGTCGCTGAACAAACCGAGGAATCGCTGTTGATAAGAAAAAGCATGCAAGGCCACGATAGGTCACCGGCTAGTATGTCTCTGTGTGCACCGTTATGTGTATCTCTCTGTCACATTGTAAACGCGTTTATTTTGAGACATAAACGGAATGTCCTTGTATATCGATTTTATGAGCTATCTAAAACAAAGGATCCAGTTTGTCCACAAATTGATTAAATCATAAATGAGGGAAGATACGGTTGGATGTGTGTGTGTGTGTGTGTGTGTTTGTGTCTGTATGTGCAGGGGCTGGATGACAGAGCGGGAGAGTGGGTGTCGACCGGTCCTACTCTTATGCGCCCTGGTATTGGCGTGGAGCATAAATTCACTTTCGGAGAAGCGGTGTTTTATGTCTCAGAGCTGGAAACAGACAGACGCCATCTCGTTAAAGACACTTCATCAGCGTCACATCTCTGCTTCTCCAATTTATGGGCAGTGCTTCGCTCTCTCTAACCCTCTCTTACATACTTAGACACTCTCTATCTCTCTCCTCCCTTCCTCCTCGAGACTAGGTTTCTATCCCCGATAAACCCCATTCCCAGGGAGAGGATGCTCAGAAAATCAGTGAGATTATAATTTTTCTTCTTGTTAGCAATGCAGCTTTGCCATCTTTGTTCTCTCTTTTCTCTTTCCCTCTCTTTCTCTCTCGCAGGTGGGATCCTCTTTAAACAATCTCTCTTTCACCTCTCCTTCTATGTGAGTATCGCCTACGCCCATTTTAAGCGGAGGGTCGCAACTCTTCTGCACGGCCACCCACTTTCATCGGCCGAAGGTGTCACTCTGTCGCGCCGTTTGCCACCACAAGGAGGTCTTCAGGCCTTGGGTGGTCTCCGGGATCCCTTGGCTGCCCCATCACCGCCCCTTCGCCGATAAGAAAGGGTTGGAATGGGTTCGACTCTTATCGCTTTGGGCCCCACGCAAAATGGCTGACAACCCGAAACTGATAAAAAAAAGGAAAAAGATTTTCACGAATTCGACCCCAACATTTTCTTCACATGGGCTGATTGGGGTACTTATAACCCCTATGCCAGCGACGAGGGGCCATAGCTCCCAATCGATAGGTAATGATATGAATCATTTTGAGAAGGCGGGGCGAGGGGGTTGGTAATTTTTGATGTCTTGGAGAGGTTAAAGAAATTTCGTGTAATCCAACCGAGGAAACATCCGGAAGCTTTTGCAGTCACCACTTCTCCACCACAAGGGGTGTATCTTCAGAGAGAAGGTATTTCGTGGCAAACTCTAGCTTGGTTTAACCAAGAAAGGCGTGTACATTGTGTAGTTTAACGAAGGAAATTTCCGTAGGAAAGAATAGTTTGGAAAGAACCCTGTATCAACTAATACTAAAAAAACCCTGAAATGACTCCATTAACATTGATAATTTCTTCTACGATAATGAATCTTTATATTATATTTAAGGTAGGCTTTACTTAAAGAGTAATGTGACGTAGGCTTTAACTGGGAATTGGCATCAGGTAGGCTATATTTGAAAAAAAAGTATCAGTTTTTTACTTCGACGTGGCTTTAGGTAGGCTTCACGCGAAGAACAACATACGGTAAGCTATTCTGGGTGTGTGATTTGAGGTAAGCCTTACTTAATGAGGGAGGTCGAGGGTGACGTTAGGTAGGCTTTAGTTGAAATGCGGCGCCAAGTAAGCTATTCTTGAGTGATAACGTAACTTTACTTGAAAAGTAAGGTCTGGTAGGCTTTTCTCGAGGAGTGGATTCAGGTAGGCTTTAGTTGAAGAGTAACATGAATTAAGCCTCAAGGAGGGTTGCAAGGTAAGCTACCTTTTCTTGGGGGATAGCACCAGGTAGGCTTTACTTGAAGAGTAATGACAGAGTTTTACTCAGAAGTAGCATGAAGTAGGCTTCATCCGAAGCGTGGGACACGGTAAACTTTTCTGGGGGTAATGTTAGGTGGGATTTAATTAAAGTAACCTGGGATAGGCTTCAGTTGAGGGTGACGCTAGTTCTGCTTTGGTTGAATAAAGACATTAGTTAAGCGTTTATTTAAATAGTAACTTGAGCTAGGTTTACTTGAAAAGTAAAATCTTGTAGGCTCTTCTCGATGGCTGATATGTAATTTTTTATCAAGAGGTGATTTCAAGTAGGCTTTATTTGAAGAGTGGCCTTAAGTAGGTATTTTGGGAGGAGCAACGTCAAGTAAGCTTTATTTTAGGAGTATCATAAATTACACTGTTTAACAAAATTTAACTTTTTCTCGACTACAAAGATTAGAATAACATTTTTTAATGTAGTTTTATGTATAGATTTCAAAAATGGAAGTCATTTTTATCGAAATGACTCCAGTTTTTTGTAAGTTGCCAATTACTACTTTTGTTAAATTTTGAAGATTTTAACGAATTTCATTCTTTTATTTCTTATTTTCAGGTTATTTAACTGAATAAAATTTTTAATAAAAGCAACAATTTTAATTAAAATGCCAAAAGGACAGTGTAAAAATAGCCCAGATAAATTCTGCTATATATGTGGCTCAGTAACATTAAAAAAAATCAAAGAAAAATTTCTTCTCTAGTGAAAAAACTATATAATTTGTATTTTGATGTAAAATTGGCGACCAAGATAAACCATGGGCACCACATATCTGTTGCATGACATGCTTTAATTCTTTATCAAAATGGTCTAAAGGAAAAATAAAAAGCCTTCAATTTGGTGGTCCAATGGTATGGCGAGAGCCCCAAGAGCATGCCACTGACTGCTATTTCTGTTTGGTAGACATACAAAGTAAGTAATTATTTATTGTCCACTGTACCTATTTTTTGAAGTCGTATGCTGTAATATTATTTTTTAAAAACATAAAATTAATTAAGTTTAGAACCACTTTATTGTAACTTCAAATATGTACATAAATATAAATTTTATGCATTTAATTTCCATACTTTTAGGTAAAACAACGAAAGGCGCTTCAGCTGTGGTATATCCCAACCTTAGATCTGCTATTTGGCAGATAACTCAATTCAAAAGACATTCCAGTACCTGAACCACTTGCAGAAATCGTTTTGTCTAACTCTGATAAATCAGATATGGAATCATGTGAACCAGAAAGTGAAATTTATGTTCCTGAAACTGTTGATACTACTCTAAAACCTTTCTCACAACTTGACCTAGATGATCTTGTAAGAGATCTAAACTTAAGAAAACAACAGAGTGAATTATTGGCTTCGAGAGTGAAAGAAAGAAATTTAGTAGCAGAAGATGTTCGAGTTACTAAGTTTCGCATTCGATCAAACAATTTACAAGACAACTTTTCATTTGACAACAATTTATGCAACTGTAATAATATTCCACGTCTCTTTAAGGAATTAGATATACATTATGAACCCAGTCAATGGAGACTTTTCATTGGCGCTTCTTTATATAGTAGTAAAGCCGTGCTTTTGCATAATGGAAATAAACTACCATCGATACCAGTAGCTCACTCTGTTGTTTTAAGAGAAATTTATGAGAATTTAGATTTCATTTTAAGGAGCATTAAATACAGTGAACTTAAATGGTTGATTTGTGCTGACCTTAAGGTAGTAGTCATTTTAAATGGCTTGCAGTCAGGCTACACAAAATACATGTGTTTTTGGTGCCAGTGGGACAGTAGAGCTTGGGGAGAACATTACATACTCTAGGAATGGCCTTTAATAGAAAAGGCAAAAATAGGTTGTTATAATGTCATACGTGAACCATTAGTTCCTAAGGGAAACATAATTTTGCCACAATTTGTGAAAGCCTGAATGCATGACTAGCTATCCTTCTTATATCTAAAAACAAAATTTCCTAAGATTAGTGATGCTAAAATTAAAGAAGGAATCTTTGTTTGGTCCTCAGATTCGATAATGAGTTTGAGGCAAAATTGAGCAAGCCAGAATTTGAGGCCTGGCATAATTTAAAGGTGTATGCAATGGTCTCCTTGAAAGGCACAAATCAGAAAATTACCACATTCTTGTTCAGAATTTGATTAGGTCTTATAATGAGTTGGGATGTTGCATGTCACTAAAGGTGCATTTTTTGCATTCCCATCTGTCTTTCCAGAGAATCCAGCAGACGTCAGCGATGAGCATGGCGAAAGATTGATACTACAAGATATTGCTACTATAGAAAATCGTTATAAAGGAAAATGGAGTCCTGCAATGTTTCCTGACTTCCACTGGACCCTTCACAGAGACAGACAAGATGTTGTACATAAAGAGAAGCCTAAATATTCTAAAAATATATGACTATTGTATAGATTTCAGCAATTTTTAAAAAAATCTTAGATTTTCATTATTTTTTTTAATATATTTTTATAATACAACACTCTGAAATGTATTAAAAGGACTTATTAATTTCTTTTAATGAATAAGCTCTTTGTTTCCACTTATCTTTATACTTCTTGTCAAATAAAATAAAAATACTACAAATATTTCATACCAACATATACTGAATAATCTGATATTAATAAAAAAATAAATGTGCAGATTACAAAAACTGAAGTCATTTAATGAAAAATAAAGTTCATTTTCATAATCTACGCAAAAAACTACAACAGAAAACTACTTTCTCATTTCTGTAGCAAAATCATTGTTGGACAGTGTTATCCTTTGAGGACTGGCGCCAAGTAAGCTTTTCATGAAAGTGGCGTCAGGTAGTCTTTTTCTGATCACTGAAATTAGGTAGGCTTTGAGGAGTGGGACCAACTACGCATTTCTTAAAGAGTGACGTAAGGTAGGCTTTAACGTTGGACCAAAATAAAGCGGTAGAAAAAAGGCTATTGACACCGTTCCATCTAGAAGACTTAATAAAGCAAAAAGAGCACGGAATAAGGGGAAGCGACCTAAAATCTATTGAAGACTGGCTGAAGAAACCGTAGTCGAGGTTGATTCTCAATGGAACGATCATCATGGAGATAAAACATTAGAGGTGTTCGTTCAAGATATGTTCTTGGACATTGCTTTTTAATATATATACCAGGCAATGGCTTCGCCACTCCCCCCTATTGGGGGAGCTTGCGGTTCGCTACTAAGATTAAAATTTAAAATGTAAAAAAATGAAGCCATGGTTAAATTTTTATAAATTTTCTGAACTTTGCCGATTATAATAATTTAAAAAAGGAACTCTAAACTAAATTTCCTTCCCTTCAAAATATCACGTTGCTAAAATATAGTTATATAAGAAGATATATAAAAATAAATTTTCTGAACTTCACCATTTATACATAATTCTTTGGGTTCTAAATAATTCACAAAATTTCAATACTTATATTTATTTCTGAACTTTGATGAAAAAAAACATGAGTCATAAGCAAACTAAAATGAAATTAGTATTCAAATGCTAAAAAAAATCCCTTTCTTAAATTATAGAGTTAGTGATATATATATATATATATATATATATATATATATATATATATATATATATATATATATATATATATATATATATATATATATATATATATATATATATATCAACATCATCATCACTAACTCCATAATTTAAGAAGGGGATTTTGGGAGTATTTGGATAATAATTTCACCCTAGTTTGGTTATTACTTATGTTTCAAAGTTATTTCTAATAATTCTTTTATAATATCAAAAAACAAAATGATGAAGTTCAGAAATAAATATAAGTATCGAAATTTTGTGCATTTTTTAAAACCTCAAAATTACAAATGGTGAAGTTCAGAAAATTTATTTTTGTATATCTTCTTCTATAACTATATTTTAGCAACGTGATATTTTGAAGGGAAGGAAATTTAGTTTAGAGTTGCCTTTTAAAATTATTATAATTGGCGAAGTTCATAAAATTTATAAAATTTAACCATGACTGCATTTTTTTTATATTTTAAATTTTAATCTTAGTAGCGAGGCCATTGCATGGTATATATATATATATATATATATATATATATATATATATATATATATATATATATATATATATATATATATATATATATATATATATATATATATATATATATATATATATATATATATATATATATATGCAAATTTTTTTAAGACCGTGATGCATTTCGCCTTAATTAATTTCCTTTAGCAACTTTCTCTTCTTCTAACTATCTTTTTTTATTCCATCTTGTAGATGGTGGATCACTTATGCAGTATTCATCTCTCTTTTAAATGAATGTGTTTGGTAAAATCCAGACATACAAATACATTATTGGAACATTCAACTGTCAACATGGCGACTTTTGAAAGACAACCGGTGTCCTGTGATAAAAAAAAAGGATTGTGTGCCTTTACCAAGAGGGCAAGTCACATTATGTAATAGCTACTACTGTAGAAAGGCAGAGAAGTCTTGTGCAACGAATTGTAGCTTGTTTCAAATATTCAGGATCTACAGAGGCTAAATCCTGAACCCGGTAGACCTAGTAAACATCACCAAGACAGGATCGTGTTATAGTTATAATGTCACTGAAGGATAGGTTTAAGAGTGCTGCTGAGATATCCCGCGAGTTCAGTACCACCTCCGATGTCAACCTATCGCGCAAAACAGTTTCTCTAAGGTTACGAGGTTCTGGATTTCTTGCTCGGGCACTGGCAATGAAACCTCTGATTTCCAAGAAGAATCAGAGCCTATCTTCGTTATGCTTACCAACATGTCGTTTGAACAGAAGAACAGCGGGCGCAGGTTCCTTTTAGCGATGAATCGGAATTTAATGTGATTATTTCCGATGGTGGGATGTACGTCCGACGAAGCTGTGGCGAAAGGTTATCTCGTGCATGTGTGAAGAAGAGAGTGAAATATGGAGGAGGCAGTGTAATAGTATGGAGAGTGATCTCTGCTGCTGATCCTGGTCCACTTATTAGCCTACAATGGACTGTCAATGCTGAAATTTACAAGCAAATTATTAGACAGCATGCCCTTCCACATCTCCGATCCTCGTCAGTTCAACCTCCTATCTTCGGGCAGGACAACGCTCCCTACCACGCTACAAAGAGAGTCAAAGAATATTTGTCTGATTAAGGGGTTGATCTCATGGATTAGCCACCTCAAAGTCCCGATCTCAACCGTATAGAAAACGTTTGGAAGATTATGGGAGATGTGGCGCGAAGGAAGAAATCCAAAGAACTGAGATGAACTCTGGGAATAATTAAAAAAACGAATGGGACAATATTACCCCATCATTTTGCAATAAATGAATTCAGTCCTGTGGTAACAGATGTCGGGATGTCATTTGCTAGTAAATGGAAGTTCAAAAAAAATATTAACAGATAGGGATTCTTTTTTGTTCTTATTCCATTTTACATTGTTTTTCTAAGTGATCCTTAACTTTTGGCCGCTGCAATTTGGAAGACAATTTGTTTATTTCCTCATAACTTACCAAATATTAAATCCAATCGCTTGAAATATTCACGAAAGATAGATATTAGATATATCTAAATATGTGTATAATATATAGTCTCAACGTCCTTTTAAACTTCTTTCTCTCTCTCTCTTTATATATATATATATATATATATATATATATATATATATATATATATATATATATATATTTAAACCCAACACACCGCAATAATCTTTACTTCGACTAGTTATTTCTCACTTCAAAATAATCCAAGCTGGGTGGGATTCGAACCAAGCACAATGCAGCAGTAAGCAACCGCTTTGATCTCAATTAAAGGGAGCATTTAACAACTCTGCTATGCGGAAACCCCCCCAAAATTCTTCCGAATAGACACTGTCCCTGAGGGTGGAGGTTCCGATCGCAAAGTCGATCGGGACTGTGAAAGAGAGAAAATTAATTGGAAATTCAAAGGACACAAGAGAAATTGAGTTAAAGACGCGGCGAATACACCATGTATATCTCTCATGAGCGTGAGAGAATGATGAAATAAACCCAACACACGGCAAGAGAGTGAAAACGGAATAATTTGTTCTTCAACTAGTTATTTCCTACTTCGAATAAATCCGAGCTTAGATGGGATTCGAACACCTCATGGAACATCTGCGGTGCAATTCTGGTCTTCAGACATGCGAAAAGAACGTGATATTAAAACGCATCGAGCGATGAAATTAATGAATGACCCCAGAATAGATCGTACGAAGAAAGTATAAGACACCATAATTTACTTTCAGTGGCAGAGTGGTAACTACGCGGTAAGAATTGAAGTTTTTACTTTACTAAACGTGTTTACCCATATAAATTATGACTCAATATTTGAGTAAGATAACCAAAAGATTTAACACTGCGAGACCACAAGATTTCTTTTCTTATAAAATAACCCAGTCTTGGAATCCTCGCCTAAGAATGTCGTTAAAATCACTACAGTAAATATGTTTAGGAATAGAATCGAGAAATATTCCTATAAAATGTACCTTAAAGAAATATGATCCGTTAAGCTATTTTTGTTATTCATATCCTTCCTTTACTTATCCTTGACCTTTGACTTTTACACTTCCTCCTCTTTCTTGAACTAACCTCGAGTGGATTTGGGGGTCTTTACTCGTTCGTAATTCTGACTTAGGTCGACCTCCCCTGGAAGAGTCTCGCATCTTCCTTGATGAGATACTTTGGGTGAATCTTCCCTCTGGGGTTTCATTATGTAGGCCTTTCTCACTATAAAGACCCCCCCAACGTGAGGTAGGTGTCCATTGGGGAATGACGTCGGGGGAACCTCCCTTGAGGCAGAGTGGTAGGTAAGCTCACTCTATGATTGACTTTAGGTAGGCCTTCTGCTCATCAAGACGCTCTGTGGCCTTCCATTTCCTGAGGGTGGAAGTGACAGGCAGGGATCCTTCGTTAGAGCTCCCATGAAGGAATACATTTGTTCATCCAATAGGGAACAGGCTGGCACGCAACTCTCCTGTTTCTTCATCGAATGTATAAAATTGGCAACTCCTAAGCTAGGTGGGAACGGATTAGTATTTTTTGTAGACCTATTTTAACATCTGACATTTAAATTACCCAACGGAAAAAGAAAGAACGACTCCAAGCACTTTCTCCTTTGTGTAAAATAAGTAGAAAGCGCTGCGAATTGCGATGTATGTTGTGAATATATATAAGGCGTTGGATACCTCCGTCTGGAGATACCGGGTTCGAATCCTGGCGAGAGCAGAGACAAAATTGGGGGGCGATTTCGTAGGGAGTTAGTCGCAAAAAAAGGTGGCGAGCTAGAACTGACGCATACCTGAAGGTAGCTCCTTCCTCTTGTAACATCCAAAATATAGCCGCTCACAACACCGCTGTCTCTTCCTCCATCCTCTTTTAACAAACACAACACATCATTCCTCCGTGTCCAACCTACCCTGAGGTGTTTCATATCTACATAAGGAAGGGTGGCTCTCTCTTGGGCCATGAAAGGTATCCTGCTCGCTGGTTGTTGGAAAAACACACTTCTTCCTGGCCCTCATCCCCCAAAGACGACCGGCCCCTGTTACTCTTGGGTTTGCCAGCAGTTGTCATTCTGATCTTTATATGCATTTCGTTTTATCCTTTCGCATTACCTTACCCACGCATGAAGAGGCAATTAAACTTAACATAACAAAGAAAGGATCAAACACGAAAAAGTGTATTATGAAACTATGTGAGATAGAAGAGGGGGGAGGGGGGTCACTGGAGAGTAAAAAGGGTGTATAATAACAAAGAATAGTGGAGGGGGGACCGCTAAAGGTGTAATGTTAGAATTTGTGAGAGTAGGGAGTATCACGTTGGTAAAGGGGCAGAATCATGTGTATGGTTGTGTGGTAGGGTTGTGAACCGCTGACAATAGGAGACATGTACATTCTGGTTGCTATGATAATGAAGCCTTTGAGAGGATTAATGTTATGGCCGATCCCGAATAGTATGTGTGGCTGGAGTAATGGCATGTTTTCCAAACTGCCCCGCTTTTTTTATGATGGTGAGTGTGGGACAGGACGAGGGGAAAGATGAAGAGGGAGAGAAGAAAAAGAAGGGGAACTTGATATAACAAAAATTAGAACACAATCGAAAAATGTTCAATAAAGCCACCAGTGATTTGCCGCTGCATATCAACAATCTCAGTTAAGCCTTGCCTGGTTATGTAAATCCTAAGCATGACCTTTTACTTTGTTCGGAGGGAATGAAAGTAGCGGTTCGAATCTTTGGAGATCGAGTCCTCTTTCTTCTCCAGCCATTCCTAAGTTGTACGAACTAATTGCGGGGAAAAGGGGGTTCATCTACATGTATTTTTTACTATTCATTCTTTTACCCGTGAATGTTCCTCTGTTGGATTACACACATTTCTATCACAACAACCGGAAGAAGTTTTAAGAAGTTAATAGAGCCTGGCAATGGGACGCGCTCAACCTCTGTGATGGCTTTCTTTCAACCAGAGTAAAATGGTTGTCATTTTTCAAGGGAATCTAAAGATTATTAGTAAAACGGTTGAGATACAATACAGTATATAATAAAGAAAAGAAGATAGATATTATTATTATTATTATTTTACTATAAGATTAGTATGCTAGAATTGTTCATGCGTTTCCAATCGAGGAAGACTTTAGAGGATCTTTGAATCTTTAGAGAGTTTAAGAATCATTTTTGTCGCTAAATTTCACTAAGCCCTTGGAACCCCTGCTTCATTTTCCCTGTAATCCCGCTTCGACTTCTATATTATTCGTCTGCCTTTTCTCCTCCTTTGATGGAATGCAAAATCCGAATATTGAAAGGCGGGAATCGTGTCGCTGCAGAGTGGAAGGAAGCTCGAAAGCACAGTAGGGCATCTGTTCAAGTCTCGTTCTTATCACCCCCTCCCCGAAGAAGGCTCCGGAGAGCTGCGTGCCCCCCCACCCAATTAGTTCGTTCTCAATTGATCTCTCTGTAGTTTTCCCACTTTTTTCCCTTGTTTCCCCCGCAAAAGGGTGCCAGAAGGAGCAAAGAAAACCATGGTACAGCTGACATCGGTAATATTGCGTGCCCTTCTGGCCCCAATTTTCCTTTGGAGAATTTTATCTTATATATCATCCACAAGTTTTCACTTCCTTTCTTTATACTTCTTTTTTTTACAGATTTCTTTTTACCAAACCTTCTGATGACGATGCCCTCCTTGGTTTCCTTCGTAGGTTCAATTCCAAGCACCTCTCCTTTTTTGTACGCCCTTCCTTTTAAAAATCTTTCTGGTGTCCTCGTTTGTTGTTATTTTTTGCAACAAATTGGTCCAAACCCACAGTTGGTCACTTCAAACCTTAACCACTTTTGCGACAAGGCTGCGTCGGCGTGCATCAGTGCCACTACCCCCTCTCCTCCCTTATGCCCAAACTCCTACTTTTCCCGAGCCATTCGCTCTCCACAGCGTCGGAGCGCAATGCGGTGTGGCATCTCGTTCAATCAGGACCCCCTTTCCTCCACAAGCACGCCCCTCTCACATAGACTTACCCGGCATACTAGCATAGCCTTCACCTACCCAAACACTTCCACTCTCATAGACCTCAACAAAGAAACACCTGATTTATTCCAACACATAATTGCCATCACGCTTTTAGCCTCACAGCTACTAACTAAATCCTTTCCTCCAGTTGCCTTTTTAACATCTACACCAACCCGAGGCAAAATTACTTGAATTAAACTAATTAACTAAAGCTTAATTATCGTAAGGCAATATTTGATAAAGTTTAGCAACCAACGAGGACGACTCCGTCCGTAAGTTTTTATATCTCCTTAGTGGTGAGGTTAAGCGAAAAATATGTGGAGGGTAGATAACGTGAAAGAGGGGACTACTTGCTGCACTTAGAAGGGCGTACACCACCTACCCCTTTCCGCACGTCTCTTTAAGAGGTGAGTCATTTCATTTATATTTTGGGGTCTTGATACTCATGGATCTCTCCCACGCCACCTGCTGCCAACATCTCCCAAAACATCAGACTAACACATCCCGCCAACCTCAGCAGCCCAGACATGAAAGTCCCGCCTCTTAAATGCCAAAGTGCCAAGGGTCAACGCAAGAGGGCCACAGAAGAATCGCGACGCCGCATAGGAATTCGACCTGTCCCCCCAAGCGCCTCTCTGCCATTTACCCAATAATGGCACCCTTGTGATTTATGGCCTGATCTTCGGACTGCGGAGAGCAGCTGGTGATGAGTAGGTGTCAGGTGAGGAGGGTGGTCAACCACCCTCCAAGGTGGGTACAAAAAAGCACTATAAGAAAAGGAATTAATCCTCAGTGACAAAGGAATGACCTCCCCCCACCCCTCCCAACCTTACCCTGTCAAAAGGTAAAAGTAAGTGCTGTGTGATAGTGGTTGAAGTTGAGGCATTCCCTAACTGCATTTAAGGTGGTGAGAGATAAGAGGGGATGTATAGCGGTGGTGGGTCTTGGGGGAAGCGCAGATTTAGAGATGGGTTGGTAGTTTTTCGAGAAGGGATGGAAGGGAAAGGGTATAATCTTTTAGGATAAATTATAATTAACAGTTTTGTGACCTACAGGTCAACTCTTGGAAAAACCTTGTTTATACAATATGTATATATATATATATATATATATATATATATATATATATATATATATATATATATATATATATATATATATATATTAAGAAAAGTTATTGCAGTAACAATTAATTATGCGGTTAAAAGGCTATTTTTGGCAAACACAGTCTTCCTCAAAACCCTCGGAAGCAGCTCTTCTCACATACACGAGAAGGTAACACTTAAAATAGGCGTTCTCTCAGACTGTGTCTGCATATATATATATATATATATATATATATATATATATATATATATATATACTAGGCAATGGTTTCGCCACTTCCCCTTACGGGGGGAGCTTGCGCTTCGCTACTAAGGTTAAAATTAAAAATCTTAAAAAAAGCAGCCATGGTTAAATTTTCTGAACTTAACCATTTGTAATTCTTTGGGTTTTAAAATTTCACAAAATTTTGATACTAATATTTATTTCTGAACTTCACCATTTTATTTTTTGATATTATAAAAGAAATATTAGAAATAACTTTAATAAAAAAACATAAGTCATACCCAAACTAAGATGAAATTATTATTCAAATACTCAAAAAAATCTCCTTAAATTATAGAGTTAGTGATATATATATATATATATATATATATATGCATTTTCTTTCTTCATTTAATTTTAAACCAACGTTTCAGTGCCAGCCTTATCCAGTGCCATATTAACCCATGCCAGCGATCCTATGCTTCGGGCTTCTTTGGGCCTTTCGCCCCCCCCCTCCCCCTCCCGCGAATTTCACATTCTCCTTTCGTACAATTTATTATGATACTATTACGCATAAAGTAATCAATGGAGTAAAAAAGAAAATGATATCATCCTATCAGATAACCATTAATTAGCAATTTAGCATAAAATATAATTATACCATAATACAAGTAAGGTACTGTCAAATTAAACATATATAGGCCTACATATTTATCTACAGTACTATCTATCTACTTAAACTTTTTTCTCGTTAATCTTTCAACAAACTGATCCAGAACATTGTTAAAATTTAATTTTGTACTTCACAATAGATCAGATTCAGGTTCATTCATGTATGTACTCTTGGAAGAACATTTCCTAGAGGAAGCTGGTATTGAGATCTTCTGGGTTGGTTTTCACCAGATTCAGTTGTTTACCGTTTAACGAAGGCAATTTTGAAAGGAATCCGAATATGCTAGAGACCGTGTCATATGCTTCCAGTCTCTTCCGAATTACTGTTAACAAGTGATCGATTATGGGAAGAAACACGGTGACCCTAAAATTATCCCTCCCTGAAAAAGCAGTATCTTCAGCATTACTGTCATTTCGAATGAGTTTCACACTTTTTTGTTTCTTTCTTTGGATATCTTCTTTTACACCGGCTCATATTTAAGACCAAGTTTGATATTCCCTTTCACCTCAAAGTCCTCAAAAGCATCTTATAAACTGGCAACATAATTATTCAATGACCTTAAGAGCTTCACGGCTTCGTTCAGATCCATATTTGTGCTCTGCAGCTTTATGCTTTTCTGGTAAAACCTTTCCATGATTACAGACCAGAACACCAGTAAGATGCAATTTTCCCAGGTATTCAACTAGGATTAAAAAAAAACCTTTCCTCCTTTCGTGCTTTGGCTGTTTTGTCTTCCATATTTTTCTGTAAATTGCTTTAAAACCAACCTTATTTTTTCATATGTACAGTTGAGTGACTTTGAAGTATCTGAGTGGGCAGCCCGTCTAGTCTCTCTCAGGCATTTGACAACATGCAGGCCACCAAAGGGCATTGGCTAAAAGTTCCTACCGATGAGCAGCAGAAATTTTGTCCAGAGAGGAATGGTCGACCACGTTGAGGGAATGTGTGAAGTAAGGAATATAGTGGGCAAGGGGATTCCTTTCGCGAATTCTTGCTTGCAATCTCGAGTGTATGCCACTCATGTTTGGCGCATTATCATAAGATTGACCTCTACAGTCACTTAACTTTATCTGATGTTTTTCTAAAAAGGTGCAAATGCTGTGTTCGAGCTTTGCAGTGCCATGACCCTCATCTCAATAAACTGCAAAAACCTTTCAACATACTGACACTCGATGACATATCGGAATATGCAACACAGCTTATCAGAGTGCCTTATATCAGGGTTGGATTCTACAGAAATTGAATAATGTTTAGTTGTCTTGATTTCCTCAATATTAGTGCTCAATACTTCTTTTCCTATAATAGTTATGAGTTGTTAACATGTAGTTGAAGACAGGTTGCCTAAGAAGTTGTCATTGCTTGGTGACCCAATCACTTGGTCATTACCTCGAAAAGCTAGAACTCTTTCAGCTAAGAATTTGAATGTAGCAACTACTCTTTCTAGGACAGTTTTAACATAAACGCGCGCGGCTTGGCACTGATCTATCAACAGTGAATTCACACGGCCAGATGCTTTTGCTCTTCGGCACAAAGTCATGGTAGCATCCCTGTGGGTTTTACTGTTCTCATGAGCCATCGTTCGCTATGTGGCACTTCTGCAGAAAGCACTATCTTCTGGTCAAAACAACTTGTATTGGAAGCAAAATGCTTTGCCTGTACCTAGGGAACAACAAAGCCAGTTTCTTTTCTTCTTCTCTCCATTTGACAGAGAACAATAAAAGATGGACTTGCGAAAATATCTTTTTTGTTTTTCATCTATTTGAATAGCGTAAACGATGTTTGCATTTTCATTTAGGCAGTCACCGCTTCCCTTCCCGCACTAGTAATCAAACATTGCCCCTGTTAAGTCTTGCCACAAACCAATATCACATTCATAAGTAAGGTCTGCAACTGATAAAAAAACCCTGATTTGGTGAGAAAGTTGGAATGCAGTTCGATTGATTCGACTTGGTTGATTTGAGCCATTTGGGCTTAGGTTCTGATGTTCGGAAATAATCTTGGAGAGAGCTTAGATTGGTAGTCTCATTACTCAAACTAGTTAATGGTTGGTTTTCTTCATCAAAGGTGCTGCCTACTTAAGCGGTTGCTTAGGTAGCAGACACTGCTGAGGCTGCAGAGCTGTTGTCTCATCCACTTGCACGGACACCCACTTGAAACAGTCTGAGGTCATTTTCTTTCACTTCGCAGTTTCTCTTCTTTATCTTTTCTCTTCAAATATGCAAACTTATGTTTTCATAGAACCCCCAGGGATTCTTTTGCAAGAGAAATTAATCTTAATATAGATGAACTAAAATAAATGGAATATATAGTATGTAGGCAAGAGAGAGAATTAGAGAGAGGCTGGGCCCCAGCTCTTGCTAGGGCCCTAGGCTGTAGCATAGTCAGCGTTTGGAATAATGCGGCACTGACTTCATCGTCTGGATACTGAAATTATATTTAATATAAATACATTAGTAATGGTAAACGAAGTAAATCTAATTAATATAGAAGTGGTAAAATAAGTAAAGGGAAGTGAGAGAGAAAGATGCTAAATTAAGTGTACTCGTTATCAAAGAATTACTCGAATATGGGAGAACAGATAACTACTGAGAAAAATTCCGAATAAGTAGAGAGGTAGTTTGTGAAAAAGCTTTTATGAATATTTTATGTATTGTGGGTTGGTGTTAATATAAAAATAGAAGGAAATGATTAAATGGCAGTATTGTGTGACCGAGGTTGTTAGGATTTGGCTTATTTTCCATGATGTCCAACAATCTCTCCTCGAGTGGACCCACGTAATGGTTGGCGAAGGTCGGCGCTAAGGATGACCTCATAGCCACTCCAGCCACTAGCGTGTATAGATTACCGTTAGGTGTCCTGAACGGCGCCTCTGATGTGCATGAACGTAACATGCTCCTTAAGATGTTTTGGTCAAGATTTGGAGGAGACATTGTAGGATGGTGGTAGACGTTTTTTTATAATGTTGTCGATGGTCTGAGCGATAGGCACGTTCGTAACCAGGCTTTCTACGTCAAGAGATGATATTAGTCCTGACGGTCTTGTAGCGTGGCAGCCAAAAATGTCCCCCTTTTATAATGCTGTAATTTGTTAGCCATTAAAGTTTGAAGGTTAAAATAAGTATCATTACAAAAAACAATATTTTATTAGCTAGCTTAGGTAGCTATTTAATAAAGAAAACCTGAGTGGAAATAAGATTTAGGGGCCTTATTTCTTTGGGGACCATGAAACAGGACAAGCTCAGTCAATTAACGCTGCTCTAAAACAAATAGCAAATATCCTGACGAATTGTTTCAGCAATTCGGCGCTACAGCCCATACTTACTGCATGTGTCACCATGATATTGTTGAAGGCTTGATTCCCTCAACGAGTAATTTCGCATAGGACTAATTTCCCCTGGCCTACCAGGTCACTTGACTCGTCACCTTTAGACTACTTTCTATGGAGTTTTGTACAGGAAAGTCTATTTCGAGCTGCACCATTTAAGAGCGCAGAACTGAAGAATGAGTTTCGAGAAATCATGGCATACATCAAGGTCGATATTTTGCAGAATGTCATAATAAATAAATCTTTTTAGGCCTATAGAATAAATACTAAAGCACAAATCTAAAGGTACAAATATAATATTGATAGTTTTAGTTTTGAATAGGAAAAATTGGGGTTTAAACAACTTCTAAAATTAGAGTTTAGATTTATAGTAAAAAGTCAGATTTAAAAAAAAATTTTAATTTAGTTAGTAATTGCAAAAATTACTTAAATTTCATAAGTAGGATTATGAGTTTAATATTTAAATTGAACTATTAAATATATATATATATATATATATATTATTTAACGATATACTAAGCACTATTGACTTTTTAATTTAATTAAGTCGGAGGGGAACCGACGATAAATCACTATTTAAGTATGGGTTGAGCTGTTTTATATATAATGTTTCCAAGATTCGAAGTGTAATTGGGCATTTAGGGGAATTTAAAATTTCGAAATCTTCTAAAAAGAGATCACTTTTACATTTTTTGTGTGTGATCTCTGATCGCTGGATTTTTTAAGTTTGAAGTATTTTGGCAGTTCGATTACTTATGCCCAATATGAGACGAGAATCTTGCCTTCAGAGTTCTCACGGAGCTTCCAATGTATTTAAATAAGTATATTATTGAACTCCTAAGACTCTTTGGAACAGGATCCTGTATTTTAAAGAAAGATTTAATATTTATTTTGTTTATAAAGGCAATTTGAAATTTTATTTGACAAAAATATTTCTTTAAAAATGCGTGTAATTTTCGGCTAAGGACTTTATTATAAATACCCAACTCTGTCATAATCAAGTAATGTCTGTCTTTTGCCACCATTATTTCCGGGTGACAAGGTTGGTAAACTCCACTTAAAAATGTACGGATTGATTTTTCAACAATATGTAAAGGAAATCCATTCCTTAAAAAAAAGGATTTGAGGTGTTGGAATTCTTCATCTATAAGAATATAAGATGAACAAAGATTGTATGCGCGGTGAATAAGGGTCTAAGTTTAATCCTAACATCGTATTAGTGGGCTTCTTGTAGACTGATGTTTCTATACTATTTTGATTTTTTCTTATTAAAATATCGAAAAAGGGGAGGGTGTTATCACTTTCAGTTTCCATTGTATATCTAATATCAGGGTCGATGGTGTTTAAAAGATTAAGAAATTCTAAAGCTTGATCACGATGCTTAAATATCTCTATGGAATCATCTACAAAACGTCTATAAAAGGTTGGTCTACACGAATTAGGATCTTTAGGAAAAATCTTTTCTTCCAAATGAGCCATAAAAAAATTGCTGCCAAAGGGCCGATTGGGGACCTCATAACGACTCACCGAACCACCAGAAACTAGATCCAACAAGGAAATAAATTGTAATTTCCTAAAACTATGGAAGTTTGGAGAGTTCTTAAAAACTTACCAAAAAAACACCAGAATTTGTTTTATATGGCATCAATTCCCATTGAAAATTGTATGAATTGGTGATTGTGATCAATTTCCTTTGGCAACTTTCTATTTTTCTTACTATCTTTTTTAGTCTATTTTGAAGATGGTAAATCAATTGTCCTATATTCATCTCTCTTTCTAATAAATGCGTTTGGTAACAACCAAACTAAATTGCTAAGCTTTTGATTTATTCGATCATCTTCGGAGCGTCTTTAGGTATTATTTCCTCCTTTTCCGATGAAATATGGTGGAGTCAGAAATTACTAGCATTTGGACTAGACTTTTGTCTACCCCCGACTTCCCCGAACAAAATTAAATTTCTCTTCACATTTGAGACGCTATTGCAACGAATTAAATCCTTCTCCATACGAGGCCTATTTAAAACCGCACAAGTGAGGGTTTCTAACATCGGCCACGAATTTTTTCACAAGCTGGAACGTTTTCGTCCAATCCCTTCATATTTCCATAAAGATGATATGACTCTGTTACGAGAACTATCTTCAATAGATAACCTTATCATTACCCGCCATGACAAAGGTAGAGGTGTAGTTACTTTGAACAAAGAAGAATATACACGAAAAATGCACATGATCTTAGATGACCGATACAAATTTGCTCCCGTCCAAGAAGACCCGCTGAAACTCTCCCTCCGACTTGAAG
The DNA here is from genome assembly GCA_963969495.1 of Ceratothoa steindachneri. Lineage (NCBI taxonomy): Eukaryota > Metazoa > Arthropoda > Malacostraca > Isopoda > Cymothoidae > Ceratothoa > Ceratothoa steindachneri. The sequence goes on from OZ018317.1 coordinate 221,711,267, forward strand.
ACTAAGTCAATAGGCTTCTTCTTTCACTCTAAAAATCGCATGCCTTTGGCGAAGAGACCTACAAACAGCTCCACTCTACAGGCTCCACCTACGGCCAACTCTACGGTCTCCCTAAAATCCATAAACCTAATGTACGCCTTCGACCTATTTTAGCAACCTTTAACCTTTCTAATTATCAAACAGCCAAATTTATTGTCCCACTTATTACCTCCCCACCCCCCCTTGCCACAAACCAATACACTGTCAAAAATTCTATACACCAAAAAGAAGAAATTACAAAACAAAGTTCTAACCTATATATGGCTAGTTTTGACCTATCCTCCTTATACACCAGTGTCCCAGTTTTAGAAACAATTACTATTTTTCTTTCTGGCGCGTTCCCTTTCTCCAATTCTCTCTTTCACTGTTTTAATGAGAAACAAATAAAGAAAATACTACTTACAGTTTTTCACGAAAACTATTTTTGCTTTAATGGAAACTTTTTTCACCAAATAGATGGACTGACAATAGGAAGTCCTTTTGCCGCCCCTCTCGCAAATGTCTTCATGTGTAACTAAGAAGAAGAAGCACTTGACAAATGCCCCTTACAATTCCGTCGTATCCTCTACAGTAGATACGTAGACGACACCATCGCCCTTTTCCGCCCTAAAAATTCATCTGATAAATTCCTAGAGTACAGAAACCAGTTAAATCCAAATATTAAATTCACTCAAGAAAAGGAAGACAACGACTCCATTCCTTTCTTACACCTACTAATAATACGCACAACCGACGGTTTCTCCACTTCTATTCACCCAAAACCTACACATACGGGCTCTGGAGTCCATTTTCTTAGTCATTGTTCCACCAAAATCAAATTAAACTCTATCAAAACCTTACTTTCTCGCGCTTACAATCTCTCATCATCATACCTCAATTTCCACAACGAGTTCATTTTCCTCACTAACTATTTCCAACAAAACGGATATCCTTCAAACTTATACGACAGAACTCTTCGAAATTTTATCAATAAAATATTTAACCCGAAAGATCCCTCATACAACGTCCCTAAAGAAAAGTTTTTTGTACCTCTCTCATATATATATATATATATATATATATATATATATATATATATATATATATATATATATATATATATATATATATATATATATATATAATATATATATATATATATATATATATATATATATATATATATATATATATATATATATATATATATACATATACATATATATACATATATATATATATATATATATATATATATATATATATATATATATATATATATATATATATATATATATATATATATATATATACATATATATATATATATATATATATGTATAACTGCTAGTCAGACGAATTTTTAATTTGACCAGGAATGAGAGTACATAGAATGCGAAGAAATTCATCTTCATTTATTGGGTATAAACAACGTTTCGAGCTGCCCGCTCATCTTCGGGTTCTATGATATAAAGGAATACTTGTTGATACTCATTCATCACTACCTTTTCATTATTTCAGTGTAGTCTACACCAAGTATGAGCCGATTTCTACCAGATTTCAAATCATGCCCTAACCACTCATCATCGTAACTCGATTGGTATTCAAGACTCATAAACTTGAATCTCCAGCTTGATACTGTTAAATTATTTAATAAGTGGTCATATTTAAGATTTGTTGCAAAGATTTAATTTCGGGCGTTCTCTTTTTCAATGAGAATAACAGCTGATGGTGGAAAAAGAATAGATATATCACTTTGCACCTAATGTGCATTTGACTGGGCATACAGGGTGGGGGGGGGGGAGTTTTAATGCCGTTGAGGGTCGCTGACATCATAATTGACAGTATATTCTATGTTAATGTTGATTTTGATGCGTAAATGCAGAAGTAAGTGTAAGAAACTTAAGGGTACGGATGCTGAGCGCTTTATTTAGAGAGGATGTTGCGAATGGACAAAAACGGTGGGAATCACTATGATTTGCCTCTTTCTCAATTATAGAAGAGCTTGGCAAATTTTCTTCCCGTCTTTAGCGGAATGGTAACTTCATACTTTACTCTCCTGTGCAGTTAATAGATTTCTGAGGCTTTTTATAATTTTATCTAAGCCTATTTAGCTTTGGGAAATGTTTTCTATTATGTTGATCTAGACTGGATCACTGATCATACATAGAAAGCGATTGTTGTGCACAACTTTCTGCAACCAGGATTATCTCTCATTAGTTATATAGCTGGATATGCAGTCTATTAATCTTAAATTCCATGAAGATTTTGTAGATAAATTAGAAAAGGCCTTCTGTGATTTTCCGTTCATATTTTCCCCTTTTTCTGGACAAATTTTCGTCATATTTTCTAATGTCAGCGCCGTATAGACTCTCGAGCGAATTTATTGCATTTTTTTTTGTTTCCTTGTTAGTTTTAATACTAAATGTAAGGTTTTTTATGAAGTTATGTTGATGTCTTGGGCATTATTCATGTTGCTAGATTCAAAAAATAGTTCACGATATGTTTTTCAAGCTGGAACTGAATTTTGAGAACAAATATTGCAGGTTAGATGCGATTACTTTGCTGTAGAAACCTCACTCTATGTTGCCTTTGTTGCTTTTTAGATTTTCTATCAAGTAATGTGATGGTCACTGGTTTCTTTTGGCTTTCCGTGAGAACACCGATTTCTCATTTGATTACGCTGCTTTCAGGAAAGAATTGTGTTACGATTCACTCTCTCACTCCCTTCTCACTTGTATGTTGCAATATAGAGATTTTCTTTCGATTTTCTATATTATACTTGGTGTTGTTTCTATAGCATTACTAAATTTTGATGTAAGGTCCACGGTTCGAACCTACCCAGATGGGCCCGTTGCAGCTAGCCGGAGCCAATTAACATTTTATTGTTTAGTTCAAAGGTCGATTGATATTATAGATACTATCTTCTGATTTGGTGGGAGGGGGCTCAGAGCCCTACTTAGAATTATTGATAGGCATCAGAAGGTGCGTTTGTGTGTGTGTGCGCGCTCTATCGGTGGACGTACTTCCCCCCTCCCCCTCTTGCAACACCATCTGCTTGGTTAAACTTCATTTTTTGCTTGTGTGAAAGTTAATGTAGAATCCGCAAAATATATGGATGATCCGTAATGTCTGTGGCCGGAGGAATCGCCTTGCTTATCTCTCTGGAAGGGAGACAATGGCATCAAACAGGGCCAGGTGAAATCTTGAAGCTGGCCGTAAGTGGTCCTCGGGCCATTTTCTTTTCGAGAACCGTGGTCCAGACTCCCCAGTCTCCGAGATGCACCGGGTAGTATCGTGTTTTGTTTTCTAGCGATCAGCAATCGTGTAACCCTGCGTAATCCCATGGGGGCGAGCAACCCGTTCCGCGTCAGGGGTGACATCTGGAGGATTGTTTTCTCTCCCAACTCTAATGAAGCTATATATGTATGTATCTTCCACACATTTTCCCTTCCTCTATATTCAACCTTTTCTTTGCTTTACAACTTTCTGGTGAGGTGGTCCCGTTGCTATTGCACTTTAAATTCAAGGAGAGAAATATTCATCGGTTTCTACCCTTATAATAATAATCTTGCTTCTGTGGACACTCTTTGGTCCATCGGCCTTTGGCCTTTGAACACCATATAGATATTAATTGGCAATTGTAAGCGAAATCTGAATCAAAACAGCCGCGTTTGCCACTTTTCAATTTTTTGTTCGAGCTTTTCAAATTGTGAAATGGGCGGGAATCAATTCCTAGGGGTATTTCATTCTGACATTCGTCTCCTAATTATATTTTGATGTTTCCTGAAAAAGACGACTAATCATTATATCTCCGTTCCATTGCATAGTTGGCTAACTCTATTGGGTTGAGCAACAGGTTTTGATCGACCATTTAATGGGGTTTGTCTCGCAAACCATCTTAAATGGTAACTCATAAATTATTTGGGTAAAAGCTTCAAATATACTAAAAACATACCTAATGCCCGGTTGTTGTTTTTTTTTTTTTCCAATTCTATGATTAAATTGAGTTGTAGCAAATTTCGATTTTTGACTGCGCATTGTCATAATAGGCTTATGATTACATGATAGCCCTTTGATTATACAATAGGCTTACGAATTCATGTTAGTGTTTTATTACACAATATGCTTATCATAAGAGGCTTACAATTATATAATAGGCTTATGTTTACATAATGGACTTGTGGTTATATAATGGGTCTATGAATGCATGATAGGCTTATGATTACGTAATATTTTCTGATTACACAATAGGCTTATGGTTACACGATATGTTTTAGTTTACATAATGGCCTTATGATTACATGATATGCTTATGATTTCATAAAAGTCTAATGATTACACGATAGGTATATGATTTACATAATGGACTTCTGATTAAATAATAGGCTAATGATACACGATAGGCTTATGATTACATAGTTAGTTTTTTACAAAATAGGCTTATGATTACATGATATGTTCTGATTACAGAATAGGCTTATGATTTACATACTGGACTTATAATTACATGATACGTTTTTGATTACATAATAGGCTTATCGTAGCGTAATCACTATGCTCTTCTTTGCAAGGGGGATGCACGGGGGAGACTTTTATATCTGAAGAACCAGCCGTCCCTACCGGCATCAATGCCACCGGCAGTCTCCACTTAATTGAGACTACCTGGGTTTTATTTCTTCTAGACATTTCCATTTGACCCTTTTTGAACCACTTTCTTTAGACGGCACCCTTCCCTCATTTTTTGGATCGTCTTCTAATATTGCAGGCTAGTCGCCCACCAGCTCACGTCCATTCCCCTTGGTCAAAAAATTGGGAGAGGGGGGCACGGGTTCTGGCTCATCCTCTCATCTTGGCTCCACTGAAGGGTGGTAGGGGTTTAACAGTTCTGCTTTTTTGCCCTACATGCCCCAATTTCCACTTCCTCTATCTTCAGCACTTTCTTTATAGATCTGCCCTTACAAACTCTGTGTGTTATACGGCCTCGTTGCTATTGCGCTTAAATGAGAGAGAGAGCCCCACCCCTAAGCAAATGTTTTTCACAATGTCTTTGCTAAAGTTAAAACACTTGCCTGTGCGAGGATTCGTTTGCCTTACATGATGGAGGATAGCTTTTTATGTGCATATTTTTACTTCCATGAAATTTTAGGAGGAAAACACAATCCGACTCTTGCTTGTCGGGACGTCTGGTCATTTCGTCCTGTCTCTGAAGCTGATAATCGCATCGTGGCCACAGGAGGCGTTGGTGCCACGTCGGACTCCCACGGTAAAGCCGCTGGCACTCTGCGGTTGCCCGCGGGTTCCTGTATGGCACCCCGCGGTCGCACTTCCCTTAATCCAATATTTAGTCTCGGGCTCGATTTTCTCCCAGTCGCCCAAACCGTTGGAGTCCCGATGACAGATGAAGGCGGTTAGATACGATAACGGTTACTCAAAGGAAAAGAGACCACCCCCTCCTCTTCCTCCCCTCCATCTTTTTCTGCGTCTCTCTCTCTCTCTCTCTTTCTCTCTCTCTCTCTCTATCCTTAATAAGTCAATATTCTGTCTGTAAATGGGATGCAAAAGTGCCTGAGGTTATATTATTCCACACAGAAAATGGCTAAGAATTTACGAGAGTCGAATTTGGCCATTTGGTGCAGCATAAACGAACGACGACAGAGATGATAAGATCCGTTCGATCCCCATCATGCAGCTCACCTGCGGGTCGCTTAGATCACCTGCAGGAGACAAGGTTTAAAAAGAGAAACACTTCATCCTTTATTTCTCCCTCGCAACTTGGTGCGGATTATTATTACTCTCAGTTATATGTGTTTTGTAATATCGTTGCTTTGCTCTTTTGCTCTATATTTACTGCCCCGAGGCCATGGTAGTTTTTTTTAGAAATGAGGAGACACCCGAGTTGAAGACACACTCTTCTGTCTCTTTCGCTCTCTCTCTCTCTTTATATATTAATATATATATATATATATATATATATATATATATATATATATATATATATATATATATAGACTTGTAATTGATTTGTTCCTAGGGAATCTGATACGTAGTAGGAATATGAAGACCCAGGAGATTAAACTAATCATTTATTGGCAGGACGTTATAATAGGTTATGTTATTGTTTATTCCAGTTACCTTTAATTTTTTATACTAAAGTCAGTTTATGTTAAAACTTCACTTCTTCCTACTACTTTTCAAAATTACACTGTATAGTATTAATTGATTCTATATATTATTTGTGTTTTTACTTTCATCTCAATAATTGTGAATTTTATTAACCTAACTTGCCTTCCCCGCTTTTTTAGCCATTATATGATGCATGTTTCTAACTGTTTAACTATTATCGTTAATATTTCTTCCCCTTCTCATTAGTCGATACAGTTGCTGAAGATGGTTCTAGCGAAGGTCTGAAACATCCGGTCAATAAATGATTAGTGTAACCTCCTGGGTCTTCATATTCCTACTATATATATATATATATATATATATATATATATATATATATATATATATATATATATATATATATATATATTACATCTTTCGAGCCTCAAGGAGAACATTTGCCACTCTTCTCTTTTATCAAGGTTGCCATCTCCTATTTGTCCTTCGCCCGACCTTCCTCAGATCCTTAAGACAGGTGGTGTGTCCGTCTCGTTCTTGCATTCCCCTCGTGGTCAACCGCAACGTTGACGGATACCCTCAATGAGGAATTTCTTGGGGGGGGAGGTAACGAACAGGTTCCCTCTGCCTCCTTCCTTGGTCATTGGGGTAGAAGAGAGGGGAAGAATGTCTGACCTATTGACCTGAGTTGAGGTTAGGTCTGTCAGCCCTGGACTCCGGTTCTCTTGGTGCAGTTTAAAATCCTGGGTCAAAATCCACATGGGAAACGAGCGATATGGCACCGATTCTGGACATCCACTTACCATTAGCGTGTTGTGAGAAACCTTTACATTCTCCTGAGGTTTTTGGTTGGCACATACATATGTGTAGCATAATTACAATTTTATCTAATATTTTTTTATGTATCCCTCAGATTAACGCAACAAAAGTACGCACATGTACGTTATTTTAATATCCATTCTTCCCTCCCCGCTTTCAAAATTGTTGGCACGTGTGGCACTTTTCAACCACATGAGGAAACTTTAATTAAGAAAAGTTCTCAGAGATTTATGTTCAATAAAGGGGTATTTTTTTAATACTTAAGAGATCGAGAGGGGCAAGATGCCCAAATTAAGGACAGACTCTGTGAAAAGGAAAAATAAGACAAAACAAAAAAAAAGGAAGTGTAAAAAACAACAGAAGTGTCAATTTACGAGTCTCGCGGGGTGATAGCAGATCTGCCTCTTATGAACTTGGTTCATCCTGAGTTCACTACTTTTACACAATAATTAGGTGAATGTGAAGCATGGTTGGTATTGCATGGACGGGAGAGTAGAGGTCGCATACGCTCATGTGATTCAGGAGAGCAAAGCCCAAATATTAATTTTTCAAATATTTATTTAATATTTATTAATTTTTGTCTAATACTTAGGATTTTAATGTTAAATATTAATCGAATACTATCGAAAGTTTGTCATATTTATCACTATTTATTAAACACCTGCCGAGTATTTCTGCAAATATGCAATATTTATCAGATATAAATATTTTTGAAATGTATCATCGAATATTTATCAAGTACTTGTCCAGTATTTGTCGAATCTCTAAATAAATATCGAGTATTCATCATATTTATCAAATAATTATCGAGTACTCATAAATACAGTATTGTACGAATATATTAAAATTTTGTTAAAAATCTTCTATTTATAAATAATTCTGAAAAATTATCAAATATTTATCGAATATTTATGCCATTTCGACGGAAGATCCATGAAATATGTAATCAAATCTGATCTTTTTCTCTGTTCGATTTGAACCCGAGTCAATTATCACAATCAAACCTGGATCGTAATCGATCTAATCACGCTCCAATGGTCTAATAATTGCATCAGCAGCTTTAACACCAACTCCCTACAAAAAGGGGAGGGGGGTCTAAATCTAGTACCACAGAAAGATGAAAACTTTTTTGAAGTAAAACAAGTGAGTTTCTCCGTGATATTTGACCTTGAAGGAGGATGAGGGGGTGGGGAGCTGTCGAGAAGGAATGGGACATCTGTGACTGATTGCCCAAACTGAACTGAATGAGCGACTGAAATTTATGCCCAATTTTTGTCTTCTCTGACACCTACTTACATCGATCGAATATGGCCCTCACGATTAGATGTGTATCGTATGTACGAACTTCGCCTGAAAATCACTCCAAAATTTACTCCTGGTAAATGCACAACAACCAATTGGTTTCAATGGGGCTTGGTCAAGTTGATTTAATACCTCGGCTGACATCTTGAATGGCCATAAAATGACGATTTCAATACCACTAATAAATCATTATACGAAAGACCCCTGAATAAATAGATTCAATACAGAGTTATCGCTTGATATCTGTTCTTAGCTGATATGGGTACGTTTTGATATATGTAATCGTATATACACCGTTTGCGCCTTTCGGCTTGTACCCTATCCACCGTGGCAAGATCGCGTGGCACTCAACCGTGCCGACTAGTGCCAGCAATTGTGACGCCGGTGATTCATCATGTGGAGAGTGCCTTGGAAGACATCTCTTAACGCTGAGATTAAGAGAGGGAGATTAAGCAGAAACGCGCTAGTGGGCTTTGTCAGGGAAAGGAGAGAGGTGCCGCCCTCCGCATATTTTGATAGCATTGCTGTGATGGAGAAGTGTTAGGTCTTTGTAAGAAGAAGTGGATTGTAGAAGAACACGTTTGGTCCCCAGTGTTGTCTAGTACTCCCTAGAACTCTATATTGCTATCTAGCACACACCATTACACTCTAGCACTCTCACTTACTCTCAAACAATTCCTAGCTTTTTTTTTAATCTCCAGTGCTCTCTTCTCTTTTCTATTACTTTATAGTACTACCAAGCACTTTATGCTCTTTTCTACGTGCCTCTACTAATCTCTCGTACTTTCTAAAACGCTCTTTTACAATTCACTGCTCTCTCTTACCCTCTACCACTGTATAGTACAATCTAGCACTTCCTATTACTCATTACCACTTTATAGTACTTTCGTTATCCTAGTAACTTTTAGTACTCTCCAATACTTGTGATCTCTAGAACTGTCTTCTAATTTCTGCCATTTTCCTCTCATCTCTAGCACTATCCAGTAGTTTCTAAGAATTTATAGTACGCTATAGCGCTTTTCTATCATCTTCAGAACTCGAAAGTACTATGTTATTATCTCAACTGCACCCTCTTACTCTTAGGTATTCTATAGGTACTATCTACCACTCTATTGTACTCTCTACCACTCATTAGTCATATGTAGCACTTTCTAGCTATATATAGTCTCTCTTACTTTCTAGTACTATGTACATATTTTATAATCCCTAGCACACCCCCTTAGTGGAGGTATTCTAGTTTTCTTGCCCGTGGAGGGGCATCGTTCCCGTATCCAGAGTTCATGAAGGAAATGTGCAAAAGGAGGCAGAATGAGCCCCAAAGTGACCTTGGTACTGGTATGTGCGAATGAATGATTTCCCTATAGAGGTGATGAATTTAGGAGAGGTGTGAAAGAATTATGCTATTTGCTCATTTAGGACAACTAAATCGAAAATCATCAATGGAATCGCCCCGAGAAAGTTTTCAAAGAGGGCTCATGAATAAAGTGAATGAGTTAAGGGGTGTGAAAATGTAAGGATGGGGTATAGTAAAATTAACTCGTATGGCAGGAATCCCGTCAAGCCCAGCAGGTAACACCGTGGCTTGGGCCCACCAAAGAAACTTTATCGTTAAACGCAATAATAAATTAAATACTATTATTTAATTAAAATAAAGGTAAATTGACTTTATAATTCATCAAAATTCGGAATTATAAATAGGCCATTTAGTATTCTTTTCAATAGACCTTTGTCAACAAAGCATAGCACCAGCTTTAGTAAGGGGAAGATTTTTCTTCGTTTATACAAATTTCTTCCTTTTCTCTCCCATTGTTTTGAATTTCATTTGTTTCAGTTCTGCATCTTTTTTTTTAGTTTCATTCCCCTTTTTTGTTCATTTTCCTCACATTGAGTCGCGAGATCTCACAGACATCGAATGCTATTCACATATTAAAATAGGCTCATCCCCTCTCATATATACGTAGCCTGCGGACTTTTGTGAAGATAGAACAGGGGTCTTTTTTCAGAACAATCCCGGCAGCGAATTAGGCGTTCGAAGCTATCGCAAGGTTAAGGCTACGCCATTGCGTTCGTAGCTCGTAGTGTTGTGAGTGAAACCAGTAGGGTAGGTTGGGTTAGTTTTCGGAACAAGGACCTGGCGCAAACCTCTCACAGAAGGTTTTCCCAAATAGTTGTCTTCTGTTGACATTTTAAGCTTTTTAACACACAAAACCCCACTAATTATCAACCTTTTGCACCATGCGTGAATAAAATAAACCATTGTCTCAAAAGATAATTTTTATTCTTCCAACCAAGTGTCTTTTCTCAATCCAACACTGAAATGACATTCACGTTTATTTCAGTTCCAACGGCAACGTGAAGATCCTAATGGAAGTTTCAAAATATGTCCATTTTTGCAAAGTCGCGATACTAAACTTAACTATTCTAACCTAATTTGACCTAACCTTAATAACCTAGCAATAGCATCGAACGCCTAACTCGCTGTGGGTTCTGTTCCGAACGAGACCCCAGAGCAGTGTAATGATTTAACAAACCAAGGCAGGTTCACTGCCGGAGAATAAATCAAAACAGAGACAGAAAAAGGAAAGTTATTAAAACACAAAAATACAAACAAGAATTTGAAACTCTAAACCCTTAGAGAGCTATAAGATATCCCGTTAAGTTCTGTACGTCTATGAACAAGTCTGCATAACGAACACAGGAATTTGGAACTACGAACTTAAACATGGGGGCATGGGAGAGGTTACGTCAACACATCTGTCTCCCTGTAACCGGAATAAGCAGGTGGGATGGGAGTCGAACTGGAAATTGAGAATTGGCAGGAGGAATTTGGGAGTTACTCCAAGAGTCTTGTAAGGGGATGGTGGGGAACAGAGGCGGGTACAGTTAAGCGCTAATTCGTTAAAAGTTTCGTTTTCCCATTTTTTTTGTCCTTTAGAACTTTGGCAATTTTTATTTTTTATAGTTTTCGCAGTTTTTGAGGGGTTTTATTTAAGAGCAACGACTCGTTTTCTGTATTGTTTTATAATAATAAAAATAACAAAAGGAGCGGAGGAGGAGCTTGCACTCCGCAGGCAGACTTTTGCTCTGTCCCCTACTGCCTATCCAGCTCTGGCAACGGGCATTTGCCAAAGCCGGATAGGACGTTGGCCACAGACCGAAGGTCTGCCTGCGAAGCACAAGCAACTCCCCGCCACTCTTCTTGTATCTATTATTATTCAAACTCTGCAAAAAAAAAACCGTTCTTAAAATATAGTGTTATGGATAGATAATTAACGTTAATGGTTTAGCGTTAACTTGCGTTAAATTTTTAACGAATTGACTGATAAACGATTAACTGTGTCCACCTCGGATAGGGAGTAATCGGAGGAAAAAATAACGTAAGAGGCTTCTATTTATTAGTAAAAGTGAAACTAATGTAGGCATCTCATTAATACTCAATAGAGGGTTTCGTAATAAAAGCGTTGAAGTAAGGGGAAGTGAAGATGTCCAAAAGATGCATAATTTCAGTAGCCAAAAGTGATTACGTGGTGCGTATGGTAGGGCTCACAACACTCTTGGACCCTTGCCCCACTCCCCATCAAAGCCCAATATATTTCGGAGAATGAGTGAAAGATGAGTCACTCCACTATATCCTGAGAGAGTCACTCCACTACAACTTGAAAGTGGTGAATATAATAAGACTGGGAGATTACATGGTTGTATGGTAGGGTACCCCACTCTCCGTGATTTTCCTTCCATTCCTCAAAAGAGACATTTCTCCTTCACGGAGTGAGTAGTGGAGTGGTGAAGTAGTTAGTTCCTTTGCATTCCGCCTTGCTGAATTATCAAATGCGTCTCAATGAGTAGATTATATAGGTATAACCCTCAGGGAAACCGATTCTCCGCGTGTGGTTGCATGGAGATGATAGATTCCAGAGGCTGCAAACAAGGTGTGAGAGCAAGGTTGTGCTGAATGTAAGAGTGAAGTATAGCCTCGGGTGGGAGAATTACTAATATAAAAGTGAAAACGTATTCGATCATCTCCGTAATAAAATTTTGGAGGAGGTTTGTTATGCAAGAGTTGGAGGAGGTGAGAGTGAAAATGTGTGTGAGTTAGAAGGGTTCAGTAGACTGTTTAGAAGTCTGGGGTGTGGGCGGTACGCAATTCTCCTGGGAGACGCAACGCTCCCTTTTTCTCGGTCCGCATCTGACGGGGATACACTTGCGAGGGGGAAATTAAGTCTTAGTGATGGTTATGTGGTGCTATGGTTGTAGTTTAGGTCCTTTTCGAAATGAGATTATGTAAAAGAGGGAGGTTTAGGATCTAAGAGGAAAGTGTGCAGAAAGAGTAAGTGAGAGATGTTGATTGGGTGAGTTTGAAAGGTTGGGAAACGGAAAGGAGGGGGAAGATTAATGTGGTAAAATAGGGGGAAAAGAGGTGGGAGAGAACGAAAGACTCCATCACTCAGGGAAGCCAATATGTTGAGAAGAGAGAAATGTGCGGTAGAGACTGAATGAATGGATGTGAGGTGGGTTATGGGTGGGTGCGAATGGAACGTGTGATTAATGATGTAATGTTCGCCAGTTTGTTAGGGCCGTAGCTTGCAAGGATATGGACATAAATAGGTGGATAGATAAAGAGGTAGATCGATAAAGAGGTAGATCGTAAAATAGACGAAGAGAATGGACATTCCCCGCCCCACTCCCAAGCCCCACCCCATATGATCATACCCCAACCCCGGTCGAATAAATATATACTTAATCTCGTACTCTCCAAGCCACTATCTCCTAATCCTTTTATAAAGTCTTGATTAAACAAATTTATATTTATATTATCCCTGAATAAAGGCTTGTTTCCCTTATCGCCGGCTCTGATGAGGGCTCTCTGTTGAACACAAGCGCTCTGAGAAATCATTAAGCAGAAATTAGCGAAGAAAGACCTTGTTTACATAGCGTCAGCTGTTGATACGAACGCGAAAAGGCATTATGAAAGAACGGATAAATAGCATTCGTGCCTTCACTTGTGTTGGCCACCCCTCGAGTGTGTGTTTGTGTGTGTATTATGCATGTCTCTCTCTTTCTCTGACTCTCTTTTCCTCTCGTTACCTTGTGTTTAAAGATTTTATGCTTCTTCATGTATATCTACATATTGCTATCTGTCTGTGTGTTACGAGTTTCTTCTTCTTCTTCTTCTTCTTCTTCTTCTTCTTCTTCTTCTTCTTCTTCTTCTTCTAATAATTAGTATAATAATAATAATTATTATTATTATTATTATGCTAGATTCATGATCAAACTGGGGAATTAGAGGAAGTAGAAATGAATGAGGAGTACATAGCAGGAGAAAAAAAAGAAGGGATTACTTGTTGCTTTAGGGATCTAAGGGATGCTTTAATATTTCTCTTAGGGTACATAAGGTAGGAGGATGCGGTTGCTTTTGATCGTGTCTTGTTATTGTTTTTGTTTTGTTCTGGACATTTTCTTTTGTTTGAGAAAGTAAATAAACCCGATTCCTTACATCTTTGTTTTCCTGGATCATTTATTCAATAACGAATGAATAAGAAGAAGGAAGGGGAAAAGAATAAGTGGATTTAAGGACTAATGTAATGGCCATTTATAAGGTTGAATGCACAATAAATAGTGCCATTAGAGGATGACCAACATAGATGGCACTTCTTGGCAACATACAACCCTTTCTCTCTTAGACAGGCCTCTGTACCCGTAGGGTTGGTGTTACATAGTGCCAGTGGGGAATGACACTCCTTATACTTCCTAACTCTTTCTATTCCTGCCCTCTTTCAACCTCTTTTTGTCCTCGTCCCCCCTCTCTCTCTCTATCTCTCTTTCTATATATGTCTGTACATCTCTTTCTAGACAAGTCTGTCAGTCAAGAGGAGAAGGAGAAGGACCGGCGTCTCACATTTCCTTCTCCTGCTTCGCTTTGGAGTTTGCCGATTCCCGCCCCAGCTGTTCCCACCCCCCCTCTTATCGTTCTGGTGTGGGCGTGAGGCCGATTATGGGCCCGAGTGCCGCCGCCGCCGCGTGGGAAGTTTGCACCTTTGGTGAACTTGATAAGGGTCGCAATGGGTCCATCACGCCATTAGCCGTTTAAGAGGCTCGACGTTAAATTTGGACGGGCTCGAAAATCGCTTTGATTTGTCGACAATTACGAGCCGAAATGATCAAGGATCCACTCAAGGTCAAACAAACCCATTCTGTTCAGTAAAGAGGGGAATTTGGTGTGACCAACTTGTGCATTTTCAGTGACGAGAGAATTAGGAGCGGGACAAAAGAAGGGGAGAAAAGCTAGAGATAATGTAAACAAATAAACATGAAAATGAGACAATGATTAATCCTAAGTATTTAACAGACGTCTGATAATTTCTTATTGTAATAAACAAAAGAAACGAAGTTAAAAAACGATATATATTTATGTTGCTATTTTTCTCTGAGCTCAGCTGTTTGTTCGTCCGTTGGTTTGGGTGGTCTTTTATTTTTCCTTACTTCTTTGTTTTCTTGGATCATATATTTTATTTTCCTTTGGGGTATTTGAAGCATTAATGTCGCGTCCATTTTGTGCTTGCTCCTGGCATATATATATATATATATATATATATATATATATATATATATATATATATATATATATATATATATATATATATATATATATATATATATATATTTATATATACGGACAGACATCTCAAACGTAAATAGACAGCCCTAATATGTATTAATAATTTTCATTTCAGATTGCAATATAGTAATTGTTTATAGCAATTAGCCATGACGCGAGCACAAGCAGCAAAAGATTTGTCTGACTTTCAAAGAGGAGGTTTTCTGGGTCAATCTGAGGTTAGACTTAGCCAGCCAGCGGCTGATCGCGCTGTGATTCCTCAGCACAATAATTGTACAGTCATGACCAAAAGTTTTAAGACTACTATATTTATTCATATAAAAAATAATAGAACTAATCAAATGTTAGATTTCGCTTTAGTATGGTTGTATCATAAATTGAAGGTGAACTATCAAAAAATAATTAGAACCAAACCCTTTTTTATTAATAAATACAGTCAATTGATGCTTGCAGTCAATATTATAATGATCTCGCATGTTCATCAAGCCTGCTTCAGTTCGCTTAGGCAAGTTGGAGACCAAATTTGGGATCATATTTTGACTAATATTGCTCTAATTTTGTTCAATAAGCTCCCACAAATGCTCACAATTGAAGGCTTCTCTTTAGGAAACGCCAGTTTGATTATCTCCCACAAATTCACCATTGGGTTCAAATCTGGCGAAATCTTTGAGCCAAGGTTTCAAAAAGATCGATATTATTTTCAGGACAAAACTTTGTTATTGCTTTTGCTTTGTGACATAGTGCGTCACCATGCTGAAAAAACAATTAACATTCAAAAATTGGTCCTAAACTGTCGAAAAAAAGGTGTTGATGAAGCATGTTTTGATACTCTTTTTAGTTCGTATCACTGTTCTTGGGCTAAGCTGTTAGTGTTCCAGTTCCCTTAGAAGAGAAGCAGCCCCAGATACAGAGATTGTTTAGATGTTCCTTCCTGTTTATGACACATGACTCGTTAAAGGGTTCACCTTTTCTCCTCCGAATGATGGCTTGTTCAGAAACCCCAAACAAGTGAAAAGGAGCTTCATCAGAGCATATCACTTTGAACGACTCTTCAACAGTTCATTCTTTAAATTTTCAACGAAAAATGGAGCCTATCCCTAAGTTCCTTCTTGGTCAGATGACGCTTCTTCGCAGCCCTTATCGAAATAAAACCTCTGTCAAAAGGTTTCCACTTCACTGTGCGCGTTGAAGATTTCACACCTGCCTCTTTCTAATCTTGAGCAAAGTAGATTCAGCGAAGTATAGTTTTTAGTCGCGTGCGATTCTAGTTTGCGGGAACTCTACATCTCACTATATTTTTATAGTGAGATAAACAAAAATAATTTTAGATTTTTATAGTGAAATTCTCATTTTTATTGGTGATCTGAAGGCTCATCACAGAGACTGGCTGAATTCAGTTTCCCCAACCAATCAACATGGTATTGCTGCTCTTGATTTTTCTGATATAACTGGTTGTGAGCCGTTAGATACTGGTGCAACTCACATACCCGGCACTGATGTGGGAGTTGTTGTTGAAGTTCAAACTACTGCACCAATTGGTTCCTCAGATGATCGAAATTTGGTTGTAAAATCAGGTTAGATTTCCCTATTCCAGACTTTACCATACCATGGAGGTTGTTATCAAATCTAGAATTAACAGGGATGGGATTAACCGTGTTTTTAATAGTATTGTCTGTAGGGATATCTATGATGCTCCTTGAAGCCACTACCGCATTGAATTTAAGGTTATTAGACTGGAAAAGTAGGTTTGTACCAATGAAAGATCTAAAAACTCGATCTCACGATAAAGCATGGTTTAATGACCAGTGTCGCCTGGCCTATCGTGATAAACATGTTTCCTATAAACTTCGGTCTGATAATCGCTCTCGGTTGTGTTGGGAGAGCTATGTTGCGATGAAGAACACGGCAAATAATGTTTAAAGAGGCTGAAGCTCAACATAATGCCCATTTGAAGAGTGTCCTTACAGGTGCGGCTCAGCCGAATATTTGGTGGTGAGCCCTTAAATCTGCTTTGTTTGGTGTTGAGTCTTCTATTCCTCCCTTAATGAAGCCTGGTGGTAGCGTTACATATCCTCCTCTTGATAAAGCCAGCATTCTTGCTGATAGTTTTAATTCCAAGCAAAGTAGGGAAGAGATTCAACGGCCCTTAGGCTGTGACCCGCTAGTTTTAATACATTTGCCTTCAGATCCTCTGAAATAAATTTTATTTTATCTAACTTGGATAAGTATGGGAGAACTGATCCTATTAGTCTGTTTCTATTGATTTTAAAACGATCTAGCAATCAGCTAGTTCCAAAACTGGCTGTTGTTACATTTCCTATTTTAGTTCGTCAGGGGTCATTTCCTGAATGGTGGCATTCAGGCAACATTACCCCAATTCCCAAAGGATCATCATAATTTCCATCTCCCATTGAATATACGCGGGAGACTGCGTAGCCGAGTGGTCTGAGGGGTGGTGTAATTGAGAGCAAAGCGGTTGCTCACTCCCTCAGCGTGCTTGGTTCGACTCCCACCCCTGTACGGAATTTTTCGAATTAGGAAATAACTCTTTGCGAAGAAAAATTATTCTGTTTTTTTTTCTTTGCAGTTTGCTAAATTCTTATATATATATATATATATATATATATATATATATATATATATATATATATATATATATATATATATATATATATATATATATATATATATATATATATATATATATATATATATATATATATATATATATATATATATATATATATACAGTAATGATCATATTATTATTGATTTCTTGCAAGTAATTAATTTATTTTCATATATAGGGCCAAAACATTCTTTTTTACATTGATTAATACTTGGTTTGACCTCCTTTAGCCGCTTAAAGTGCTTTAACAGGCTCTGGCATGCCAGTGATTAAAGTTCTCCATAATTGCTTGATTCTGTCAGAGTGAAACCAAATGTAGATAAGGTAGATAAGACGTTTTATGAACTTTGCTTGGGTTGTTATGGGAACTTCGTGTATTTCCTCTTTTAGAATATACCATAAAGTCTCAATAGGGTTCATTTCTGGGAAATTTTGAAGCCATGGTAGCAGTTCAATGCCATTTTGTACACACCATGTCTTCACTGATCGCTCCGTGTGACAAGGAGCAAAGTCTTGCTGATATATGCATGGTCTGTCACCGAACCATCCCCTTATTTGAGGTACCAAACTGTTTTTCAGTACCTTAATATAGTTATACTGATTCATTATACCTTCAACAATCTTGAAGTGACTTGTCCCATATACAGAAATGTACCTACTACAGTAGGTACAGTATGTTCTTTTATGCTTAATAAAGAAAATAACTGGTAAATGTACCACTCTTACCTGTTCCCATTGCTCAGAAGTCCAATCAACCTGAGCATTAGCCCAGACTTGATGTGTCTATATCATGGTTTTGGTAAGCCTAGGCTTCTTTCTTTGACGGTAGGCTCGTAATTCACTTTCCAGTAACCTCCTATTTACTGTTATTCGAGAAATACTAATGCTATCTGTTAAAAGTTCGCTTGCAATCTTCATACAAGATTTTATTTTGTCCTTAATAGCCATTTTTTCTATTTTCTTGGTTGTTCTTGGTGTTGTTTTCCTCACGCGACCACATTTCTCAGCCTTTGCTGAATCCAAATTAAGACCGTTTTTAATTTGTTTCTTTTTATTGCTCACTGTTTGAGAGGAGACTCTCAATTTCTTTGCAATATCTTTCTGTTTTAGTGCAATATCACTGAATTTGCAGATAGCTGCTCACTTTCTTTTTATCTCTTACATTGAAAAAGCGGTTACTATTATCCACAGGCAAGCAAAATACCTACTAATTGAATTACTCGGTCAGTAACAACAAAAGAGAATAGGTCACACACCCAGACTCTGCGAAGTCTGAATTGGAACTGAGGCCCGAGTCTAACAGTAGCCGCAGCGGGCAAAACCGAATTGGTGTTGCCTTCTTTTATTTCAACGAGTTTGCGAGAATATGAAGCAAAAAACTCTAATATTTAGTCTTCAAAAATGTAGAATAGTTATTTTAAACTAATATCATAAAATAACATTAATATTGACTCGTTAAATAGTTTTAATTTACCTTTAACTCGTCATTGTCTCTTTCAAATTTCAAAGTTTGGGGTTCTGCGGATAAATCCGTCGATCTCAACATTTTGGAATTAATATTTATTCAAATGTTAAATTCAGAATTAAATTATAGTCAGTTTTCCACACCACTTTACATTTCTTAATTCAGATATTTTAATTTTAGTTCGATTTATAATTAATATCTATCTAAAATTTATTAATAATTCACTTAATCACTCGATAGTTAAAATGTTCTATTAGTTGGTTGCCCATAATTTCAGCTATTTTAAATTAATACCATGTTTAGATCTGTTTAAATTTTCCACCTTTTAAATCATTCGGTTCTTCTCAAGTTGGTAAGAGTTCATTCATCAAATTTTTTAAGTTGTTGCTTTGTTTCCTTAGTTTTTTAATAATTATTGCAGTGTTTTCTTTATAATTTTTGTATTGTTCTCTCTGTTATTTTGGCATTATTTTATCTAAAATTTACTAATTTCTAAATTTATTTATTAATACATTGTCGCATAATTTTCTCTCAAGTTTACCAAATTTTAAACTTATTGTCATTCATTAATACATAAATATTTCTTCATACATTCTAAGCTTGCTTGTTTGTCACTCATATTGTTTTGCTCCATTATGGGCTGAAGATGAACATAGCTGATGTTCGAAACGTTCCAAATTATACATGTTTCGAATACTGGTTCTTTACATACTATATATATATATATATATATATATATATATATATATATATATATATATATATATATATATATATATATATATATATAGTGCAAGAGTAAACTATTGGAAAATGAACGAAAACTAATGAGGTCCCAAGCGCTTTCATTTATGTTAACATCTCCAAGGAACAAACAAGAGAAGAATGAGGTGAACAAAAGAAAAATGATAATACGAGCATTGAGGAGAGGTTGTATCTCGTGCTTCAATATACATTGCTGTCCAAAACTAGAGAACTAATATCAAAATCTACATTTTTTGAAAATGCTTACTTAATTTCCATTTTAAATTTCACATAATATTATTTGAAATTTGCCTCTGATAATGTCGGAAATTTTATCGGATAGAAAAGCGGCTAAAAGAAAATTATGAGGAAAATAATGTTTATTTGAATGAAAAATGCGTCCCTATGACCTTTTTTAGGCTGTTTGGACGCTATCGGAAGCTAACTTTAAAGAATATTTCCAATTTCCATTGAAATCAAGCGAAAATTTTAAGAAAATATACGTATCGGTATTTTTTCGTCTAGTTTTGAACAACACTTTCTATCTTTCGGATTCTTAATAAACTAATAATCTTCCTTATGGAGATTTTTGCTCAGGATCTTCAACAAGTTTTGATTGGGTATAAGTGACGTGAACATCATTTTGATAATGTCTGTGGATAATGATCCTCACAGGCAGTGCAAAAAATTCAGGTTTTCGCCTGTAAACTTTTCATTTTCAAGCTCTTACCCGACAACCTGACAGAGACTACAGGCCCTACAAGCTCTAACGAAATTAAGTGCTAATTTTTAATATAATTCTAAACATTTATTTCTCTTTCTTTCTCGTCTACGAATCACGGAAACACCAACTTGTGAATGAGAAAAAGAAACGGAAGAAAATTCACCCAAACTCTACCAATTCACCAACCTGTAGCATGACAATTTGTTATTACAACCATATGTACACACTACGTGTAAGAGTTAAACTCTAAGACGTTATGTAAGTAACAATTTTCCTCAATTTGTGGATTAAGTGCAGCGACGTCGGTCCCAGCAAAACCCGTGGGAGCTCACAGGTGCAAATTTGGCATCATCTGGCTCTCATCAGGGTGGTCCCAGCAGGCCTGCCCTTGTGGCACTGTAACTGTCCAATTATTTGGGAGGCGAAACAGAATTGTTTGTCAGGGAGTGCCGATGGGCCGAATAGGGCACTCCACTGGGGAATGTCACTCTCTTGCGATGTGTTAAATTGGCCCTGAAGTAGTTTGGCACTGGTTTGTGCCATTGGGGAAGGTGGGTTTGACCTCCCCAACCCCTAGATAAATATTTGACTGAGGAGAGGAAAAAATGATCATTTAGCAATACGCTGTGTGGGTATATAAAAGAGAGGAGAGAGAGAGAGAGACAATGAGATGGAGGGGCGGAAATCGACAAGGACTGCGTCAAAATGATCCAGGATGACAAGGATTGTGAAGAGATGATCTTAGATGATAAGCTATTATACGAAACCATCATAGATGACAAGGACTTAAAGGAAAAGATTATTTATAAAAAAGAATGAAACGAAGAGTTTGAAAAGGAAGGTACCCGGACATTTGGTCGTCGGACATTTGACTGCCGGACAATTGGCCGAAGGAAATTTGGTCGAGCGGACATATGACCAACGGACATTTGACCGAGCGTACAGTTGGCCGAGTGGACATTTTTAATTGTTTATTTTTATCTCTAATTTGAAAAAGGGATAAATATAATAAAAAGATAAAATCACTGCATATAATTTTTTGCAAATTTACTAAAGGATAAAAAATATTAATGTTAATGTAATTGTTTTATTCAAATTTTAGGTGCTTGTATATGCGTGTTAAGTATGCGAATTAACCCAATGAACATATGGCTGAAAGAAGTTATTTCCCTATTTTAACATAAATTAGTGGTTGGTTAGTTGCTTGTTTGAACTATGGAACCACGCCCAAACCAAACCAACATTAACTAGGTTGCGTAGACGCTGATTCAGTCGCTATTCAGAAGTTGTTAAGCGTTATGAAGTGAGTGTGTTTTACATTTATTTACATTATTTTAGTTATAGTTTATATTTCATTTTATTTTGTGATGTGTGTGAAATAACCTACGTTACCTGTGTTACCTACGTGACGTGTGTGTGTGTAATTACCTAAGTTAGCTCTTTTATGCTTTAAAGATTTTTTTCTTTAAAGATCATGGAAATAATAGCCACGACAAGAGGAGGAAGAAAGCTTTTGCTTTACGGCTACGCATACATCGTTGATAAACGAAAAGACATTGTAACATTTTGGCGATGCGACAGCAAAGGAAGTGTGGGGGGCGTATAAAAACAGAAGACGACGCTATTCCTAGGAGAGGCAAGTAATCATTCACATCCGCCTGATACCGGGCACAACCTGCCCTTGAAAACAGTGTAGAAAACTAAAGAAAGACCCTGACAGTCAGAGGAAGTACATCAACAATTATACACAACTGCCTCACTGAATACCCACTCGATGCTGTAGGTACTCTTCAAGAAACTCTGGCAAGACTGGTGCGCAAACAATGCACTGCGCCGGACGGGGATGTTTTAACTAACGACTTACGGAAATCAATTAGAGGAGAAGACTTTGTCATCAATGAAAGTGATAATAGGCTAATTCTATCAACGCCTCGGAACTTACAGCTTCTTGCTTTCAAAGACAACTGGCTGCATGATGGAACTTTTGATTCTGCACCAGTAGGCTTTCAGTTATATACAATACACGTTATGTTGGATAAGACCCATACAGTTCCCTTAGTATCCTGCATCGCAAGGAACAAAAACTAAGCAACTTATGACTTAATTTTTAACACCCTCAAGAAAGCGAGACCAGATCTTAATCCAGTTTCAATCACCATTGACTATGAAAGGGCAGCTATTTATAGCATTGCAGTATGTTCCTAAAACGCAAACATGTATGGATGCTTCTTCCATTTCTGCCAGTGCTTGTGGGAAAGATTAGAGAGCTTAGGACTACAGACTTTGTATAATAATCCAAGAAATGCACTCATTGTCCTGAAACCTTCACCAAATTTGCTGCAACACTAGATAAGCAAACTGCTGAAATCTTATCTGAGTTTCTTATCTACTTTGAAGTGACGTGGATTGGTATTTTGCAGCGTGCAAGATAACGAAGACCAGCGTTTGCGCACAATATGTGGAACACGTTAGGAAGAAGCGCACAAGGCCTTCCATGCACAACAAACTCTCTAGAAGGATGTCACAGAAGGTTTAATCAAAGAATGGCAATAAGTCATCCCACCGTTTTCCGTCTGGTTTAAAACTAAGAAGAGAGCAGTCTGATTGGGAGTTGACCATTGAACAGGCAGCAGCAGGTGTGGATTGAGGTAACTGAAGAAAAATTACCAGATCTTAAACGCAAGACTGAATTCTTATCATTTAGAAATATGAAGATTACACTAGAATTAATTTCTTAGGAGCAATTGCTCACAATCTTTAAATTGTTGTTTCCCTTTTTATCCATTTTATCAATTGCCAAATTTTAATAAAACAATTACATTAATATCGCCTATCCTTGAATAAATATGAAAAAATATGCAATTATGTTATGTTTTTATCCTATTTATCCCTTCTTAAAATTAAAAATTTAATTCAGCCAAATGTCTGCTCGGTCAAATGTCCGTCGGTCATATGTCGGTCGGCCAAATGTCGGTCAGCCAAATGTCGGTCGGCTAAATTTCCGTCAGTCAAATATCCGGCCATGAGAATGACAAAATGCAAGAGATGACAAGGAGTGAAATGTGTGTTGGTTTTGTTGCTTCAATTTAGTGTTCTAATCTGGTGGCTGACAAAAAGGGCACAGTTGCCAAAACTCAGCCACAAGATTATCATTAACGACTTGAAAAGAGAAAAATGCAAATAAAAAATAGAAAAACAAAACATAACTAAAGATTTAAAGCAATAATAAATCAAAGAAATCTCTGATACCGGAGCGTGGCCCTGCTTCCTAAGGGGCCTGAACATACAACTAAATAATTATATACTATGGATAAAAACCCCTTCCCCCCCAAGACAAAATTAAACCACAATCCACTGTGCATGAGTTCAGCCTGTTGGATTTGGGACAGAGGGTAGCGTCCCCACTAATCGCTGAACCAGGACTGGTTGCGGTAACACTCATAGAGCTATTCCAAGCTATGCCACGGTCCACTCTGGTCTGGTTTTGAGGAATAAGCAGTCTTGACAGAAATGTTCAGGAGAGCGTGGCCCAAATGGCACTTCTTATGATTCGGAGAAAAAAGAACAGACCATAACCAACTATAAATTGGGGTAGGTACACAGAAAAAGTCGGGGATAAATGCCTCACAACTTTAAGTTCTTGCCGGACGTTGCTCTTATTAGTGTCATGCATGACGGGGGGGAGGGAGTCTTTCGTGATTTCTGCGATATAGTCAAAGTACAAAGTAGAGAAGGGCAAAACGCTGGCCCTGTCGTCCAATCTGTGCAGACAGCCTGGCACAATCCGTAGCGCGCTCATTTCCCGCAATCTTTATATGTACATGAATCCAGCAGAATAAATCTTGAACTAGGTGGTTTAAACAAGGAGGAGTGGGACACGAAAGCCAACTTGCTTTTAGTTTTGAAGCCATATATGTACACTGGCACAGCTCCAATATGATATGATATATGCTACTAGTATTACGACTGCAGCACTCCCAGTTTTGTAAATGCTTTAGAAGCAGAGGCATGGCGACATATATTTAAAGAGGGTAGAATATATGGTGTCATCTTGAGCAGACAGAACCACTGGTGCCACTCACCCTTGAGCTAAAACAAGCTCTCGAAGAAATATTATAGAAAGTTGCCGCGAAAGCTTACGCCACGTAAATAGGGTGCGATATGGTGGTCTAATCTTCCTAGAGAACGGGAGGTTCGTTCTGGCAGAAATTACCATGAATCCTCTTGATACGTTTCCATATCTCCGCAGGAAAAATCCTTCAATTAGGTGAAGATACGTATGCTCACCCTGGCGAAATCTACACCAGGTGAACTCACTTAGACGGTGATTTTATGGCCTATGTGCATAGTGTTTCTTTCTGAGAAGCGTTTTAAGATCGGCTCACCATCACTGAACTGGTAGACATGTAAAAAAGCTTGAGCCTCAAGAAATGGATGCTAAACATTTGGCAATGAGGGCCACATAGAAAAATAATAATAGTTAGAACATGATTGGCCTCTCAGGTCGGTATAAAAACGATCGTATTTGCCCACGCGGGAAGTGTGAGCCACTAAAAACCAGGGAAGCTGCTGAACTCACCCAAGCACACGCATACACGCATATTACACCTCGCATGAGATAAAGCAGGCGGCATCTTACCTGCATCGACAATCAGGCTCTCTACAGGAGACGTGCGGAAGGCAACGGTATTCAAACGGAAACGAGTATGGATCGATTCCAATTTTTTCAATAAAAGTCAGGTTGTATATGAGTAGAACTTACCTCCATAGTCTAGCTTATAACTAACAAAGGAGCTGGAAAAAATTGAAGAGTGGCCCCAACAGCAGATCAATTGCTGAATACCACGGAGCTGCGAATTTCCATGGTGCTAGTACAAGTTGCCCTAAGGACACGGATGTGCAACTTTCGGGTGAAGTAAGGGAACCCTCTCTACTAAGTTCAAGATAGACCCATTTCAGACCAAATCATTGTCGATGTGAATCCATGGATGACCACAGAAGTAAAACACCTTAGTCTTGACCAACGAAAACCGATACCTGTGTGCTCCGGCATAGCGAGAGATGCGGTTCACTGGTTGTAGGAATCGGCGGTCCAAGGTAGACATCTGGGCTGTGCCAAAAAATGAAATCAAAAGGTTCCTCTACGTAGAGTGTAGCAGGAACATTCTTGGCAACACAGAGGTGGCACTTTTGATGGTAACGATATTGAGGATGACACTAAAGACATCACCGGGAAAAGCGCTCTTTCTGCACTATTGGAGAGGATAGAGTTGACTCACAAGTATGCGGTATCGACGATATAGCAAGAACAAGAAGATAGAGAGGCGTTCATAACTCCCAAGGTGTAGAGGGTTCCAATGATATCGTATCAACACGTGGTATTATAAGCCTTCTTCAAATGGTGAAGTCTTGTTCAAAGGGAATGCTCGTCAATAGCGTTTTCAGCCATAACCAGGCACCCGACGTTCAGTGGAGCTTTTGATAGCTACATTGTGCTGGTAACAGGCGGTCTTTGCTCTCTGAAATGTAAGCTAACTTAACATTATCTAATTTTTCGATCAACTTTCACACACAGATAGTTTAAGATACATTATGTCCATATCCTGTTGAAAAATCTAAAAAATGCCATGCTTCGCTCACTCACGTGTAGAAGCATGGCCTATGGGATATTGTCAAGACAGGTGGCGTTGCGGCATACGTGCACGAACCGAGGACGGAACGCAACTCGCTTAACACAAACAAATCGTTGAACGATTCTTCGCTTCTGGATGTGAAATCATATTAGCAGCCTTAACCATTTGTGAGACATACTTTAATTGCTTTTGAAACAACATGATGGGTCTAGAATGTGCAGAAAGTTGCCGTGAAAGCTTACGCCACGTAAATAGGGTGCAATACGGTGGTCTAATCTTCCTAGAGAACGGGAGGTTTGTCCTGGCAGAAATTACCATGAATCCTCTTGATACGTTTCCATATCTCCGCAGGAAAAATCCTTCAATTAGTTGAAAATAAGTATGCTCACCCTAGCGAAATCTACACCAGGTTAACTCACTTCGACGGCGATTTTATGGCCTATGTGCATAGTGCTTCTTTTTGAGAAGCGTTCTAAGATCGGCTCACCATCACTGAACTGGTAGACATGTAAAAAAGCTTGAGCCTCAAGAAATGGATGCTAAACATTTGGCAATGAAGGTCACATAGAATAATAATAATAGTTTTTATTGTTCGCCCCTTAAGACTTTAAAGCCTTCGCAGGATGCGAGTCCATCGACTAGGAAAAGGTCTGAAAGAAGAGATATGTTTTCAGAATGCACTTGAAAGCGCCAAACAAGGAAGAGTAGCGTATGCCAGTAAGCAGACCAACGAGTTGTATTGTTGGGAGCCAAATGTGAAGAGAGTTAGAGTAATCAGGGCTGGAGGTAACAAAGACATGGATTTCTATCTTGAAATTTTTACGGTCAACGCAATCGGGCAATCACATAGATTGAGAGAGGAACTATAATTTTACAGCGAGCGACATCTGCTGAGGTGTCCATTAAATGAACCTGAGTTTTGTCATGGTTGAGTTTGAGGAAGTTATCCTATAGCCATTCAGTAATTGTGTCATATACAAATCAAAGATTAGTGACGGTTACGGTGAACGAGTTTGGGAAAGAGGAAAAAAATATTTACGTGTCATATGGAAGGATAGACTCAGGCGCCGCATAAGCATCCTAAAAGGAAGGAATTAGATACAAAGTGGGGAGAGGACAAAGACAAAGCCCTAAAGAGCAGAGTGAGACACAGTATTTGTCTGAGGGACCTTAACTCTAATGTTAACATAATGAGTACGAGACGAGAGATAAGAGCAAAACCACTGTATAGCCATTCTGGAGACACTTAGGAAGTCACGAAGGCGATAGAGAATAAAGGAGTTTTCAACGGTGCCACAAACAGTGGAATTGATAGCCTCCCCGCCTTAGCCTCGCAGTGTAGTCGGTTAGTGACATGTAGAACTCTACGGCCTCATATGCCTACCTAAATTCCTTGCCTGAGATAAAGAGGTCAGTTAGTTTTTAGAATGTGGACCAATTGGCCCGTTTCAGACGCCATCGAGTTGCCATCTACAGCTGCCTCGGCCAACCAGAAGATATCGGAACAAGAAAGTACTCAGTCCTATGAAGGTTGTCAATCATTTCCCAGCCAAAGAGACCGAGCTCATGCTCTTTTATAAGGCTCACTAGGAGCAGGCCCCTTGGACTGATCGGGTAGTACCATGGGGGCAAGAAATAACCTAGGCAGCCATATTATGACTGGGGAGAACTCTGCTTCATCCATATCTGATGACGATAAAATATATGAAGAAGCAATTGGGAACACCTTTAGGAAGGTAAATGCAAAACAAAAACAGACACATCGTATCGGTTATAAATTGTCCACTAGCCTTCCGGGCTTCCATCCCGCAATTATCCTGGAGTCCATTGCAATTACATTGAATTAAAATGTCTTCTAAATCTCTTAAAAGGTAGTCGCTATGTTCTTTTTTTGATGATAAAACCATCACGATAATTGCCTTAGATTCCTTGAAGGTCGATATTTCAGGGATATTTGCGGCGAAATGCAATGTAGGCGCTGCTGCCTTCGAGGATTGTAAGAGGAGGGATGAGCTCCGCGTGGTTCGTGCCTTTCTTGTATTCGGGCTATTCAACAGGCCGAATTAGTCACTAGGCCCGTTTATTGTCACGTGCTCGGTAACTATATCCCTAGTAGCAGTCGCCAGACAGTCTCCTTATATTTAAAAATATATATATATTACATTAACACTTGGCCAATTACTGGTCCGCATGTCTAGGGTGTGGGCACACCGGCCACAGCGAAAATATGCTGGAGCGCTATGAAGGTCCCAATTCGTGGTTCGCAGAAAGGGGGAAGATACCATTGCTACCTACGGCCAGTGGCTCTGCTCAGGGAGTATGTCAAATGAACCTAGTCGCTGAGAGCAGCAGACTTCTTTTCCCCCTCTTCTAGGCACCAACGTGTGGCGAGACCTGATTTCATTTCTTTATCTTTTTCTATTGTGGCCAAGTTTACCTTTTAAAAAAAAACAACAACATTGAAGAACGATTCTATGTCCTCCCAATACCTTGAGAGGTTTATTTACACATAATCTGCCTTGGGCGTGAGCTAGGATGGACCTTGACAACTCGACTCTCCATAGCCAACAACTTTGTCTCAGTGCTTTATCATATAACGGAATAGGTCCAGCGTAGCTACCATATATGTGCACCGGTACTGGTGAAGAGGGTCACCGCTCTAGTGCACTCCCCACCTCATACTTCCACCAATTATCGGGAATTTGGTCCTCATAGCGAGTAAAGACCATGCCATAGAGCTCGCCACTGGACTAGCTTCAAATCTGAGGCTAGAAGAGTTCCCATCCCCAAAGACATCTGTAAATAGAAAGAGAAAAAGTTATGAAATGTATAATGGGGAAGGTAATAGAGAAGGATAGTGGTGATACCCATAGAGCCACTGATTCTCCTGTAGGCATTAAGACCCTGAGGATGCATAACTACGAGCACTGGGGCCGGGAGGGCATGTCAGAGGATGCACAACTGAAGACGCTGAGGCAACGAAGACATGCTATCCCTCTAGGTACCTAGTGTAACAGTCTACACATGGTACCCCCAATGTTGGTAGAAGTGAAATGAAATGAACTCTAGGATCGGGAAAGAAAATTACAGAATGACAAGGAAACGATGGTGGATGATCCGAAATGAAACGAAATGTTCGTTGATGACAAGGTTAAGGAAAGGCTAAATAGGACACAAATATTAAGGTTGAAGAAGTGTAACGACAGGAGCGATTATAGCAAGTTCTGAAGGAAAAGGTCCGAGAATCTTAAAGAATTAAATTAAATGGTAATAGTGACAAAGACTGAGGAGGCAAAGGATTAAGTAATGACGAGAACTGGAATGAAAGGATCCCGATATCAAGGAGTAAAACGACTGGATCGATCATGATATTGTCATGGATAAAATGAAAAAAAATGAGGAGGGATGAAGCGATAGGTTAATGGGTGACAAGGTCTATGAGAAAAAGGAAAGTTACAAGACGACAAAGAGTGAAACGAGAGAATCGAGGAAGGCAATGTCTTGAATTAATGCTTCGAAAATAAGGAAGAACCAAGAAAAGGGTTAGAGGGTGACAAAGACAGAGACAAGGGTGAGATAATGACAAGTCTGGAATTAAAGGATCACAGAATACAAGGGCGGATCGAGGAATAATACATGTTATAGAACGAAAGGTTTGAGAATATAGAGTAATAAAATAAAGTGGTAGTGGGTGACAAGGACTGAAACAAAAGGTAAGTGTATGACAAGAACTGGAATGGAAGGACCCCAATATGTCACTGAATGAAACGAAGGAATCGATCATGACAAGCCCACGGAGGAAGGTTTTAAAATGAAGAGGAAGGGAGCAAAAGGATAGAAAGTGACAAGATCTAAGTCAGAAGGAAGGTTAGGGAATGACAAGAACTGAATTGAAAGGGTCGCATATACCATTGAGTTAAACGATAGTATCGAGGATTAAAAGGTCTGGAATAAAAGTTTTGAGAATGAAATGGAATGAAACGAAATATTAGAGGATGGCAAGCGCTAAGCAAAAAGAAAGTTAGTAGGATAAAAGGACGATTGAAAGGATCGATAGTCACAAGGAGTTAAAACACAGGATCGAGGATCACAAGGTATTAAGAAAATCTTCAAGAATGAAGCAAGATAAAAGGACGCTACAAGAACTGAGGCAAAGGTTATGGAATGAAAAAGAGTGGAATGAAAGGATCCTGAAAATCAAAAGCAATGAAGAGAAAGGTTATTGAATCACAAGTTATAATTCAAAAGGAATGTTGGGTGGAAAGAGAGGTTCAAGAAAAAGAAGTGATCAAGCAAAAGGTTAGAGGATGACAAGGACTGAGACAAGTATTAGATGATGGACTGGAATAAAAGAACCGTGGAATATAAGGAGTAAAATAATTGGTTTGAGGATCCCGTGTGGAGATTAAGGTTCGAGAATGAAGAGTAATGAAACGAAAGGTTAGAGGGTGACAAAGACTTAGACAAAATGTTTAGGTCATGTCAATGACTGAATTGAAGGGTGGTGGATAGGTGTGCCGCAGATTCAAGGAGGAGGGCAACTAAATATGAAGGCTATTAGCCAAGGGCGCATAATCATGCGCACTAGACGACCAGTGCGTGCCTACATAGACCTTTCTAGAGCCCTAAAGTATCTTGACGCGACGAAATTCCCCTTAATAATAATGTTCTCGATATTCTTCCATCTTGGTATTTTTTTCTATTCACTCGTTTTCTTCTTCTCCGTTCCATTCCTAGGTTGGATAATATTAGCACAAATTCTTCTCAAAGGAAATTGAGAGATAGATATTATTTGTAGTCTATAGTAGAGTCTGTCTATCTCTGTCTGAACGTGCCACGCTGATAGTCGTTACATTTTGCGCGAGAACGAGACCAGAACTTCGCGCGACACCGCGGATCGAATTCGTAACAGGAGTTTCTCGAAACCGGAGCCTCCGCTCCGGGTGCACAACACCGCTGCTCCGTGCCCACGTGGCCACCGGTATTCATTGACAATGGCTCGCCTCCAAGGGATAATAAAAAGATAGATAGAGCGACACATGGCTTCATTTCGTTAAATAGATTACATAAATTTCACGAGTGTACAAGAAATAAAATCATATACCAAAGTATTCAACATTATCCCCGTAAGTACAGTAAAATAAAATAATATCTGTGTTATTCCCTTTGCTTGTATCATACAAAATGAACCATCGAAAAAACAGCTTCATATTATTATGGTTATTAAAGAAGTTATCTATGTAATGATATTTCCGTGCCAACATTTTTGAGTTATTTAGTATCTTGGTCTGCTAATTAGATTTTTTTAAGACAAAGCCAAAAATAGATTGATTGGTGAATTGAGGAGAAATTGACAAATTCCTAAAAGCAAACATAAAGATAAGTTTCAATTGTCCAATTTAATAAAAGTGATGAGGTAAGTGTAAGGGGAAAACGTGAAAGAAGTAGGAAGGCTTAAAGAACATTGCCGTGAAATGAGAAGAAATCACTAGGTGTACAAAGAGCTGCAAAGGCGCCGGGTGATTAGGATTATCTCTTTTATTTGTCCACAAATATAGCAGGGGTGAGTTTAATCGCCCACTAACGATTGCGCGGCGCAGTCAATCGTCACCATGTGCATATTTGGGGAACAGAGCACCCACATGAAACAATTGAGCATGAAAGAAATTCCCCTAAGGTGAACATCTTATGTGCTATTTATAGGAACAAGGTTTATGGCCCCTTTTTCTTTGAAGGAGACACCGTTACAGTACAAACCTATCTCGATATGCTCCAAAACTGGCTCTTCACTTCACTTCACTTAGAAAGACTTCATTTTTCAACAAGATGGAGCACCGCCACATTGGCCCCTCATAGTTTGAGCTTTTTTAAATGAAAAAGTACCCCAGCGATGGATTGGTCGGTAGGGGACCCAAGACCTTGCTCTTTGTGCTTGGCCTGCGAGATCCCCAGACCTCACCCTGTGTGATTTTTTCCTTGTAGGGATATGTAAAAGATCGCGTTTATGTTCCACTGCTACCCACTAACCTCGATGACCTTAAACATTGAATAACAACAGCGATCAACTCAGTGGATCGTGATATGCTAATACGCGTCTGGGAGGAATTCTCTTATAGCATTGATGTTGCCCGTGCTGGTGGTGGTCACATTGAACACTTATATGACAGAAAATAAAAGTTGATTGGGAGTAGAATACTTGTGACTTTGATGAAGTTTTCTATTGCTTTTCCTTAATAAAATATTGCGTAATGAAATCAGTTCATTCTTTTTGAATAACCCTTTATTACACAACATGAAAAAATCTATTTACCCCTAAATCATAATTCTGTTTTTGCATTTCACAATACATATTGTTTAGCATTTATGGGATCAATTAATGTCTCTTGTATAATACGTCTGCTAAGTCTGAACGTAAGTCCAGGTTACTCACTCAGGCTTTAAGAGCGATTTAATGCTGTGGAGACGAGGTTCGAAAATTGAGAGAGAATTCAAAAGGCAAAACCGTGAGAAGGAAAGAGTAAGTTTGGAAACGGTGAGTCAACACGTATTTCTTCAACTTAACAAACACAGAAGTGGATGGATAAATGGTTGATGGATATATAGATATATGGACGGATGGATAGATATAGAGATGGATAGAAAGAGAGGCATGGGTAGAAACCAATATATAGAGATAAGGATGGGTAGAGCAACGTATAATAGATAAAGGATCAATAGAGAGACGGATTGATAGAGAAACGGGTGGATAGAGATAAGGATGGATATATAAAAGGATGGAGAGATAAACTTGTGGATTGATAGAGATGAATAGATTTAAAGATGGATAAATAGGCGGATATAGGTAGACAGGTATAGAGATAGATGGCTAAAACGATGGATGAATGAATAAATATACGGATGGATACATAGATATATGGATAGATAGACAGATATATATATATATAGACAGATGGATAGTTAGACAAATTAGAAGCTGAACGAATGAAGGGATAGACTGATGGATATATTGATGGAGAGATAGAGATACGGATGGATCGATAGAAGTATGGATAGATAGATCCACGAATGTTTAAGTGGATGGATTGATAGATTTAGGCTTAAACAGTTTGAGTGATTGATAGATAGACAGATATATAATGATACGGATGGATTGAGAAAGGGCTGGATAGATATGCACCGTTCATAGATAGACGAATGCATAGTTCAACAGATAGATAGTTATGTATATCGATGGATAGATAAAAGCTGGACGAATGGATGGATAGACTGATGGATATATTGATGGCGGGATAGAGATACGGATGGATCGATAGAAGTATGGATAGATAGATCTACGAATGTTTAAGTGGATTGATTGATGGATTTAGGTTTAAATAGTCTGAGTGATTGATAGATAGACAGATAGATAAGGATTGGATAGATTGAGAGACGGCTGGATAGATAAAATGCTAGATAGATATGCACCGTGCATAGATAGACGAATGGATAGTTCAACAGATAGATAGTTATGTATATCGATGGATAGATAGAGGGATGTATATATCAACGCATGGATTAAAATATGGATTCATAAATGGACTGATTATTAAATAGAGACGTATATATTCGTTTCTTCTTACCATCAACACCAAATGTCGCATATTATTGATGTTAATTGACATTGATTGCGCTGTGCCAACAAGAACTGTCCAAACGGAAGGCAATCACATGATTACTGATACTCGAGCCAGATTGTCCTTGAAGCCATTGCAGATATGTGTTATCAATACAGTGCCATTGTTTTGCTTCTGGACGGCAAAGTGTAAAGTTACTGAATGTTCATGATATGAAAATTCATTCGTTGAAAACAAGAAGGTGTTTTTTATTCATTGATATTTAATTTAATTTTTCCTTGCTACTTCAAGCTTAAAATACTGGCCATTTGCATTGTTCTATAATGATTTATACAGTTTTGCAATTTAAATCAACTTTATTTAAGTTCGTTTTGACATAAAAAAAGGATGTCCCTGCTGGTGCAGAGGGAGTGGGGGAGCCGATATTTATATATCGTTATGCTCTCGATGACGAAACCTGATGCGCGTGTCAACAATGACCTATCATATGTTGTTTTGACACTCGCAGCTACTAGCATTTTGGTTTTATCAACTTTATTCATTACATTTTTCGATGAAGTTTGAATGAATGTGAAAACTCCTTTAGTGTTAACTACCCAAGTAGTCTTCTCGATTAGCAACTCTGGTTATATGTACCAACCACACATTTGCAGATCTATGAAATATCAAGTGTGGCAGAAACCTCTTTGAAACAATTTCTTGGCTACAATTAACACATTGGTTTTCGCTCTATTTTATTATGTTTACACACATGTCTATTCGCACAGATGTAATTGTTCACAATCGCACATACACTATTTTCGTTCACCAGCTTAGTAGTCCCTCTCAATACGCGTAAATTGTGAACGAGAACTTGATGGGCTACGTCCTAGCAGATTGAAAAAATCTGCAGTTGATTAAAGTTAAGAAACACCGAGTATGGTTAGTCGTTGGATGAAGAACCATGAAAATTGAGAACCAAATCGATCAAAAAAAGTTAACTTACATTGGGTCTAACTAAGCGCCGGTGACCGTCATTGTGACTATTTCGGATTCAAAATTAAACGATAGGTTTTAACTGAGATAGGCGTCAGACGGTGAGGGTTCGCTGGTAAAACTCGAACCAAAAGCCCCCATAAAACCCATATTTGTAGGAAATTAAGACCCCCGACCCACTGGAAGATTGAGGACTCATGGACTTATTTCAGGACTGAATTCCAGGTGAGCGTTTCAGACCATTTCACGCATACGTGCGATCTCATTTAGTAGCCGTCTACGACGCGCAACTAACATTAACCCCACATTTCGCAATGTTAATGAATA
The DNA here is from genome assembly GCA_963969495.1 of Ceratothoa steindachneri. Taxonomy (NCBI): domain Eukaryota; kingdom Metazoa; phylum Arthropoda; class Malacostraca; order Isopoda; family Cymothoidae; genus Ceratothoa; species Ceratothoa steindachneri. Next base: position 221,746,255 of record OZ018317.1, read on the forward strand.
AAATAGGACGTATCCTTCCATGTGGGATAAAGGATCCCAAACCCCCAACCTTCACACTTTCATCCAAGGGATTGTACCAGGTTATCTTCATTTTCACACTTTTTAAGCCTCTGCACGGTGAAAGAAGTGCACGGCGAAAGAAGGAGAAAAAAAGGAAAATTCACACAATAATATAGGAGAGAATGCAACCCGACCATGAAGCATCCATTATAATAAGACACAAAAGAAACCATAATAATTTGTAAATAAATTCCTGGACACCCAAAAATATCTTTAAAATCTTGAAATGAGACTTTTTCTGTATATTTTATCTTAAAACATGAAAAGGACAAGAAATTTTAATTCCATCCAAAGATTAATAGAATTTGGCATCTCTTTGATGCTTTGCGAAGTTTCGCGCAAGCGAATGCTCGAGACGCAACGGAGCTCAATTAATTATCGAGTTGGTTTGAAAAAGATTTCTTCATACTTTCATTCTTCAATTTAATAATTATATATTTTTCTTTTTGAATTAAATTTTTATTAATTATTGGTCCCAAATCGCACATTTGGTTGTTAAAAGCCTAAAATTGAGGGTTATCTTTTTCTTTTTTTCCAAATTTAAAGTGGATATGTTTGTGAGGAGAGATATGTAATGGAAGTAAAAAAGAGGGAGAAAATCAAGATATGTGGAAGATACAGTAGGTTTCATGTAAATTTATACAAATTGTACACGAAAAAGAAAACAACATGTGTACCGAACGAAGCACGTGATTTTTATGCACAAATAGAAGGATATATATGTATATATCGTTCTATCAAGCCTTGCTTCATGCAAGGCTTGATTACAATCTGCAACACTTAAATGTAAACGGCCGCATTGACCTTAAGGCCCTTGGGGAAGATGTAAAGAGGCCCGACGTGGACTTCGCTGCTGACTACCCCAGGAACCATCGAAGAGGAGGGAGATTTGCTTTGCATGACCGGAGGCACTTCGGATTGGTCTTCGCGCAGAGAGTATTCGTTCGTCTTATGCACGAAATCTTTCTCGTCGGAGAAGGAAAGAAGAAGGTCGGTGCCATCGTGTTTGTGACTTCACTTTACTGATTACCTTGGTAGCCTGCGTAAGAAGATAGTGCCTCTTCAGCACGCACGTGTGGTAGCATAGGTTTTAAGGTACTACTCTGTGGATGGTTGTCCTGCTCACACCCATCTACTTGTCCCTGCGTGTGTTTTTGCCTGTGTGTGTGAGTGTCTAATTTTAAAAAAATTCAGAACTGGAATTTTTGGGGGCACACCAATTTTGAATGTGTTGTGAAATAAAAAAGGACCCAAACTTTCTATCTTTAACACTTTTTTAACTTTGTGAGCAAAGCGAACAAGCAACGCAAGCATAACAAAAAACGCTGGTGCCATCGTGTTTGTGACTTCACTTTACTGATTACCTTGGTAGCCTGCGTGAGAAGATAGTGCCTCTTCAGCACGCACGTGTGGTAGCATAGGTTTTGAGGTACTGCTCTGTGGATGGTTGCCCTGCCCACACCCATCTACTTGTCCGTGCGTGTGTTTTTGCCTATGTGTGTGAGAGTGTCCAATTTTTAAAAAAATTCAGAACTGGAATTTTTGGGGGGCACACCAATTTTGAATGTGTTGTGAAATAAAAAAGGACCCAAACTTTTTATCTTTAACACTTTTTTTAACTTTGTGAGCAAAGCGAACAAGCGACGCAAGCATAACAAAAAACGCTGGTAGGGCGGATTTCTGATAGTGTTTAACGATAGACTGACCAGGGTCTCCCGAGATCTTTTTACAGACACTGACGTCGAATTTCTCGTTCCTAGTAGTACCAAAGCGACGCTTGTAACACTGTTGTCCGGCAGTAACTTCTTCCTTATGCTTAGTATCGTCCGTTTCACTTCGTAAACTAGGTTCCACTGGTAGTTAAAAGTTCAAAATCTACTTCACGCTCTTTCTGGTACGGAGGGCCGCGAATATGGAGTACTTTTTTTTCGACTTCTTCTGGCATTCTCAGCAAACACATGTTATCCGCAGGAAAGGTAAGCTCTCCTGAGCGTGGCTAAGGTGTCAAGTAACTTCCATTGCTGTAGCCATTAGCTCTTAGACACACTTTCAAATTTGTATCGATTTACATGAAATGTGATATACATATAATATATATATATATATATATATATATATATATATATATATATATATATATATATATATATATATATATATATTTATATATAAATATAAACTTAATTTCCTTTTATTAAACGTAAGAGCGTACATAAATCCGTAACAGATCACAAGAAGTTGAAAGAAAAACAGATAAGTCCTAAGTGTTTTAGTTTAATACGACTTCTTCAAGGGACGGAGAGGAGGACAACGAAGAGTACAAATGAAAAACAAACCATCATTCAATCTCAAAACAAAAGACGCTCAATGACGTGAAACATATGACAATTGCTGACGTGTCATTCTATATATAAAACAAATGACTATCCATAATTTGTTAACAATTCTCACAGAAATTTGAGTAGTTGAAGTTATCCATAATTAAATATTGAAACATACAAATGCACATCTCTTTTTGTTTTCTCTCTCTCTCTCTCTCTCTCTCTCTCTCTCTCTCTATATATATATATATATATATATATATATATATATATATATATATATATATATATATATATATATATATATATATATGAGGAATTGCATTGATTTTCATCATATATATATATATATATATATATATATATATATATATATATATATATATATATATATATATATATATATATATATATAAGTAAAAGAACTCAATGGTGAGTTATGGTAAATGATAGTAAAACCACTGTATAGGAGCCAAAAGTTTAATTTACGAGACTAGTTTCGGTATGTATTTTATCAACCCTCTTCAGTCGTATATTGAGAATGCGATTGTTAAAAAAGTCTATAAATAGCGTACATATCGGAAAAAAATAAGAAAAACCACAAAGAAACAGAAAACGGGGGAAAAGGTCTTTAATCAGGGGGTGTGAGTCTAAGATCGTTGACTAAGCTGCTTACGACAAATTAAAATTGGGAATTTCTCCCTTTAATATAGATTCTACTATTTTTCTTTTACGGAAATCTTTACAATTATATATGATTCGTGCCTTTGAATAGTGAATGTGGTGGTTGAATTTATTTATATTTGGAGAGGTTTACGTGCGTGATAGAAAAGTTCCGTCAAACAAAGTTAGAGTTCTAATTTTCCAGCACGTGTCATTTCCATTTTGTACAGGTGTGTTGAGATGGAAGTGAAAAGCACCGAGATCCCTGTTCTCCTGCACGCGGGCAACAACAAGTCCGACCACGCTAAGTGGTTCAACCTCATCCGGATGACCATCCACAAAGTCGCGGAGAGGCTCAAGAACAGGGAAGACATCAAAGGTTCTTTTTCGTTTAAGTCGACTTAAAATTGTAACGAGTTTAGCTTTCAGAATGGCCTTCGAATGTATTCCGAAGCTCAAAATGACTACGCTTGAAAGAAAGGACATCTTGGTGACTAGGGCCGTCAAAAAGGAGGTCAGTAAGAGCTGGAGGTGCGTGGAGAGGCCTCTGCTCACCGACCGTGTGCGAGACTAACGTCGGGAACGCTGTCGTCGCCTTGGCACGACTTGTAGAGCCATGGCAGGTCATCAACATGCAGAAGGAAAGCGTGATAAACGTACGTGTCCAAGAACAATCATCCGGCCTCCGTCATGATGCTTGGCGTCGTGGCTTCAAATGGCAAAATGCTACCACCGATGTGGTTTACGGCCGGTTACAGGCTCAACGCAGCCGATTCCAGGGACATTTTTGCTATAAAAGACTGCCCTGGGTGAGAAAGATCACGATGAAGGCGGACTACCTCTTTCAGAAGGACGGTGCCCCAGCCCACACGCCAAGACCGTGCACGAGTGGTTGGGGTCAAAAATGAACTTCTGGTCGAAGGACGTTTGGCCGCCGCAGTCGCCCGACCTCATTCCCCTCGACTACAGCGTCTAGGCGCATGTTTAGGGCAAGGCCTGCAAGGCTCGCTAGAGCAACTTCGACCAGCTGAAGTCCTCCGTCAACCGCGTGTGGGCCCAGCCTGAGGCAGGATATCCTCCGCAACGTGTGCCACCGCCTTCAGATCTCGCTTGGAGTGCGTGCTCGCCGCCGAGGAAGGCCACAATGTAAGCTTTTCTAACTGCATCAAAACTATCATTGTGTCCTTTGTTGAGAGAGTTGTAACGAGTGTAACAGTTTTTTGCAATACCCGGTACATAAACAAAAAGAAAACACATAAACATAGAGCTAGACATATTCTACCCTCCCAGTCGCAAAATGCAGCTATTTAGAGCACTTCTCACATATGCACCAATCACAGTCACAATCCCAGACATGTGGCAGAGGAAAGCACAAAAAATACAGAACACTGCGCTGAAACGCACATGTCGAGCTCCTCCATTTACAAACCTGTCTACACTACACGACAACAGCAGATAGCACCACTGAACATATACACGCATAGCGACACAACATGAACTTTAGGTAAACTAGGAAGAGACCTCACATACATAAATGTACACGAAATACAGTACGCTGAGCGGTCACTGACAAGATACCAAACAGCCCGCGATTACCCTCAACCAATACATATTTACACATAATTCAACAGCACCATGAATTTCGCGTTTCTTCATATCACGACTCATCCCTTGCACCCACCCCTTTGCCGATCCAAACCAATACGCAAATAACGCACATTATACGTCGCTTCGGTGTATAACCACCGACCTGTAACTCTATCTATTTCCTCGGTACAGATTTTGCAGCATCAGTTTTTTTCCTCTCTTACTTCTCGTTCTCTGTGGCTCGCATTCGACCTCACATCGCTCACATCTCTGAGGAAGGGCCTTAGTTTAGTTCTGCATATATATATATATATATATATATATATATATATATATATATATATATATATATATATATATATATGGTACGGCTACTATACTCAAAAAAGGGAAAAAGATCCAAGACAAATTAGTACGGTTAATGTAGTGGCATTATTAGACAACTGATCTACTTCAGGTCCAGCGTGACATCCTTTCCTCCTCGAACTATAAGACTACATTTATAGGATAGCTAATTTTACTTTCATTTCTCGAGTGTTTTGGCTAAGATAACGATGTTAATATATTAATAATAACGGTTTTCTATGACGGTAAAGAGACTAACATAAAGGTGTAAATTTGAAGCCAGTTTTTGCTGACTGGTAGATTAGTTATCCTATAAATGTAGGCTTCCAGTTCGAGGACGAAAGGATGTCACGCTGCACCTGAAGTAGAGCAGTTGTCTAATAATGCCACTACATTAACCGTACCAATTTGCCTTAAATTTCTTTTTATATATATATATATATATATATATATATATATATATATATATATATATATATATATATATATATATATACACATAGACCCTTCTACAAACATTTAGGGCAGCGATGGAATGTATCTGCAAATTTCGAGGCCGGAAGGGCCCGCAGTATTCCAGATGGCATCTGCAACATGGTTTCCTTGATACACCTGACCACATGGTGGCTACGTTGCGTTCTCTTCGGTGGCACAAGTATTATTAGCACCGATTCATACCGTTTTCTACGCATCTCTGTTGGATCATCCACGCCGCGAAGACACAGCGTACAACATTTCTCCCCGCCATGACTTAATCCGACTTTCCACTTAATCTTGTGATTAACCCACACCAGTATTTCCTGATCGAACCAAGGATTACTTGTGAACCAAAAATCCTAACCAGCGTCTGTAATGGGATATTCCTGGATATTCCAGGGATCCATGATTGAGTTAAGAATTACTGGAAGATCCATAATCCAAAACGTCAGCCCTGGTATATTCTAAGACGCCTTAGTGTTGTTCCTTGATCAAACTAGTCAGCATCTGTGCTGGACTCGTTTGTTCGACCAGGCTACCCCGTGCCACCCCGGTGTACTGTGCCCTCAATTGCTTTTGCGCAAATCATTTCTGCGAATCGTGGTTATGACATAACCGCCCACCTCATAGGGGCTCCCCTTGCACCCAAGTGTGGGGTGTGGGTGTGAGGGGAGTGGGTGGGGAATATTTATGGGCGGAATTTCCTGGCTCCTTCACGATTCGTGGGACCGCGGTCACGGTCGGAAGGAACAACGGGTGACGCGTCTTTGCCTTTGACTCAAATCACGGCAGGTACGCCAATCAGCGACCCCAGCACAGGTACGCGCCAAACGAGGGTAGGGGTGATTGTGGGATGTGTATTTGCGTTACTTTGACCTGTGTGGGTATGTGTCTGCATGGATGAGTCGCAGTTTTTTTTCCAGAATTGGATGATTGTATGTTGGATCATGTTGGTGTGTGGTAGAATGGTTTGAGGAAATCTCGTGTAGTGGCAATGTTTTGGTGTGAGGTTGGGGAGTATATTATAAAAAACCACGCAAGGTTCGTGGAAAAATATAATTTTCGTTCACATCAACTAGATCGCATTTTGGGATTCTGGTTTGTAACTCTGAATACGACCATATGGAAGCCCAATAACAGAGGTCGCATCTAAGAATTCAACTCTTTTTATGAAGTAGGACACATATTTGTCCACCATTGAGCGATCGAATTATCATACAACTAATTAGCATGAACTTCGTAAGATCCGAATTTATTCATAGTATTGATTGAGTTGTCATGAAGGAAATAAACTATTTTTAATATATATAAAAAAACATTTATTTAATTGACTAATGACCATTATTATTAACAATGCTCTGCCATCACTTAACTAAGTGTTGGATCATTTTTTTGAAATATTTAATTTGATAGCCTTTTCCGTCTACTCCATAGAGCAAACTTAACCATTTAGGTGAGGTGATAATGATGTAATTAAAGGGTGTTTAGATGATGCAAGTTCCGGTGAAGATGGAAAAAGGAGAAGAACTTCCAAAATCAATATTTTTTCTTAGGTCAAAAGGGTTAGGTGAGGGCGTGCGTTAACATGAAAGAGAAGAGCACACTTTCGGTTAACCGTTTTTGTTCAAGAATCTCATTTAAACGATCCAATTATTGAACTTAGAGCTTAGGTCAGGGTAGAGATGAGCCAATATTCACCAATTGTAAATTTTGTCACCTAAACAACATTTCTATAGCTTGCAAATATCATAGTCATCACTATATTATCTTTAGACATCTTGGAGCAAATTTGGAACATTCTAAATAACTCTAAGGAGAATTATTTTGTCTTCTAAGAAATACATTAATTTCTTGACAACCCAACAATAAGGAACCTGTGTCGCCCTTCATAAGCGAAAATTCCTAATGGTACATTTTCCTTTTCACCATTTTGTTACACCAATTCTGGCTCATTAGTTAGTGGGTGTCAATTTTTCCCCAGGTCAATCACTTCGTGTCATCGTTGCGAATAAGTTTTTCCTGAGAGGATGGAACAATCATAATCTGAAAGGTTTAAAGTTGTCCGAAAATAACAGAAGCTCCTGATCATTTAAACCAGTTAGGTACGGTTTTAAAATGTAAAATGTAGATTTTTTTAACTAAAAAAAATATAGTCACCGGTTTCTTCAAAATTAAGAAATTATTAATTTGATGGGGTAATTTAAAGGGGGATTAGCGTGGCTATAGTTTGAGGGCGTTCTTGATTTAAGGACATAAGGCTTACCTAATGTTTTTAAACCTAAGAACTTAAGAACATCAGACCAGTCAATGGCTTCGCCACTCTTCCCCTACGGGGAGAGCTTGCGCTTTCCTAGTAACATTAAAATTTTAAATCTAAAAAAAAGCAGCCATGGTTAAATTTTTATAAATTTTCCGAACTTCGCCAATTTTATCAATTTTAAAAAGTAACTTTAAACTAAAGTTTCTGAACTTCACCATTTGTAATTCTTTGGGTTTTAAAAAATTCACAAAATTTGGATACTTATATTTATTTCTGAACTTCACCATTTTGTTTTTTGATATTATAAAAGAATTATTAGAAATAACTTTGATAAAAAAAACATAAGTCATAACCAAACTAAGATGAAATTATTATTCAAATACTCAAAAAAATCCCATTCTTAAATTATAAAGTTAGTGATGTTGATGACAGGGAGTCTGCAAAAGACTAATCAATAGCCTATACGAGGCAGCTTCTGTTTCCATCACCCAGTCTAGTCCCACCTAGCATCCTCATCCATAAATCTATTCTTAAATCTATGCAAGGAAGACGCTTCTATCACATGACTAGGGAGCCTATTCAATTTATCTACTACTCGCTCGATTTGTAAACCAATTTATACCATCTTGCTTTCTACTAACTAGTTGACTAAAAATAAGAATCTTACCTATGTCTCCCCTATTATAACCTTTAACCCACTTAAAGACTTCAAATCAAGTCCCTTCGGAGTGCTCTCCTTTCTAACGTACACAAATTTAGTCTCTTAAACCTTTCACCATAAGGTCTGCCCCTCAACCCATGATTCATCTTAGTTATCCTTCTTTGCACAGACTCAAGCAAACTAATATCAAACCTTTGTATAATATGGTCACCAAAATTGCAACGCATAGTTACATACAGTTTAGGAATTACATTAGCACTCCTACTGCTTACACTTCTCCCAATAAACCCCCATACTCTATTAGCTCTATTCCTAGCACTTATGCACTTCTTTCTAGGCTGGATGTCTCAACTTACCAGGATACTTAAGTTTTATAATTATTCATTGGATTACACCTACTTACGCTAAGTGCGATATACTTGCCTATGTTAAATTCAATTTGCCATTTTTCTGCCAATTGGGATAGTATGGTCGTGACTCCACAGTAATAAAATCTTTTTATGCTTTCATCTTGCCTCATTTTAAGTACTGTGCTCCGTTTGGATGTCTGCGGCCAACTCCCATTTGACATTGCTGGATAGAGCTTTTTTATTAAGTTCATCTCTCCTGAGCTTTCCCTTGATTTGTACCATCGGCGGCAAGTTGGCGCACTTAGTGTTTTATTTGAAGTTTTTAATAACAATCGGCATCCGATACATTGTGTCTTACCTAGACCTTTCAATCCTGTCCGTGTGACAAGGTTATACTCCCAGTCTTAATAATTTTGCTATGAATCCTATAAATGCTCAATGCATTGTGCAATTTTCTCGCTGTTTTGTTTCTTCATTGGTCAAAATTTGGAATCAATTACCCAATGATGTCTCTTCTCCTAACATCTCTATATTTAAGTATCGATTAAATGTTTAATTATTCCATTAACTCCTCATTCATTACACTGGGGAACAATGTATTTGGTGAATTGACAAAAGTACATTTTCCTACATAATTCAAGCATACTGAATTCAAATATGAAATCAGATTCTCTCTAAATGCTACAGATTTTCGTAATATCAATAACTAATATTATACAATAATTTTCATTTTATCACGCTTATCATCATGCCCTGAAGTAATTTTGAATCATCCTCTTGCGTTATTTATAGTAAAGCAGGTTATTTTGCATATGAGAAGAAACGTGAATTACACATTAGGATTACAAATACTGTAAACAAATAGATGCCAATTTATTAAAGACCGTACATCAGGATGGAGTAGCTCTTCTTGATTTCAATCGGGCAAAGATTTGCGTTTGTAACTCTTTCTCTTGTACGTCTTCTCTGGCTGATCTCTTCTAATCGTCCAACAGTAGTCCGCCATAATGTGTCTATCCCAGTGACCTTGGTAGCGCTCTTTTATCGTCATCAAATCCTGATGGAAGCGTTCCCCTTGTTCGTTGCTCACGGCTCCCAGATTCTCTGGGAATCAGTCGAGGTGACTATTTAGGAAATGCAGCTTCACACTCATGTTGCATCCCAGATCACGATATGCTAAAATTATATTAGCAACCAGATCCTCGCAGTTATGCGCTTTTTTGTTTCCCAAGAAGTTACGAACAACGGCAGAAAGTGAGAGCCAGGCTGCCTTCTCTTTTTCATTCCTGGTGTTCACGAATCTAGAATCACTCAGAAGTCCGGATTTTGGGACCATCAAATACTGATGCTTTTATTTTTTTGTATGACAAAGCAGGAAACGCCGATACTATGTACTGAAAACGACCATTGTCTGTGCTCAATGCCTTGACATAGTGCTTCATCAACCCCAGTTTGAGATGAAGTGGATAGGAAACGATCTTCTCTCGACTTACGATTGGCTCATTAACAATGTTTGTCATTCCTGATTCCAAAGTTTCCCGAACTGGACAATCTTTTGGGGACCAGTGTTTGTCACGGGCTCGACTGTCCCACATGCAGATATAGCATGGAAACTTTGTATATCCCTTCTGCTGGCCAAGGAGGAAGTTGACCATCTTAAGGTCTGCACATATGATCCAATTGTGTTCATGCTACTTAAGTAAATCCATGACCATTCTTATGTCATCGTGAGTTCTCGCAGATGGACAGAGTGACCGAGAGGAACTGCACCAAAGTCATTGCCATTATGCAAAATCATACACTTGAGGCTACGCTTAAAGCTATCCAAAAACAGTCTCCACTCAGCAGGGTTATAGGTGCCAAGTCCCAACTCAGTAAACAGACCAGGAACATCATGGCAGCATACAAATTGTTTGTCCTAAGAGAAATACTTGACAAATGTACTCTCCCCTGTTCGGTAATATGATACCCGTACCGACCTGTCAAGTATATGTCTTTCGCTCAACTTAGAGACTAAAGGTTCTGCAGCTTCCTTGGAGAGCGCCAAATCACGTATCAAGTCATTCAAATCCTCTTGATTGAAACAGTGAGGAGCTAATGACTGTTCAGCATTTGGTGATGAATCTGCAAACTCTGAATCTATTCCGTGGATGGCGATATCAGCTACATCCTTTTCATCCTCGGAGGAAGCATATCCACTGAAAATCGGAACTGGTAAAGACTCAGAATGAGGTACTGGCCGGATCGCAGAGGGAATGCTGGGGTAGTCGATCTTGTGCCGAGTTTTCTTGCCAATCCCTTTAGGATTCATCAGACAGAAATAACATGGTGTGGCTCTCGCCACACCATGGGGATTCTAAAAGGAAGACCATTTCTCTTTCCTTTCGTCCACTCACGAAGATCTTCCACACAACTCTGGCAAACAGCATTTGGGGCCCACTTCTTATCTTGATCGCCAAGAGGAACATCAAAATATGCCTTATAAGTGCGGATCACAAAGTTTGATCTATTGCGCCTTTGACGAACTAGCATGTAACAGTCACATATGTAGCAGAATGTGTCTGGATCATGAACGCAATTTCCTCTTGACGAAGCCATCACTCTAACATGAGACCTGAAAAAAACAATAATGTCAATATTTTACACAATAATAATTATTACTATCTTAGTACTATGTACTGCGAAGTATTTGCTTTCTACAAGCACCCTCTCTGTTCGTGTAGAGGGCAGTTTTAGCGAAAACGAGAAAATAGAATTTACAGAATAACTATAGCGTGTAGGTAAAAATAGATTATATATTTGAAACCAGCATGAAAAAAACGAATTAAAATTGGCAGATAAATCTAAGTCATCAGAAAATGTGATTAAAATTGTTCCCCTCTGTTATTTGAGCTTACTATGGGCCTGTTTCCTGTTGTCGCCTCAGCCTTTCTCCGGTACCTCTGGTATTTTGTGTGAATTCAATTCTGTTGTATCTGCATCCTGGAGGAAGGCTTTGGTAGATGGATGATAACAATAATTCTTTTTGTAATACCTTAGCATCGGATTCAGATCTTATATTCCCGCCTAACTTAGTATCATCGGCAGACATTTTAGGTTTTTACTTATTCTTAAGTCAAGATCATTAATTTAAACCATCAACAACAATGGCCCGAATACCGATCCCCGAAAAAACCCACTGGTAACATCCCCAAACTCAGATCTAATACCATCTATACTAACTCTTTGTCGTTTGTCACTAAGCAAGGACTGACTCCACCTAAAAATACTTCCATCGTTCCCATGCGTTTTAACTTTATTCCAAAGTCTTTTAAGTGTGACATCCTGTCGAAAGCCTTACTAAAATCAAAATAAACAATATCGTAATCCTCATCTCTAACAGCAACATCGTACAACTTTTTATAAAAAAGACAATGAATTAGTCAAACACGCTTTGCCCCTACTAAAGCCGTGTTGAGATTCCTTAATTAACTTATGTTTATCTAAGTGATCCCTAATAGAGTTCGCTATTACAGATTCCATCATTTTCCTCACCACTGATGTCAAACACACTGGCCGGTAATTGGCCATTATTGTTTTATTCCTCTTCTTATATATGGGTATCACATTAGATTTCTTCCTTTCTGTTGGTACAATGATAGCCTTTGACGATTTTCTAAATAGGTATGCTTAATAGGATCTCATTTAAAACATCTTTACATTTATTCGAAATCCTAGGAAAAACCTCATTTAGGCCCGGTGATTTACTAAATTTAATTTTATCTATTTCTTTTGAAACTATCTCCTTTGTAATTATAATATCATCTATTTCTACTTCTCATTACCTCTGAAAAGCAAAGTTCCCTAAAATACAATTAGGGTATCCTCGAGTGTAAATACTTAAAGAAAATATTATTTAACATCATAGTCATTGCATCAATATCACTCATTAACTCTCCATATGTAGTTTTGAGTGGGCCTATTTTATTTCTAGTCTTTTGTAAAATTGTAAGAAACCTTTGTGATCTTCATGTGACCTTAGTGTCATAATTTCCCTTTGCTACGTTAATTAACTTTTTAATCTCCAAGTTAGCTCATTATATCTCTGGCTTAATTGACCCTCACTGGGTTTTTTTTTTTATTTTAGGCTCGGACAAGGATTTTGTAATAAGAACTTAAGGCTTGAAGTGGTTCCTTGAACTTAAACTTCACATTCGTCGAGGGCCTCCGATACGTTCTGGCAAGTTAAGAAACAAGTTAAATGCATGTTAAAAATGTTAATGAAAAGATAATTTGTTAAAAACGTTAATGAGACGAAAATATGTGAAATGCACGGTAAAAAGATGAAAAAAAATGCAGATAAATTATGTTTAATATTGTTCTTGAAATTTAAACTTTAAAAGTTTATTTATTATTATTCATTTTTATCAAAAAAATATACTTGGAGCAAACTTTTACATAAGTCACACTGAAAATTGTTTCACCTAGTGAACCACACATTGTCCACATAAGATTTCAACCTTAATCTGGTACCGCACGTACATCAGCACTGCCAATGCCAGTGATTTCACCTATACTAATCTTCATTATTGATTCTTTTTATTCAGACCCCTTTTAATCACACTCTGTAGTATCCATAATTATACCCCCCCCCTTCCCCGCTTCAGCCATAGAAACCGGTATCCATACATTTAAACACATGTGTGTATATAAGCCTACTTGCCCAAGAGGTACTCTAAATTCAGCTTCTTTGTCTCTTAATAATAATAATAAGAATATAAGGAATAAGAAGGAAAAGAGAAGAGTGCAATTTTCTTTTGTTAAATGTTCTTTTACATACAACCAACGACTCTACCGACTCATACAAACGTACACACACACACACAAACAAACAACCATCGCTTATCACTGGTAGTTCCATTTTCATGTCCAGAAGTTTACTCTACACCCAAACGGCCGTCCGTCCAGACAAATCTTCCATGTAATTATTTACCCATGGTCACTCATACTCAAAATCTAATACACCCACTCTGCTCATCTTCATGGTCAGCTAGAGAGCTACCTGTCTTCGCAGCAGTGTGCACCCCCCCCTACTCCCTCCTTCCCTCCTTTCCCGACTCTCACCTGGTCCTAACGTCCGTTTTAACTGGTTACTTGTACAGGCAACCCGTTTTATACCTGTCCTTAAATGAACTGTCAGGTATCCTGCGGCACACCAGTCACAGGTCAAATCCAGGTATACCAATCTGTTGTTCCATATTATATACACGTATATGGGTCGATACCCATATATTATTCGCAAACCAGTAACACGAAGTAAGAAAGTAGGCGGTAATTTAGAATTATATATATATATATATATATATATATATATATATATATATATATATATATATATATATATATATATACTCGTTTATATATATATATATGGAGAGAAAGAAAGAGAGATATGTGTGTGATTGCGTTTAATCTTAAATTTATAATACAAATTCTAATGTTATCTCATCATGTTGCCAGAGTGAAGGAAGAAATTCGGATCACGCTTAAAGTTTAAGTTTTCACCTGGTGTTCAAATGTGTTTGGCAAGCAACCAGTTCCGGCTCATATGTCACAAATCCTTGAAAAAAAGGGGGTTTGTTATCAGATCCCCTCTGTTCCGCCCCAACAAACCGTCTCTTCGTTAGGTTTATGTTGAATTAATTCAGAAACAGAAAATGGAAGGCTACAAAGTTTAGATATGGGTTCGTTTATGCTGATGCATCAATGATTGTGAATTAAGTTGTTTGTAATTTGCTCTTCAACTCGGCTCCAATTTAAAAGGTGCTAAGGGGCCTTATGATGGAGGATGGTGGTGGTGTGAAATTGATGCAGGAAAAGTGATCTTATATTAATTAGTTTGGGTCGATGGAGGCATAATTAAATAGATAAAATGGACATTAAGATCACTCGTGCAGGGGATCGATTCTACCGAAGTGTCTATGCCCTGAAAAGATGGAGAGGGGGAGGGGGAGGGTATCAGTTATAATGAATATGGCGATGGGAATGATAAAATATACAACCAAAAGTGATAGGGATGATAAATTATAGAACCTATAAGACTAGGATCTTCATCATCAACAACTTTTCAACAAAGTTGGGTCGGTGTACATCAACGCCACTACCGACACGACAGAACGGGGTCTGCGACAGCCCCGCTCATTACATCCATCATATATGTGCTCGCAGGGGGCCAAACTTTCAGATGGGTGATTTTCTTGGCCCGTGGCTCCGTAACCTGGATTAGCCTCCTTCTACGACACGCGCCAGAAGACTGTATGTGTACCCTACCTGCCCCACATACAGGCGAGAGAACTCAGAGCTGAGGATAAATAAGCCAGAGAAAATATTGCAATCAGAGAGTTGGAGCGCCTTTGTTATTCCAGTTTTCCTTCTTCTTCTTCTTTGTTATCCCAGGTTTCATTCGTATTCTTTATTATTCAGAATTTCCTTCTTATTCTTTGTTATTCCATGTTTCTTTCTTTTCTTCTTATTCCAGGTTTTCTTCGTATTCTTTATTATTCAGAACTTCCTTCTTATTCTTTGTTATTCCATGTTTCTTTCTTTTCTTGTTATTCCAAGTTTTCTTCGTATTCTTTATTATTCAGAATTTACTTCTTATTCTTTGTTTTTCCATGTTTTCTTCTTCTTCTTTGCTATTCCATGTTTCCTTCTTCTTCTTTATTTTTCCAGGTTTCTTTCGTATTCTTAATTATTCAGAATTTCCATCTTATCCTTTGTTATTCCACGTTTCATTCGTATTCTTTGTTATTCATAGATTCCTTCTTATTATTTTTCTATTCCGAATTTCCTTTTATTCCTTATCATACCATGTTTTCTTCTCATCCGTTTTATTTCAGGTTTCCTTCGTATCCTTTGTTATTTCAGGTTTTGTTCATTTTCTTTATTATTCAGTATTTCCTTCTTATTTTGTGTCATTCCAGGTTTGCTTCGTATTCTCTGTTATTCCAGGTTTTCTTCGTCTTCTTTGTTATTCATAGTTTTCTTCTTCTTTTTTATTCAGAATATCCATCTTATTCGTTTTTATTAAAAGTTGCTTCTTATTCTCTCTTATTGCAGCTTTCGTTCGTATCATTTGTTATTACAGGTTTCCTTCGTATTATTTGGCATTCGGAATTTCCTTCTTATTCTTTGTTAATCTAAGCTCTCTTCTTATTTTTGTTATTCCAGGTTTCCTTCGTATTCTTTGTTATTCAGAATTTCCTTCTTATCCATTGTTTTTCCAAGTTTCCTTCCTATTTCTTTTTCCATGTTTAATTCTTCTTCTTTGCTTTATCCAGGTTTCCTTCTTATCCCTTGTTATTCATTATTTACTTTATATTCGTTGTTATTCCAAGTTTCCTTTTATTTTTTGATATTACAGGTTCCCTTCGTATTCTTTGTTATTCATAATTTACTTTTATTCTATGATATTCTAAGTTTCCTTATTTTTATTATTCGGTTTCCTTCGTATTCCTTGTTATCAGAATTTCCTTCTTATTCTTTGTTATTCTAACTTTCCGACTCATTTTTTGTTATTTAAGCTGTGATTCGAATTCTTTGTTATTCAGAAATTCATTCATATTCTTGGTTATACATAGTTTCCTACTTATTCTTTGTTATTCCAGATTACCTGCAAATTCTTTGTTAATTATAATTTCCCTTTATCACTTGTTGATCCAAATTCACTTCGAATTCTTTGTTATTCATAATTTCCTTTTTTATTCTTTGTTTTTTACCCTGGTCTCCTTCGTATTCTCTGTTATACATATTTTTTTCTTATTCTTTGTTATTCCATGTTCCCTTGGTATTATTTGTTATTCATAATTTCCTTTTATTCTTTGTTATTCCAAGTTTTCTTCTTATTCTTTGTTATTCCAAGTTTCCATCTTATTCTTTGTTAGTCATAATTTCCATCTTATCTTTGTTTTTCATGGTTTCCTTCCTATTTCTTGTTATTCATATTTACCCCCATAAACATATTTTGGAAAATACTTAAAAACTACCTTCCCTTGTGTTTATAAGGAGCTCGATGGTGTGGAAGTGGCAATACCCCCGTTACAACTGCTACCTCTAGCAATAGCTCACCTTCCTGACACCAGTATCCTAAGGAAGAATGATGCCACATAAATGATGGAGAATCCCAGGTGGTATCTTCCCACGGCGAGTGTTTTGAATGCTCGGAATACGATTCGAAAGGATCAGAGAATTCGGGAAGATCAGTATAGTTAGCCACAAAATGAGGGATTCGAAGTGGGACGAAAACTGAGGGATTTTTAGGCAAATTGTGGCAATCACAAGGGAGACAAAGCCACAGGTTATGGCCATTTCTTTGATAGAGGCGTCGCAATAGACCATTATAGGCGAGGCATTGTGTCTCCACCAGCACCTCCAGCGCGTATTGATGAGAAGAAGGAGGGTTCTGTAGCGCTTGCCTTGGAGGTGGTGATGGTTATTATGGCTGCAGAGTTGTGGCTTGAAGAAAAGGACCTGAAGAATAGGTGTCACAAAGTTCCGCATGGCGACAGTAAGGGTTGCGGAATTTTGACCTAGGTTAAGGCTGACACCTAGGTATTCCATCCTTGAGGTAGGCATGAAGATGGATTTATCGATGCTAAGTTGGAAAGAGCTACCAAAGAAGCAATCCAGAGTCTCGAGTAGGCCATTTAGGTCGTCCACCAGGGGCATGTTGTCTAATTAGGTGAAGATCTGGACGCTGTTGGATCTGGCCCAGAAATTAGCGATGCTTTCAAAACAGGTTAGCATCTGAAAAGGAGCACCTGAGAAGCCCATTGGAAGCCTCTTGAATTGCCAGCACTTACTCCTGATTTTCATCCCCAACTGGTGTCTCGCCTTTGGATGGTGAGGCAAATGGTAAAAAATATTCTTTAAGTCAATCTTGATTGCTAGATACCCCTCTCCTTTATTCCGAAGGACCTTAGCAATGTTTGGAAGTTTGAAGCTTGCTGGAGTAAAGTTAGAAGTAAGGGCGGATATATCATAGCTACATGCATGGACTCATCCGGCTCAGGTACCCTAAAAAGCCGATGTGCTCGTGTTATTCAATCCACTTTTTCTAATGCATCTTCCTTGGTTAAAAGTTCGACAGCCTCCAATAGTTCCAGGGCTGTTAACTGGAAGTGGCGGGAGATTATAGGCAGAAACATTTTAATCCCTTTGCCTTGGGCGCTCTTTACAATTTTGTTGACCTCTGGTGTGTTAGAGCGGTCCCAGGGTTTGGTGATTTTAAGGAGGCCAAACTATTTGGTAATTTTAGGCTGGAGCGGGTCGCTTACCGGGCTCACTTGATCTTCTGCGCTATTACCATTGTCGTTATTATTGTTGCCGTTATTCCAGTTGTTATTGTTATCACCATTGTTGTTGCCGTTGTCCCGGTTGTTATTGTTGTTGTTATTATTAACAGTGTACTTGCTTTCTATTCCCCCTCACTAAGGAAGTCCCTCCTTTAACTCGATGAGGTGGAATTACTTTCATCAGCTAAGTCTTCTGGTTCATTGATGTTTATTACTGTAGGAAAGGCTAGTCCTGGCTAAGGTATAACAGTAATGAATTCGGTTTGAGCCAGGTGGTGGATCGGAGAGAGGGCCGTATCAACGATGTGAAGTCCCCCAACTGTGGCGGCCATGGATTCAAAGTAGGCCTGAAGTGGGAGAAGGTCGGGATTTCCCGCGACGTCATCTAACTGGGATGGACGCACTGGGATATATTTCAATAGATCTGAAGTCGTCCATGTTAACGTCGATTTCTGGTCGCACACTGCACTTAGGAGGATATGCCACCGAAGTAAATGATATCGCGCATGTATGATTTAATGGTAGGATAAGAACTAAACACAAGAGAAATGGGCTCGCAAATATTATAATTAGGAAAATTATAAGCACTAGACAGTTAACTGCTCCTTGAACTTGATCCTTCGAAGAGCTTCCACTACCACTGCCTAGCACACTTGACCGGCGCACTATGGGGCTGAAACCCTGTACGTAACCAAAGACATCATTACCAGAATCCCTTAAGATGAAGTGTCTGAAGGGGTAGGAGAAGATGGGCTGGGCAAATCTCTGTAGTGGCTCGGAGATAATTTTGGGCTGTCTCCAATGCGACAGCGTGCTAGTTTGACCAGATGTTGCCACTCTTCCTCCGAGCGCCTATTTCGCAGCTCACGCAGAGCTCTTCTTGCGAGGTCTAGGTTTCCCTGCATATCCTCATCTGCGGCCACGAGCTCTTGTGTCCGGTATGTAGTCAGAAGATGTCTGTGGAGGACGTCGCAGCCAACTAGTGAGGGTGGTCTCCGAAAGCTGTATGTTGGCCTGCTGGGTCTTACATTTTCGGATATCCTTGAGAGCAGGACCCCAACCGTAGTGAGAGACACAATAGAAAAGCCGAAGGCGTTGGAGAACCGACTCACGCTTGTTGGCTGTTACGTGTTTGCGGAGGCGGAACAGGATAAGAAGCTGAGTGACCTCTTCACGGCCCCTTGTTTTGAATGTAGAACTGAAGATGTTTGTTGTCAGATCCCTTATCACTATCGACCAACGTGTCAAGTCCCTAAGTGGTATGCGAGCGGCTGATTCCCTCGGAGGATTCCAAGGTGTTGGTGGCATTTCTGGTTAAAGTGAAAAAGCAACCGGAGATTGTCTTCTTACTGGATAAATAATTTGAGGACGGCATCTAGTTTCCGGAGATCGCCTCCTCGAGGCAGGGACATCCGAGGTTGCTAGCCCCTGGGTTGCTTTGGCTGACTGCTCGAGGCTTCGTAGGGCTCTTAACGCCGGTGCGGGATCTATTAGGTCTGTGTGTACGCAAGTGTAATGGGAGTCTTCCAGATCCTCATGGATTTCTTCGCTCTCTGCGGATGCACTCCGGCACCTTCGGACGTGTCGTACGGATCATCAAGGAACCCTTTGGACATTTCGGACTCTTGAGTCACTCTCACAAAGTAATCAAGAGGTAAGAAAGGCCGAGGAATGAGGAAGGAAAAGTTCTCTCGAATTCTCAATATTATACTTAAAATCATTCATTAGAATTTTCATTACTTCTGCTGCGGAAATCCTACTTATGCTGTTATAAAGAAAAATAGATTCGCAGCCATTTTGATTTTATAGCTTGTTTTGAGCTAAAAGAAGCTTATTTTAATTTAAGTTGTTTGGAATTTGGGTCAAGTTTTTTTAGGTGGGGGTTTGTGGTTGGTTAGTTTTTTTGTTTGTTTTTAAACTAGGTTAGGTTTGGCAGGTTCTTTTGATTTGTTTTTAGTAGGTTATGTAAGTTTTGAGGGTTTTTTTTCAAGTTGGTTCCCAAAACACCCATAAGTAAATCCAAAAAGAAGCCGAAAAGAAGCTTATTCTAGCGAAATTCGTCATCGTGTCCTAAAAAGTTGATCTTTGTGACAGCTGTGATACAACTGTCACAATATTATGGCCGCTTCGATGTTATAATTCATTTTGTCCCCAAACACAGACTAATCCGAAAAGAAAAGTCTTTTAAAAAATACGGTATTATTAAGGCTGAGTTAGATTTAACGCGAAAAATATTTGCCCATTCGGAAACAGATCGAATGTTTCTAACTGAGGGTCCGATAGCTTGATTCTAACTCAGAAAAGAGACCTCTCCGCGTCGGATATATAGTGACAGGCAGACAATGCAGAAATGCTTTGGAAGTGATTTTTCTGCAGAAACTGTAGAGTCATTAATCTGTAGAATTACCGAAGAATTCTTTCTAATTCTCTTGGCTAATAAAAGATTTTTTTGTTTTAAGGTGGCGGAAACAGATCCCGAAAGTCAAACTCAGGAAATGGCAAAATTACTGAATACCAAATCACTAAATTGGGGAAACACAAAAATTTCTCTAACCTAACCTAAGTTAGATAGGTAAGTAAATTATCAATTTGTCTCTCGCATCGTAGATGAGATACCGGGACCGAATAATAAAATTCACATTAAAATCAGAATGACTCGTTGGTGGGCACGAAGGCACCAGGGGTCGTTCTTCGTTATAGGAGGAAGGTGTCCTAGTATTATTGTTTATTTTAAAATCACTAGTACATGAATGACGATCAGATTTTTGTATACCAATTATTGCAGCGAAGTTATAAATGAAAAAAATGGTCATTCATTTGTGAATTGTAAGCAAAGAAAACTGCCTCTATTCATTTGAACACTACTTTAGTACACAAGAACACTAGATAAAGAAAAAGTTAGCGTGGTGTTTGGATCAGAAGTTTAAATACACCTAGAGGTATTGTACAATTTAGTATTTTGTATTCGTTCTCGTCATAAAATTGTTTACCCAATTCGATTATCCATTACGAGAAAAATGAACCGGTGCTTGTATCTATTTACTTCTAATTAATATTTAATCGTATCAGAATTATTATAATCATAAGTAACCTACAGATTTAGATGTATAAAAACACATGCTAAATTTCGGAAAATGTATACATGAAATCATAATGAATTTCCACTAAATCGTTCCAGGCCTTTTTCTGCAGAATTTATGATTATGCAGAACTTTCAAGACTAAGTTAAGAAATCGAATTCGATGCACAAAAGGCGACTTTCTTCATAAGACGCTGGTAGCTTCTATTGTCGGCACATTTCCTCAGAATGGGCAAAAGCGAAGAACATAATGAAGACATAAGAAGGCGTCTTACTGCATTTCGAGACCTCAAAAACGCGTATGGAGAAATATCCAAAGCAACAATTCGAGAAACCATTGATAAGTTTAGAGATGCTGCGATGCTGATAACTTTAAAAATTAGCCTAAATTATCAATGACTTAAATGCATAAAATAAATAATAAAATCAAATTTTAAGCGCAAAAACAACGAGGCTGCATCACGCAGGTCCTCCTGCTAGCATTAGGACCAAGATGATACACAACTGCAGACATTGAGCCCAGGAAGGCGTGCTATGCTCCAGGTTTCAGTTATAGAAGGGGCATTACTCTTGATACACTATCAAACCCCTTGCGGCCTTTTAACATTGTAAGGAAAGTTAAAGTTGCCTCCTACACACCTAAAAACCCTATATATTAAGGTATGGCTGTAGCTAGTGTTATGTTTGAGGAAACGACACTTAAGAGATTCCTACACCAACAAGACTTCCGAGGCTACCCGAACAAAACGAAGCCATATCCTCATAAAACCCACGTTACCGCAAGATTCACGTTTGCAAAGAACGTATTTTAACCCTTAAGAAGAAAGGGTAAATGAAATTAAAATAAAACTATTTGGCCTCAACTGCAAAAGGCACCTTGGCGGAAAGTAGGAGAAGCGCTTTTTCTGAAAAACACCACATCAACCGAAAGCATGGTAGAGGAATCATAATATTTTGAGGTTTGCTCTGTTGCTCATGGTACATAAACACTTTTAGTATTAGATAAACATTTACGAGAGACAAATATCCTGCATTTTGAAAATAAAGCTTTCTACGATCAGTAAGAAAACTGAAATTGTATAGGCATTTTTAGTTTTAACAAAACATACAACCAAGGAAGGGAAAAATTAGTTTGAAGATTCGAAAGTGAATATTGTGAAATGTCGCGTCCAACAAAGAAACCCCCAAATTTAGACTGCATCGGATAAAACTAGTGCGTGGCCTGTAACATATGTAAATAAAAAATGGCCCTAAATTAAAAATTACAGTTAAATATTAAATCATAAATTATTTACTTATATAGTAAGGCAATTAAATATTTTATTTGTTATAGAGACAGATAATACGGTAAATAAATGTCTAACATGTCCTTTATGGTATTGCATACATACATATGAATATCAGTTTTCAAATGTCAAAAAATAGTAAAACTACAATTCATATGTTACACTTTTAGATTGAACTTGAGCAATTTTGTTTATGATGCACAGAATGTCTATTTTACTTAAAAGTTCAAGTTCAATGGTTGATATCGTGCAGTATGTTTTATCCTCTGGTTTTCTTTAGTTATTTTATAATCCTTTTCAGTTTTGTAAACGAGCGTTCTCTATTACATTTGCAAAACAGGCGCCAGGGTCAGTTATCAATGGCATAATTATAAGAAAACAACGTCTTGTTTGGCGCCATTATGAGAAACGAGATCAATTTTCGGCAGTTCAGTAAACTACACAAATTATTCATCGGAACTTTCTTCCAGATAGGATTTGATGATCTTTTTACATTTTATTCCGATGTAAACGACTGTAACTGATGAAGGAATCCAAATACACCATTCACCTTTTGATAAGGCTCCTGATCTATTTCATCACTTCACTGATAATATGATCCAGTATGGTGGATCCAATCGGGTTGATGAATTGCTCACATGTAGTTTTAGAGAGGTATGATCTATGTCCCTTTTCTCTGTTTGCAGGATTATTCATTTACTCTGCCAGAAAATTGGCAAGTAATTATAAGAAATCCGACTAATTTTTATCATGAAAAGAGCCAACAGTTTATCACTAGCGTGAAATGAAAGTCTTATAGCTGAAAAAAAAACCATTACAACTAGAATTCTTCGCTCTAGATGTGTGCGCCAATACTTTTGTCCAGCCTTCATTTTTTCCCCATTGAGAGTGAAATTTAAGCTTATCCATGTGAGAATTTTCTTCACGTTGACTTAATAAATTGCCTTCTTTTTTCCAGTCTTTAGAACCTTCTTCACTTAACTTTGATGAACATCAAGTCATAAGCTTAAATGTGAAACAAAATTGTCTCCCTCTTCTTTCTGGATACCATAACTATTTCATGCATATTGCTTTTCTGTAGATTTATAAACATAAGTGAAATTAGACTTCTGAAAGTTTCAAGGCTTTTTATATTGTTATGCAAATGCATGAATGAAGAGAAGTCACATCTAGTCAGTTGATATTCATCACATCCATTGGTTTTTCAAATTCACGATTACAATCCCCCTAGATTCTTGGCCATTCACCAATATCATCAGACTACTTGTTCTATCTCATAAATTGGATACTGGTTGTTGCTCTATGAAGCTGTATGTCTCATTCGTACTACTTGTACGTATATTTCCAGCCTCGGCTGTTATTTTATCATCATAAAGATCAAAATATTCTGTCAACTCGCGACTCTAATATCACAATTCGGTCTATTCTTTCTTTTTCTCCATCCGCTTTAAGTTTTGAACTATCAGAACCATAATGACCTTCCTGGTTATATTTTTTATTACTACCTGCAAAGAAAAGAAAAATATATACATCTAAAACAAATATTTTATGTAAATAAACATGTGACTGGCAGGAAATATATCTATGATTTGGAAGCCAAGGCTATATCAACAGTTTCAAATCTAAGTGCGCGGCATCAACAAAGACCAGTGAACAATGAAAGGTTTATGTGCCTGTTACTGGTATGAGCGGGGGAAAATCACACGCCTTAAAAAACAATTAGGAAGAGCTCTCACTAGCCTGGTGGATAGGGCGGACATAATAAAACTTTCATCGGCATCACGACCGGGCCACCCTTTTGCCAATACCTTCACGGGGGTAAGAAGCTCCACTCGCCTCATCGTTCAAAAACAGTACTTGAAAATTATTTTAAGGAGTTTTCTAAGAACGAGTATTTTTAAGTTTATTTTTTAACTCATTTACAAAACAAAGTTTTGCTAAATTAAGTTATACACATTGCTTTAGTTATTTAGTTGGATCCCCTTTGCTAAAAGAAGTTTCTTGATACGTCGTGGCATTACACCAATATCGGATTTACCGGATAATTTATACTAAAAGAAACCAAACATGCATTAGCCGCTCTATAAGTTGACTTTTGTTTATTATTGGTACTTTGTGTATTTCATTTTTTGAGTTCATCCCAATAGCTTTCAATGGGATTCACATCTGGTGAATTTTAGGTCAAAGGCAGTAAGTAAACTTTGTTTTGAATTTACCATGCTTTGACATTTTCGGCTGTATGGTTGGGACAGTCCTGTTGAAAAAGATATGATCTTTATCCATACATTTCTCTCATTCTGCGTATGTATTTATCTTGGTTCATGGCACAATCACTAATATAAAGGTGACTCTGAAATACCTCCCCACACCTACCTTCCACATACCAGGAATTTTTATAGGAAGTTCACGGTTTTCTTCACATATTCTGGCATAAATAGTTCTCCCTCTGGAACCTGGAAATGATCATCAAGTACTTGGATGGAGGACTCATTTGCAAAACACCTCTTTAAGCAAACTGAAGCAGGAAACTATTAGTAATCAATACAAGAAGGGTAAATAAACTTGGTGTCACCAATTTGTTTGCTACTTGAAATTTGGCAAGAGGCATTATTTTATGTGTAGATGTAGTTGAATACTAGCAAATTTCATATGATGTTATTGAATGGCTAAAATTTACTTCAGTAATCTGGAGTCCAATGAGCGTGTTACTTTGCACATTCACAGCGGAATTGCGTTATGGTCTTCATAAACTCGGTTTCATCCTAAGACGACATTTTATATGCAAAAGAGACAAGTTCCAAAAGCGTGTTATTCACTATTCTTGGGCCCAGATTCACTTCTTCAGCCAAAAAGCTTGTAATATTTTTGCATGAGGGTCTTATGATCTGAAAAGACAGATTTACTATCTTTTTATCCATTCTTGGGGTAGCATTTTTTTCTATCACATTTTCCTATCTTTATTTAATTCAAATCTAAACAAAGTCGGTAAATATTGTTTTTTGGCAATTACTTTTTAGCTCATACTTGTTTACTTCAATAAAACTTTGATCTGTCAAACTTCTCTCGGACTTAAATTTGTAATTCCTTTCCATTTCCAATAATGTATAAAATAGGCCTCAAATAAAATTGAAAATAGGAAATAATTACTTATATATACAAATTATTGTTGTCAACTATCACAGATAAATATCATACACCCTCATTACACAAAGTCATTAGCGGCACTGGCGGTCCAAAATCGAGACTAATTCAAATAGATGCACCAAAACCTGTCAGTGTTGCCACAAAGAGGTTTCTTTTTCATCAAAACCCAAAAGAAATATTTAGATTTAGCTAAATAAAAATTAACTTTGTGTATGTATGTGTGTGTGTGTGTTTACCCCAACCAGCGATCGTGGAACCCTCAATGAAAAATCAAAAATAATTTTTCTAGTAGTGTAGCCAATCAAGACACCGCTATCATTCCTTCCCGCTACTTAGAGCATAAAATACCAACTATCTTCCGTTTCGAAATCCTGCCGATGGGATTCTCATATCGACATAGCCCTGGCGTGAAACGGGTACCCTCTCCTCTTGGGGTAAAATAAACACACACATAATACGACTCGGACACCCCTTCCCACAATGAGGACATACTCCTGGTGTTTTGTGGCTCACCAGTGATTGACATTCTGATCTTTATATAGATTTCAATATCCGGTCGGAAGATCTCGTCCATGATGCGCGGGACGAATGCCACAACTTACCTGAAACCAAATATCAGCAGTTACCTCAAGATTATTTGCTTCTTACAACTGAATTCATTCGGAAAATACAGAAACTGAACCACACAGTCTAATCCAAACACATACATATGTTTCTCACATAATTCAAGATTCTAAATTCAGGAAAAACATGAATCATGAACTTTGTAGCTCCACATAAAACGGATGAAAAATCGATCTTCACAACAGTAACCAAACTCAGACCACTCTCCTAAACCACATCTCCGAAACCACATATACCTAAACTAAGCAAAGTTAAATTTGAACCAGAAAATTTATTCCCCTTATTTTATTTTTGAGGCCAAGGGGGAAATGTACCCCAATTCTTCCTTTTTTTCACAACCATAGCCGGGAGTAGTTAACGGAATATATAATATAAAATGTGATTATATTCTGGTAAGACAACTATAACAAGAGTGAAAAGGGACTATGAGGAAATGCTATTATATAAGGTAATCAGAGTACGTAAATTAAATGGTTGCTCATGAGTGTGGTAGTCTAATACTCGAGTTTAAAAATTAGTAGGCTAATTTAAGTATTAGGTTATGGACTAAAGAAACTTGATACATATGAGGCTATTATTATCTCTTAGACCAGGGGTCCCCAACCCGCAGCCCGTGGCCCACATGCGGCCCGCGAGGCAATTCCGTTCAACCCGCCGCCACTTCTCAAAATTTACATTGAGTGTGGCCGCCAGATCATTACTGGGCCATCGGTGCGGCCCTCCAGCAGTACAAAAGTGTGTTGAAACATCTTTTAGGTTAAGTTAGGTTAATTGTGCTGAGAAATGTCACCAGGTGTCTCGAAAATCCTTTAAACTTTCGGCTCTGTAAAATATGTCTTTCAGCGGGTTTATTTTATTGGTGCGGCTCTCGGGCCTTCTCGGAGTTGTCGATGCAGCCTGCGGTACTCTGCGGGTTGGGGACCCCTGTCTTAGAGGTTGAAAATGTTTTATATACCTTAAGATCATCCTAGAATGAGCCACTTATCAGTGGTAAATATACTTCGTGGAGAAATGAGAGAATTGCGGCAATTGCTCAAGTAGGAAGTCAAGAGTTTTTATCCTTCGTTATGAAGCTATGTAAACAAATGGTGTCGAGGAGTCCGAGATGAGCAAAAGTGATACAGCTTATAACATAAATATTTAACTACTTCTAATATCATAATAAACTCACAAAAACAAGAGACAGTCAATTCTAAGGACATATTTGAAGATATTCAACGACCTCAATATAATTTTAACTGAAATGATGAATAACTAAAAATGCAGCTTTTGTAACATCTACAAAATATCGTTTCGAGATCATGAAATGCCGATTTCACCAGACAACTTGCAGGCATTTAGTGCGAGGCTCTTGGAAATGCGGAGCCCTGTAGCATTTATGTTACCTTTGGTACTCGGTCAATCTAGTAAATAATTATAAGACAGGCAGCAGTGACTTGTTTTGAAACGTACGCTATGAACTGCACGCAGGCATATAACGTCGGTATTTAAGTTCCATTGAGTAGAAATGAAAATATGAATTAAAAAATAAGTGTAAAATGGAAATTCAATTTTTAAAAAGTAGTTTAGTCCAGTTTCTGAAGAGATATTTAGGACTATGGGCTGGGAACAAGAAAGAATGGGAGATATTTAAGCCATCAACGTTTTACTGACTTATTTGCCTTAGTCCTCAAGACACTCATCTATTCCGAGTTAATTTTGCATTCGGAATTAAAAATTTACATTTTAATGACATAAATAGTCCAAAATAACTTTTGAATATTTTGAATTTAAATTTCATAACACGTACAAAACATGTTTACCTAAAGGATGAAGCTAAAATAACTCTTAGTAGCAGAACGGAAAAGGAATTTAGTAAATAAGAATAGGTTGAAGGGCGGTAGGAAAGCCCAGGTGGATATTGATAATAATTATACCTTTGCTTCAAATCTAAAGTACGTGCAACAGTAAAATGTCAACAATGAAAACAGAAAGTACTCATACACTGAGTTCAACTCAGAGAAATATTGAATGCCACCAGTTGAAACCATACAAAAAACTAAAGAAACTCATTGTTAACAACCCAAGTCCAAGTGGCAAATGTGATGAAATTAACGCTCTGGAATATATATGGGCGCGACACAATGCAAGATGAAATGAATAAAGAAATCTCGATAACATCTAAACACTGCTGTAGAGGCCAATCAACAATAGCAATTCGATCTGCTTTTTAATAATCACTTTATAATATTTTAAGGCTAACCACTAAGTAAATAATAAGAAATTAGTTATGCAATACATATTCGTTGTTTGCTGCTTATTCAATAAAATCATATACACAAATGTGATGATTTTTTTACTCAGATCATGAACAGAAGTGTGACGTTAAAATTACTAGTACCAAAGTAAACTTCTGAACTTTTTAGTAGTTTCATGTTTTGAAAAGCCAAATTTTATATTCATTGATCGAACTTGGCTACCCTTCAGTTACAAAAGGGGTTCATTCTCTCGCTATTTTAGTTTTTTTGTGTGGAGTTATTCGATGATGTTTGCCTGAATTGAATGTGTGTGATGACGGCTTGTATGTGGCATCGATGATATTTGCCTGAATTGGATGTGTGTGATGACGGCTTGTCTGTGGCGTCGATGATGCTTGCCTGAATTGGAAGTGTGTGATGACGGCTTGTCTGTGACGTCGATGATGTTTGCCTGAATTGGATGTGTGTGATGAAGGCTTGTCTGTCACGTCGATTATGTTTGCCTGAAATGGATGTGTGTGATGACGGTTTGTCTGTGAAGTCGATGATGTTTGCCTAAATTGGATGTGTGTGATGACGGCTTGCATGTGACGTCGATCAGCATCGATGGCAGATGGGTGGCAATAGCACCTGTGCGAAATCTTTAAATCGTCACATCTAATTGCGTAATTGAGTTCTGCACTTTTTTGTTAGCATTTATTGCTTTTGTCTTTATTTTTTAAGATAATTTTAGGAGCTGGATACCTATAAAGGCAGCAGATGGATTTTACCTCAAAGTTAGTTGAACATCTTAGAAAGCTTGAAGGTTTCTTCATCCTTCTTTTTATCTTTGCCAAATGTTCGTCACACCTTTCTGTGACAATGGATTCGAAGGGAAAAGACGCAGTGTGCTTGCTGGTTCACTCAAGCATGATATGGCATTCAATTACGGCGAATATTTACTCCATATTACGAACTAAAGTTACGCACATTAGGGGTAATCGCAAGGGTCTGCCGCATCGGAACCAATGGTAAGCCTTTGTGATGATGGTTTTCTCCAGACAAAACTCCAAAGAAATTGACTGTTGTGCAAAAGAAAAGGAGAAAATGTAAACCTTCAAAACTTGTATTTTAAAAACTTTAAATTATTTTTGTTTATTCTTTATATTAAATAAAAATTGTACTTCTCATATTAGGACACCCTGGATATAAAAAAAACCTGTTAGGTAATTTTCGATCTAATGAGACTCTAAAAATAGTCTGATTCTTGGCTAAAAAAAAGATCTGAAAGTGTCAGAAACATCAAATTATCGAGTTTATCCGATACTGCGAAGAGACATCGAACCATGTAGATTTCTCTCAAGAAAACATAATTTACACCTCCGCATCTCTTGAAAAAATTCATTAATTTGCATCTCGCGTTGCGTGAAAATTAGCGTGACTTGGTGCGTTGCAATTTTTTCTCGATTGTTACCCGATATTAAATAAAAAAAATTACAAAATGCTTTTGTCTTAATTTAAGATACAACTCCGTCGTCCGCCTAGGGAGGAGTATTATTCCGAAAAAAATCTGCGCGAGGTTTATCAAACCGGAACGTTTCCTCCTTTACCGATCTTTCACACACTTACTAACTCTTGTGGTCGTTGTTAAAGAAAAGTAGACGGGAGTTGAAAAATTGGAAACGTTTTGCATCTTCGTTAAATGAGTCACTCTACAGAGCATTCTTGAGTGCACCTAGATAACATCAGCGTATTAAAATTTACAAAGCAATGCCTAATTATAACAAAACTCATAATATTAAACATAAAAAAACGCATTGAATAAAAATTAGTACATTTTCTGAGGAGAAAACTTTAAAAAGTGTGGGTTTCAACCCTTTATACTAAGTCTAATTACAAAGAGAAGGAAAATATGGTGAATTAAGATTTAATTTTCTTTAGGTAAAACTCATTGTTCGTTCTTATCTTTGTTTCTTTCCTCTTAACTTATTATATATATATATATATATATATATATATATATATATATATATATGCACACCCATTTGCCCATTTGTAAAGGTCTAATCGTTATTGTAATGGGAAATGGGGAGGCGTCCGTGTACCTAAAGGGTGGAACCCAGGCACGGTCAAAAGCCCCAATAAATAGAATTATTGGTCCAAATTGCAATGAAAGTTAAAATATATTGATTTACTTATTATATAAATGGCTTCTAACCTTTGTGGTTCTAGCGGTCTGGGTCTCGATGAGACGGAAGGTTAAGAAGGTATTTTGTATTCCTGGTTCCTTTGATTTATGACAAGGGAAGCATCAATCAAACATATATACATCCATATTATATGGCAATGAATGGAGAAAAGAGTTAGAATTAAATTAAAGTTATTCTTTAGTAATAAGACGGCTCCGTCGGAAATTCTTGACCTCTAAATACAGCCTCGGAACGGACTGAAATGATGAGAGATGGGCCTCGCTCTGCCGCGATTCTGCACCAATCTTATATTGGTATCAAAGATGGTCGCACACACACACGAATACATACACAAGATACAGGAAAATACGCACGGCTAAAATACACATTGACTCATACATGTAAAAGAGATATATTCAAATTCACATTGAAACATAGAGTCACACAACTGCACGCAAACACATCCAAGTACATCTAAGCCAATCCAAGTAAATTGGGGCTTGCCAAAATACACACGGAAGCAACAAGTACATGCATATACACACGAGTACATTTGTGGCACGATCACAAATAGAGACACATCCATTTAACCACGAACGCATACAGATGCACATGGATACATTCAAGTACTCACAGGTTCTTTAGTCTCCAAACTTTTTGCCATGACTGTATTGGAGACATACATGCAAACGTACACCAACATATTCATAGACCAAGGAATAAGAAGAAGGTCAGGTATCCGAATTCCAAAGATTTTAGAGCTAAATTTCGCCAACTCCACTGTAAATACAGTGAGTAGTAAGGGTGTTCAAAAACATCCAGGAACAAGTATGTATAAAGGAAGTAGGTACTCTTAAGTGCGAACTTGAATCCTCTCGAGGAGCAAGTTGGTCAAGGGAATAGATTTCGCTGATGTCAGCCTTTTCTGTAAATCTCTGAACTGGGGCACTGTAAGATGGTCGAGAATACAGGGTGGTTCAAAGCTTCCTAAAGAATAGATGGCGTTACACGATTTTTGAACACTTCTTTAATAGTATTGATGGCTGCTTTCGCTATTGTTTACAAGTAAAAACAGTTGATTTAAGAATACATATCGCTTCATTCTATATGGAAAACTTCGAGATTATTGGTCTTGACTCATAATGCCAAATTATTCTGACGAATATCCGAGATAATACGTTTATCTCACATTTTCGTCACCTATATCAAAATAGGAAACATTTCTAATTCCATTTTTGAGTAGCTGCAGTCACTCTTTCTATTGCAATTTATTGCGTTTATATTTGAGCATTTCACTAATTTGTTTGTTCCTCACAACAGTTTAATTTTATTCCCTGCAAAGTTTACCTCTATGAAAATCTTTTCTGGCTAAAACCATAAAGTCGTCTAAGTATTCATTAATCCAAGAGAGAATAATTCCATAGGGGGCGTTATTCAGTCGTTCATTTTTGGAAAACCTAGAATAATTGTATCATATTCAACATGGGTTGTCAAACATCAAAGGAAGGAGTAAAGAAAAAAAATAATAAAATGATCGCATTGGAGTTATATCTAGATTCACACCGCCTATTCCGCGTGTTTCTGAGATCGAGAGACGAGGCGCTCTACTAACTCGGCCATCCATGCATCTTAAAAAGACCCAATATATTCCAAGCTTTTAAACCAGTCGTTTTTTCGCTCTTTTTAATATATCCATTAAAACTGTTAGCAAGCTCAGGGTACAGACAAACCCCTTTAGGAAAATGGGTAGGCCTACCTGCCTAATATATATTCACTAATTGTTTGTTTCCTTTGCTTTCTAAACAAGTGAATATTGAACTGTTAATGAATCATTTGCTTTTATTGAATGCTTTATCGTTTATTTAAATGTTTTTTGTGGCATCAATGGAATGTCAAGAAATTCATATTATTGCAGGATTTAGATTCCATGTAAATAGACCCAGAGCGTTATTAACATTAACTTGGATTTACTTTATCCTTCCTAAAAAGTTTTTCGACCGGGTTTGTGAGGAGAGAAAATACTCACAAAGGACATTTTACTCCGAGACCTATTTCGATCGTGGCACGTCATCTTCAGGGAATTTGCAGATTTACGGGATGTTACACTATATACACATATAGAGACCTTTGTGGACATAAGCGCTTATGTCCACAAAAACATCTATAATGCGAAGATTCCTTGTACGTTTGAACTTTATTTCGAGTGCTTTATCAATGAAAACGAAAGCACAGACAAATGCAGTATAAATATAAGCCAGACACAGAGGAGAGGGAACGCTCACACTAGACAATAAACCAATTATACAAAATAAGATCATTAAGACAGGTAAACTTAAAAGACTGAGAGGGTTCACAGAAGATTAAGATATCACCTAAACAAATTAGGAGTAAATAAGTACATTTGTACTAGAAAGTGACAAAATAAACATACAGGTACATAAATAGATGCAAACAATACAAGTATTTTTTTAAGGTAAATATATATAATCAATTGCAAGTTAAAAGTTTCGATATTGAAATGTGAATGCAATTTAAAATATAACTATCGAGTTTAAACAATCCAGGGCTTAAATTGAAAATTGGGAACTTACTAATAAATGTCGATTCTATGATATTACGTGCAATAGTATTTTTGCGCTATGACAAATGATTTTGGCTGAATACCAATTAATATTATTATTTCCAAATTATGACCTCTGTTATTAGTGTTCCCATAGTCAGCTGTTCGGTATCTGGCGATGAGGTCTTTCCCAAGGAATATCATCCGGCCGTGCCCGAACAAAGTGTAGAAATTGTTGAGGGGCGGGTACGCCCTTCGAGGTGGTTGGTAGGCCGCCGCTATCACGAGACTGCCCACTAATGTGTGCAGTTCTACTGCCACAAAGGACTCGTCCAGTTCCCGATGACGTTCTAACGAGAGATTCCTTTTGATTGCGACGGCAGCACCGTCAAACCTCTCTTGAGCTACAGGTAGCTACAAGGAAAAGAAGTACCCTAGGAGACCTTACGGTCCATTCAAAGAGGGTAGCTTTGGGCTAACAGTTGAGCAGGCACAGTTCTGCAAACCGACTTAAGTGCCCAAACGGCCACTTTTCAAGACTTTTTCCAGTCTTGACTTGAATTAATCAACAGAATTGTTGTTTACAACCTCCACCGAAAGTGCGTTCCAGCTACCGCAAATGCTGTATGAGAAAGGTTTACCACACATATCATGGTTGTAACGCTTCAGTTCAAGTTTGTAGCCGTGATTTCTCGTTCTGCAATCACTAAGTTGTTAAATATCCGTGTAGTCTACATTATCGAAGACTCGAAGTATTTTAAACACTTCGATGAGCTGACCACGCAGTTTCCGGGTTTCCAACGAGAACAGATCTAATTCCCTTAATCTATCATCGTAACCTTTGTGTCTGATAGAGGAAATCAGTTTGGTTACCCTGGCTTGCACACGTTCCAATCTCGCAATATCCATTCGAAACGAAAGGCCTCCAAAATTGTCCGGCATACTACAGGTGCGGTCGGAAAAGTGAGTTGTACAAACACAGTACTATCTTCTTGTCTAGGTATCTTCACTTTACAGGATGTTGTGACGATAGGGTGCTCTGTGATTAGGGTGATGTCGGGGTCGAGTACACGAAATATGTTGCCATATGCGTTAGCTTCCACCCCTCTCAGCCATTGACGTTGAGTGTGTCGATGCTTAACCTGTTGTTTGGGTTTTCCATTCTTTTTTTCTGGATTCTAGTGTTTCTTGGTAGAAGGGCGCTTTTGCCCGTATCTCTTTTTCTTAAATTCTGTCATCGTGAGTTCTTAGAATGTTTCACGGCAGAAGGTAACATTTTGGTTGATAAGCGCTTCCTCGACAGTTTGTTCGTCGCATTGTACGTCATCCTCCCAATTATAGTATCATTTTCTGATGCCAACGAAGATTGTGTTTGCATCCATGTCCTTTGGGAAGGGGCCCTGCTCAGATGCTTATACTGAGAGGTTGATCTCATCTGCATCAAGCGATCTCTTAGACTCCCTCTTTCCTTTCACCTAGCGATCTTCCTTGGTTGTGACCTTTGTGTCTGAGGAGTCCGAGGAGTATGTGGAATCTAAAGATTCCTCTTCTTAAATCGACTTTCGGTTTTTCTTGGTTTGTTTGGGAAGATTTGCCGTTTTGGCAGCAGCCTCCTTTTCTTTTCTTGACTCTATTCTCGAATCCGGTCTTCTGATCACCACTTTTGGTTTAGATTTTAGTCTCACCTCTGCTTGCGCCTCTTCATGTTTTGGGTTTGGGACTATTTGCAGTTAAAGGACATCCCATGATGAGGGTTGTCCGAGAACCACATCTCGCTTATGCCGTTCTTCCCAAGCATCTGGTTCAGTTTTTTCGCAAACGTCCCTGGCGGCGTCAAGTTTCTGACGTGCACGTATAGAATACAAGTCAATATTTTAGTTAAGTTTTTATTTTGTATTTTAAGATATGTATTTTTTATTTTCCATGTCGGTGTATGCCGCCTCGGCGGCCTGTGCGTATGTTGCGTTCGCTTTCCTAGCTTCTTCCTGTTTGCTTTGTAGCATCTTCTTCTAAATTAATTCATTTTTAATGGGGCAGGCCATTGCCATAGAACGATGGCCTTGCCCATAGTTTTCTCACTTCTCACGGGGCTCTTGCAGTCTTTCAAGTAGTGTCCTGGTTCGCTGGATTTAGAACAAATCTCTTGGGGCGCTTGACAGTCTCTGATTACGTGAGTCTCCATTTTATAACAGCGGAAGCAGAATTGAATAGGGTGAAATTCCTCCCTATCAATCTGTTTCAGCTTATCTTTGCGTTAAAAAATAGGAGTTCGAGCCCCTTCGCTTTCTTAGCCATAGATGCGTCGCTGAAGATGATCTTGAACACATGGTTGTAGTCTGTATTTTCTCTTTTGTTTCTAAATTTGATTATTTCGGTAACCTTTGCCCATTTCTGATTTTTTACTATCTCTTCCTTCATCTCTTCCTTGGAATGTTCCCCGATCCAAGGAATCAACCTTCGGCAGATAACGCTCCTGTGCGTCTGGGTCTGCGGGGGGGATGGTGGGCTGCAGGCTGATCTTACGTAACACTTCGACTGCCTTTCCTTTGGTCATTACCACGACATCTTTTCTCCTTTTTGCATATCGCGACGTAACCAGTGGGGACCTCGAGTAGCCTGATCATGTCAATTTTTAGTCGCCCAAAAACAACTTCATATGTATTTTTCCTGATCGGTCTGCTTTGATCACTAATAGTTCGCAGTGGGATCCGGGTGGTCATATTTTGATCCATTTTAGCCGAGAGGGGCCTCTTGGGGCGGGTAACCACCGTAGGGTCGCTCCTTCATCGTAGTATTTAGCTAGTTCTTCCTTCGAATCCTTGTGCTCTCTTCCGTGGGTCCCAATTCTTTTCTTTGTTAGTAGAGCACTTGAGGGGAGCAGCCTTCTCTTGTTGTAAATGAGCTTCCATGAGCTGCACTGCTGGATGGGTTGATAAAATTATGATGGGTGAACTCGGGTGGGGAGGGGGGGCGCTCACGAGGTGTGATTGTTTGGCGGACTTTTTGTTGGTTAGCACGGAATCAACCATCGCTAACCAGGGGTGCCGCCCCTCGAAGGTATGGGTATCAGAACTGCATCCGGCATGCATAGAGACGGGTGTGACTTCCCTTTATGGTCGTCACTGGGCTCCTGGGGGAGAGGAGGCCCATCCCTAGAAGTTGCATTCTTGCCCCTTGTCCGGGTGTCTTTGACGCCGAGTTCCACAGTGCGCTACTCTTCAAACCTGATTTCCTTGACGCCCCCAATTATGTCTATTATAGAGAATAGCATAATTGGGATGAAGCTAGATGAATGGCAGTTCATTTCACTTCAACTCCCTTTCCCGGTGAGGAGGGTGCAGAGTAAGATTAGTTGGACATAAGTCGAATAATCAGGGCTAAATCAAATTCTATTTCTTAAAATCAGCGTAGGAAAAAGTTAATAAAAAATCAGATTCTTAGGGGAAGGGGGGGCTCCTTCATCGGCGATGAGTTCTTCTGAATAAGCGTAAATTTTCCAAGTCCATCTGACAAATCTCCTGATGCTCTTAGGATAACGCTATTCTATTTATACTCTCTTGGCTGACACTTGGCCAGAATACTCTATGAGTTTGTGAATTCACCATCTGGGTGACCCCCCAAAACGGACCCGCACGCACTTTTTGTGATATATCCTTCATTCATTCAATAATCACCTTTACTTTGCAAGACATGACAGAAGCAACGCCTCTAAACACAACTAGGTCTCAATGGGAGCTCCAGCAAAGAATATACTGCGTCAAACATTACTACAAGACAGGCTCGTTCAAGAGAGTGCAGGACACTTTCGTGCATTAGTTCGAATGTAAAAAAGCCCCATCTAAGAGCAGAATTCAGGACTAGGTTGACCAATTCGAGAACTATGGGACAGTGGAGAACCTCAATGCAGTCAATGACAACCGTCCATTCCATTCGAGACGCCCCAGGAAGCGTACAGCTGAGTTGGTGGTCGAGACCATAAGAGAGTCAGTTGACCAGAGTCCAAAACGCTCTATACGCAACCGAAGTCAGTCCCTTGGTATATCCCATGAGGCTTGCAGGAGAGTGCTAGTAATGGTTGTAAAGACCTACCCATACAGGATATAGAGGAAGCAGACCCTTACAGCCTCAGACAAGGAGCAGAGAAAGGTCATGGCAGTCAAGATACTGGAGAAGACTCTGGAGACCCCAACTTTCCTTAACCTCCTTTAGACCTCAGATGAAACTTCCTTTCATCTTTGTCGTAGTATGACTCCCTATTTGTTCTAAGAGTGCAAAGTGTGTAATATATTGATATTATAATAATATCTTAAAGAATACAGCCGCTGGAAACACGTAAGGATATAGAGAAACGCACAGTAATTCCCAAAATAAACTTA
The DNA here is from genome assembly GCA_963969495.1 of Ceratothoa steindachneri. Taxonomy (NCBI): domain Eukaryota; kingdom Metazoa; phylum Arthropoda; class Malacostraca; order Isopoda; family Cymothoidae; genus Ceratothoa; species Ceratothoa steindachneri. The sequence continues at coordinate 221,783,785 of OZ018317.1, forward strand.
TATTTTAACTTTAACAATTGAATACACAACATTTAAACATTATCTACAGTAATACTCTTAATATTATCATAAATAAGAATTAATTCAATTAGTATGACCCTCTAAAATTGGTTAATTTCGCTACACACCTCAATAATATAAGATTTAGGCATACGGACTCAACTGGAGTTTAAATCCCTCAGGAATGTTATTGTCTCACGACGCGTGCCGCCTGGCCAGAGGTAGGTGGGCAGGATCACGAGGTCATTTTGGCGACGGTAGAAGCTGGGGGGTCCACACGGTATTCCGGGGGGGGGGGGTTCTTCAAGGACGAGAACAATTACAGTGCTTTATGCGGCACCAAGGTAGTCGTGGTCTCTCTGGCAAAAGGGAGTCGAACTTGGTTCTTAAACCAAGTAAACTTAGAGTGCGGTGTGACCACCGAGTAACGAGCTTGAGGGGGAGCTTTTCTCCTTCGTTACTCAATTTATTATGGACGAGGACTGAACTCAGGGAGGGTCTTCTTCAAGGGCGAGGATCAATGAGGGGGGTTTCTCTGACGAGAATAAGTTACTTAATGTTCGGTTTGGTAACCAGGAACTAGCTCGAAGATGAGCTTCTTCTTAGTTCCAGTCTTCTTCAAGGGCGAGTATAATGGAGGGGGATTTCTCTGACGAGAATAAGTTAAACTTGGTTCCTCAACCAAGTTAACTTATGAGTTTGGTGTGGCCACCGAGTAACGGGCTCAAGGGGGAGCCTTTACCTTCTTCTTTTCTTAATTCCTCAAGGACGAGGAATACCCCTGGTGTTTAAGATGCACCAGGATATGAGGAGTCTTTCTGACGAGAGTAAGTTGAACTTAACAAAGTTAACTTATCGTTTGGTTTGATATCCAGGGACTAGCTCGAGGATGAGCTGCTTCTTAGCCCCTTAAGGTAGGTTTTCCTGCCTCTCTTGCAGGGTACTTCTTGGTCTTGCGAGCCAAATAATCTACCTCTCCAGTCTCGGTATCCCGATCTTAATTCGGGGACTTCGTCACCTAGAGACTGATGTATACTACCTCGATTTTCCTCAATGTTCCTTATTTATTAGTTGTCACCCCACTGGGAGAGTGCTAAGAGGGGGGGAGGCTTGATGGCGGGCCCAGGAGGGTTCTTATGCCAAACGGTTTTTCCCACCAAGTCTTACATCGGCTCCTCATTAGCCTTCGAGCTTGGGAGAAACACGTCTCCAATTTCTTATTTGACGTGAAATTGAATCTCACTCTCCTGGGGAAGATCTTGCATTTTAACCTTAAGTCTTTCATAGCACCGAGTGGTGCGGCGCTGCGGTTACGCGCTTGCCCCGACGGTGCCTGTGGCCGGATGTCCTTGCGGTAACCGCCTCGTGACTCTACCACGAGAGAAGGGGGAGGGACGATTCCCCTACAATCTTGAAGGAAAGATAAACTCGAAGACAAATATCTTCTGTGGACCTCCAAACCAAATGAGGTGGCTACCAAGCACTTACACTCCCCTAACTGCACGGTATGAACTACAATCTCAGCAAGAGGCATCATCAAACCATTCTTCTTTGAGGAATCTGGCGCGACAGTGACAGTTACCAAGTAGCGGTATGTTGATGTCCTCAAAACCTTCAAGATGGAGCTGCAGACCCTGTTCCCGTCGCTTATGGGGAAGTTCTGGATCCAGCAAGATGGAGCAACCTCTCACGCCTCACACCTATCACGAGATTGGTTGAATGAGAACTTTGGTGGCTGTGTGATCAGTCTCAAACTGATTTTGATGGTCACCTCAAAGCCCAGACCTTAGCCCTCAGATTTATTTCTCTGAGGCTACCTTAAAGACAGGGTCTACCGTGTACGCAGGGAGACCCAGGGCCATCACGGAACTCAAGGAAGGCATCAAGGATAAGATCAGAGCCATTAGTCGGTCGGTTTATAAGACGTCATGGACAACTTTGTCCTGCGCCTCGAGGAATGCACATAGTTAAATGGAGGTCATTTTAAACACGTGCTATAGAATAAAGAAGAAAAGTCCAAAGACTCTCACGTTTTGATATGATGTTTTTGAATACAATAAACTAGTTAACACCGAAGTTTCATTCAATCCTTGCAGAAAATTAAGAAATGACGCTTATCGAAAGTTGGAGCCCGTTTTCATTAGGGTGACCCTGTATAAGAGATTCGCAAGTCTTGTTGGTCTCACTCCGGGAGATGCATTAGTAAAGGAGGAAAGGTCTTGGAGAAGACCGTGTGATCAATTTTGGGAGCAAGAAGAGCGCTTGTCAGGGCGAAACTCGAAGCTACATTCAGGCATTCTTTGGACGCACTGAATGCATCCTCTGTCATTCTCCTCCTTCTGGCATCTATGGTGGCCAAAAACTACCCTTGCCCCTTTCGAATCGATTTGGTGGTCTGAATCCCTTAGATGCTGTGCGAGGGAGTGAAAAATCTACCCGCTAGAATGTCGAGTTTATGCTCTCTAATTTTGGTCCCCATGCTCTTCCTACAAAGCACAATGACCCTTAGTCATTTTCCTACGCTATTGGCCTTTCATATTGATGGGCTGCTCTGTGCTCTACTATGTAGTGCCTGGTAGAAGCCGTTAACCAAGCAAACTCCTTCTCAAACGCCCTCCATGAACACCTACCCTGCACTTTAAACTGCTGGCTCAATGATCCTGGTGGTTGAAGAGCGGCTAACTATGCATGTTTAACGTTCTTGTTTTAGCGGACCACATAAGTTATTTTTCATCTCTATTCGGACAAATCATTTCAAATATCAAATTCTAAAATTTAGATTCTCTGCAAAATTACGCTTAATTTTTAAATAAATTACCTAGATTGGACCTTCATCCTCCACACACAAACATCTACTCTCTACTTTACACTTCACGAGTAAAAAAACAAAGAAGTTTCTTTTTAATAATCTTTTCCTATGAGTGAACTACCCTCATTTGCAATATGATGCACAGAAGGTTCATGCTCTACAGCAGGGGTTCCCAATCTAGGGTACATGTACCCCAGTGGTAAATTTGTACTCTTCAAGGGGTACATTGAATCCGAGAGAATAACCACTATTGTACAATACATGATGTAATCTCCATCCAAATTGCGCAACGTATTAGGCCGCTCTCTATTTCTGACGTTTATATTTTGGTGCTAGTTGGCAACCCTCTGTTTTTCTCATTTTATATGCAGACGCCTGCAAGCAAGACACGCATTCGGTAGCTTCAGGAGCTTCATTCATTGGTGTTATAAATAATCCTAGAAATATTATACATGTACAGTGCAATTTACTTAAACAGATTTCATAATAAAATATAAAAATTTCATTTTCATTGTTTTTCTTATTCATCCTCAATTTTTAGGGGCACACAGGAATTTATAAATATGCCAAGGGGCACAGAAGAACAAAAAAATTAGGAACCCCTGCTCTACAGGGTAGTTACAAAGTCACTGCGCAATATACCTAATTAAATGTTTGTACATACATATGAGAAATATAACTGACCTCAAGGACAATTTTTCCCGGAGGATATTAGCTCCCAGGACAATTGCTTCTAGGACAATTAGCCCCTTCCCTCAATCAATTACCCTCAAGAAAATTGGAAGGATGAATTAAATTAATATTGTTAAAAAAATTAATTTTAAGGTGTTAAAACAATTTATTTTAAAGTCGAAAATTATCAATAGGACTAATTTTATTTAAAAACTTAGATTATAAACATTTCATCTTAAAAAAACTAAAATCTAGATGTTGTTATTATCTTTAACAAAACAGTATAGGATGTGAACAATCTTTGTACTTATTTTATTGATCCTTCGTTTGGAATGCCGGCTAAACTGAGTAATATGAGCCTCTTGAAGTGAGTGTACTCTTTGTATTATCGAAATGTTTTCCAAACATTAGGATGTTAACATCCAGTATGAGCCCAAAAACTCTTATGTCATTCCTCGATGGAATGATATGTTCTCAGAAGCTCATCGTTTGCTCTGGCGTACATGCCCCATTGAGACGTGCCAAACAAAGCCTCTCGTCGCATTCGCCGCCGACAAGGTCGTCTATTATACGTATCTTCAAAGTAGTCGAGTATTGGTTGGGTTTTCGGAGACACTATTTCAGTCAATTTTTCAAAAGCTTCTTCAATTGCGGGCAGTTGGAACAAAAGCCAATGCAGCGAGCATCCTAAAGCCAAGAGAAAACTTGATCATTTCAATATGTCTGTTGCAGTCCAAAAAACTCGTATTTTTCTATAAATGTCTTGGCTAAAATGAAAAAAATCAGCCCTTTATCTTAGTTTCTTGAAATACAGCATGCAAGCTATTGAGCATAGCTTTCTCAAAATCTACCATTATGCTAAATTAGGATGTTTCTTGATTTAAAATCTTTAACTCTTGTAATAAAGTTGAATATGTGCCTTGGTTTTTATGAGAAAGGAGAGCATAAATCAATAAAATCGTACGACTATTCTGCAAACCATGGATTGTATAAAGTTGAGCAAAAAATCTGGGGAACTGTTTTAAACGTTCCGTCTATGAACCAATGAAGAGAAGATGAAAGCATTTGTAATTTTTTATGCGTAGCAAAAATCAAAATTTTTGTCCTACTCAAACTAACCGAATTGCTCGAGTCATAAAGCAGAAAACTTTGTCCTTTTGCGTTGTTTTATATCTAGCTTCTAAAACTAGTTCTTTGGCATTTAAGGGCAAAGTTGGCGAAAAGTTAGCCCATTGCCTTTGGATTCTAATATTACGGCGCACGTGAGGAAGAAAGGCACTTTTGTGGCTGCTTCTTCACTTAAACCTATAACTACATCGTTGAGAAGTTTCTTGGGAGATCAATCACGCAATTTTATCTACTCAACAATTTTAGCAGCCTCATACTTTGTAGCATCGGGTGCATGCGTATGAGTATGAAGTCTCCTAACAATTTCATTTTCAAACTTTACTTTAGCTGCACTCAAATGAAATATACTCTATTTGCTAAATCCCTTTGTTAAACATAAATACAATCTTCAAATACTAATTTACAAATTTCTCACGTCCTTTCTCACTCTTAAAAACCTGCATGCTGCTAATGTGTTGTGGACAAAAAAGTTGATCTTGTTAACCTTGAATTCGACCCGTCCTTTCTCACTCTTCAAAAGAGGTACAATGGTAGACGATCTCGTTAACTTAAAAATGTCACATTTTTACTCACATGTTTTGTTTAGACATATTTGTTTGTAGGTTGTGTAGTTAGTTGGTTTGTAGTTGTAAGCATATATTTTAGTCATATAATAAATAGTCATCATAATCGGGCAATTGTTCTGGGTTAATTGTCTTAGGGGCAATTGTTCTCGGAGCAAATGTCCTCCTGTTACGATATAACAGTCATATAATAATGTATATTGCGCAGGAACTTTGTGACCACCCTGTACAAATGCTTTACTCTAAGGTTGAGAACCTTCATCATTAGATTGAGAAATAATGGCAGAAATGGCTTAACAAAATGAGCCACTCTCTTTCGGGATCCGAGTCTCCGATGACTTGATCGCCTCAAACCCATTCATTGAATAAGTCTTCCGCATTTGCCTTTTTCAGGTGACAATGACACGCCCATTTATGTGATGTATTAGCTGTATAAAACTTCACTATTTATGATGTAGAGATTCGTGTAGCATCATTGAATTATCATGTGACGTGCATGATTTATAACAATTTCCCAGATGAGGCTGACATACGAAACGCAGAAGTAGGGCGTTTTGCAAAGGTGCTCTTTTACAGCTGCCCTGTTTCTCAATATTCTACTACAGCTTATCCAACAAACATATAGCACGATTACACACTGAAAGTAAATCAACCCATTTCTTACATCCTCAAGTGTAACCTTGAAAATTCATTTCTAATAGTTTGGTAGAATTTGAAAGTACTTAGAATTATCGCTTTCTCAAAGTCAATGAGGGAATTTGGTCGCAAGGAGAAAGTTCACGCCTAATTTTTGATATATGTCTGCATCACATTTTTTTTGTCATTATAGAAATAATCTTTCCTTTTTGTATTTATTGAGTAGTTTACCCATCTCAAGGTATGTCGAGAATGCAAAATTTAGAGGAAATCTTTTATTTTCAACGACGGCTTGATGATCGATTTGAAGGCGGAGTAGCCCGTTGCCATAGCGCAAGAATCTTGAAATTCCGGTTTTCCTACAGGATATTATCCCCTATTAAAAGAGACATGGTCTACAATTACGTGCGTCATGTGTATGTGCGCCATATGTATGTGCGTCAACTAAACGTCAGCATTTCGATAAAATTTAGAACAATAATTATTAACAAATGCAATTTGATAGACATAATGTTGCCACCAGATTGGATTGCTATATAGATTTGATTTGCCAGATAGGAATTTTTATAACAGAATTGACATATTTTTACGATGACAGCTTTTTGAAGTACTTTAATTTGAAATAATTCAAATTACTTAGTTTCCTAGAATTTAAACAATTCCTCCAGCAACCGAAAAAGATTTCGATTTGAAAATGTGAAGAAAATTTATAAGAAAATGTGAAGATTAAGATGGCTGAAGTCTTAGCGAACGAAATGCAATCGAAATGTGGAGGTTCTGAAAATGAGGGTCTCATAAGGCCGCTTAATATCTCCCTGAGATCCAAAGGAAATACGATTGTGGGGGTAGTGACTTTTCTGTCCCTCGAAAGGTTACCGATTCATCGAATTGATCTACAGTCATTGCCAAATGTTTTGGTAGAAAATATTAATGTATTTAATAAGCTTCATTGCTCAAGATTACTCCCCAATACCAAGTGCGCGATTATATGATAGAATCTAAGGAAACCAAAATTATATGTACAAAGATCAAAATATTAAATACCATAAACCATTCATAAACTTAGTAGCATTCAGTGCGTTAACCCCTTCTCTTTATGAATACTTAAACTTCCTCTGGTATTCTCGATATTAACTTTGGGGGAATATTCGGATCAATGGTGTATAATTTTCGTCTTAACAATGATAGGAAGTTGAAATGGTTTGTGGACTTTGCTTGTTTACCCGATATTTAAGAATCGCCCACATGTTTCGAATCCGATGAAGATCGGGGGTTTCTAGACAATCGGGTAGAAATACCCTTGGGTCTTCACCAAATTTGTCTTGGATCGTTTACTGGAGGAGTTTTTGAGGGACATTTCGATACCCGTCTTTCTTCTTTGCCCTACTTTGGGAGAGAAATATGTAGGGGCCAGTTCACTTACTGGAACGATGGAGGTTTCATGGTAGCGTTTTTTTTTTCTTCTCCAGAAACACGAATTATTAAACATATTTTAAGCAATTTAACATTGTATATAAATGCTAGAGGTCAGTGAGTTCCATGTGCGTATGGAGTCACGCCAATTTTGGAGTGTTTCTCTCTTAAACCATGAAACACTCCCCGTCCACATTCGAGATGCTTGTGCACGCAAATTTATCAGCCAATTTACCGAAGACATCAGATAATATTAGGCAGTCAAAATCCAAGCGATGCTTCGTTGCAAGACCACTCATCACAGGCGACGCGCAACTTTCTTCCTTTGACTTATATTCATCTTCTTCCATTCAGAATAACATTCTAAATGCATCCTTTAATCCATTCTCCCCTGTCATTCTATCATAAATTATGAAGTTCTTGCTGACACTCAGTCCACAGATGAAGAATTGAGTTCATTGCAAGCCGATCCTTCAACTTCACTGAAAATGTATAAAAAAATCCTCCCTTTTCTCGCCTCTTTGCCATTTATAACTGATCCGGAGGATTAGTAAGCTCTTAACTTACTCCTTACTTTTGTAAGTTTACATTTGAACAGCCCCACACCTTGGACCTCCTAAGAACTACTAGCTCCGGGTCAAAAATGATTTTAGATTGACTTGCCTGGAAAGATAGACAATACATGATTTGGTCAGCAAATGCTCAGGTTGTGAAAAAACAGAAATACACCGTCACCCAAGGCCACCATACACACGAGACAAAGCTCCTGATAGCCAATTTCACACAGTTCATATTGATATTTTCGGTCCTTCAACCACGACTAGCTGGTTTAAGTAGCTCCTTACTGCCAGTTGCTTGGTTTACTAAATAGATAGAAGGCTTTCTCCTCAGGGATAACTGACGTATTTTTAAAGGCTACGTGTCTCTATTTGGCACACCAGTATGTATAATTTCTATACAAGCCCTATAGGTTTATTCAAGACTATTTAACAAGCTATTGCGACAGGTAGCAACTTGAAACTTCTATATTATTGCAGGAAACTCGAAGGCAAATAGTGTTCTTGAACGCTTAAATCGTGCCCTGAATTATTCCTTTCTAGGGAAAGGAAGTGCATCTAAGTGGTTAAAAAACCTACCTTTTTTCTCTTCTTGGCTCCCCGTAACTCCCCAAGTCAGATAGCAATTAGTGCCTTCATAAATTACCTAAGTATTCAAGCTTCGTCTCATAGGTGACATTTTTACCACCAGAAATAATTTACTTTCAAAAGCCAATCCATTTTTGACCTGCAATACAAGTTAAATTCAGCAGGACCGATAATATCCAGAGAATTAACCCAGGGGGACACCTTTATTCCAAAAATTTTAGATAAGTGAACTGGGTTTTTATGAAAGACATCCAAGTCCATGAATCTTTCTTCTCTCTTATACCGGCCCGTACAAGATAACTAAGCGAACAAACCTGTTTCCTCATTAAAAAGGAAACAAGGGATAGATTCAGGCACACATTTGCACTTTAATGCACTTTAAAACCATTCGTCGTGCCCACAAAAACGGCAGACCCAACAACTGCCGTGCTACTTCCCACGACACATCCCTCAAAGTACGTAAAATGTGATTTGAGATCAATTTCCGCAACATACATACATACAACTGCCTCATTACAACTGAAGCTGCGTGTTTAGTATTCATTAAATTCATTAATTATCATTTAACACCCCTCAAACCTTTGAACTGAACAATCAGAACCCATCAACTTATTATTGCAATATTTATTGTCTCAACCCATATAAATAGCCTATTATCATTGTACCATCCCTCACAATTATGTAAATATTTACATTTAGCTTTATAGAATGTAATTATGTTCCTGTCTACAAATGGCAACAGCTGCTATGTTAATTATAATTAATTCAGCCATCAACCATGTGTAATGTATTAGATTGGAGAAAAACTGGACAAGATAGAGTAAGACAATTTACTTAATAGATTAATTTAGACTCAATTATGTATCTCTCGTGGCATGAATGTAATAGTAATATTATCATTATCATTATCATTTTTTAAAGATTGCAACCTATAAAATAAAAAAAACCATGTTTTTACATTATTTTTAAGTTCAATTGGGTCATTACGTGACTTTAAGACGATTTTTACAACGAATAAGTATTTATAGATAAAGAATTCATCTTTCATTTATTTTTATTTCATGTCCCTAGCTACAATGGTTATTGAGATATTGCTTCTCAAAAACGGTCCAATTTTGGGAGGCCCACCCTGTATATACAGTATAGTTCGAAAGCCTTGGGACACCTCCATCCTAAGTGTTGTTTTTTTCATTAATAAATCAGAAAGAATTAAAGGTAGGCCAACAAAAGTTCGATGTGTTGTTGGAAGTATATTGATATATCTACACATAATTTTCAAGTTAATTGATCGAAAAACAAATGAACAAAGATTACAAACATGCAGGTAGGAAAGTCTTGTCACATATCGGGAAAATATTCATAAAACTTGTATTTTTAAAATTACTTTGCTAAATTTCGGTAAGAATCACGTTGAAATAATACAGAATCGGAAATGAATGAAAATTAGCAAACAGTCGTTTACATTTGGTAACTATGCATGCCGATGTTCAGTATTTGCAGTTTCATCATGGCGGACATTAAATATCTATCAAGTGATATTAAATATCAAATTATTGAGAAACATAAATCTAAACTATCGATTAGAAACATTACTGAACAAGTCAATGTGCGAAATTCCACCGTCTGAAATATAATTTCTAAGTTCAGGCGCACCGGATCAACTTCTAACGCGGTTTGTTCTGGACGCCCTGCGCAAATTTCGATGACAAGAAGGCGTAAGTTAATCAGAGAAGTTGATAAAAATCCACGTATGGCTCTTGGAGAGATCCAGGCGCAACTGAAAAGCAGTGGGGTGCAGATGAGCAAGACTCAGGAGAGTAGAATGTTAAGTTTTTCGGGGCGTAATGCATACCGACCTCATACGACTCCATATTTGAAGCCTGCACATCTAAAAGCTCGACTAAAATTTGCCAGAGTAAATATTGACAAGCCTTTTAATTCCTAAAAGAGTATTCTTTGGTCAGATGACAGCAAGTTGCGCTCACCCCGTATTTCGTAAAAGCGGAGCCCGGAATTTTCGTTAGAATACCGTCCTAACTATCAAACACGGATGGGGGTCTATAATGTTATGGGGCTCTTTTAGTTCATCTGGTGTAGGTAGCCTTCATCAAATCACTGACATGATGAAAAAAGATGATTATGGGGAAATCTTGAGTAAATTCGCACGAAATGATGCCACTGCTCTGTGCACTTGAGCGTGGTTGAACCTGCTAGCATGACAACGATCCTAAGCACACTTCAAAATTGGTGCAGGATTGGTTGGAAACTAATCACATTAAGATTATTAAGTGGCCATCTCAGTCACCAGATCTTAATCCAATTGAAAACCTATGGCATACACTAAGGACAAGGGTATACAAGCGTCAACCAAGAGATCTGCAAGAATTGGAGCTTTTCTGTCAAGAAGAATGAAAAAAAACCAGGCAGAATACTGTCAAAAATTAATTGAAGGGAATAATAGAAGTTGGTGCAAGTAATTCAACTAAAATGTTCGCCCCAAGACTTTCGAACTATATATATATATATATATATATATATATATATATATATATATATATATATATATATATATATATATATATATATATATATATATATATATACATATATATATACATATATATATTCATATATATATATATATATATATATATATATATATATATATATATATATATATATATATATATATATTAGGATTAGAAGATATCGCATTATCGCGATATATATCCATTGCAAAAAAATAATAATAAACCATAATATTTGAATCCGATTTATTAAAAAAAAAACAGAACTAGTTTCGGCTTGTTGATGTCATTGTCATCTGAGTAAGGAAATTTAAGGCAAGCGACTCCAGTATATTAAGGCGAACAAAAGACTAAACAAAATGAAAACAGAGGAAATAAACTGGAGAAGATAAATATATGGCGTGGGTCCTGGGACAAATTACTAATGCCCGTGAAGAAATGGTTCCGGGGGTTTATAGATGAGTTTAGCAACATTATTCAAGATATATTTGTTGAATGTTTATTGCCCTTCAGATAAATTAAAATTATCAACTTTGTTGATGATTATTAATTCTGCAATTCTCGTCTCAATATACTTGTTTGATTTTTAAATAATATTTGGTTTGTTGAAATCAATTCTATGGTCATAATTTTGCATGTGCACGAAGAGACTTGAATAAGTTGAACCCTTTCTTATATCTATTTGGTGTTCTTTTATCCTCTTATTAAAGTGACCAGACTCTTCGATGTATGAAAAGTTGTAATTTTGGCAGGGGATTAGATATACGCCTGACTCTTGGTTGATGGGACACAGTTTGGTCAAGGATTTTTAAATGGCATTTGAATATTTGAATGTAATATTTATGCCATTTCGTTCGCAGACGATTTTGAGGGGGCTAAGGCTGGAACATAAGGGAAACTAATATTTTTTTTTAAATTCACCTTTCCATGGTGTGGAAGAATTTTAAAAAATGTATTAGGCAGGGAACGATCTGGTTCTTCTTAGAGGGAAATAAATTCTCACAGGACCAGTTACACAACACCCTGGACAACAGATGGTGGAGTCAGAATCGAGTCGATTCGATTCGGACCTCACCATACTTCATCGGTAAAGGAGAAGAATAATACATAAAGACACTAAAGGTGATCACGTAGATCGAAAGCTCAGCTATTAAAGTTTGTTTTTTACTAAGTGTAGTTACTCAAAAAAGAGAGATGAACTTAGCAAAAGTTAGCAACCATCTTCAAGATGCACAAAAGGAAGACCATAAGAAAAATAGAAAGTTTCCAAAGAAAATTAATTAAGGCGAAATATACAATGGTCTTTAACAAACTTTGCATATATATATATATATATATATATATATATATATATATATATATTTATTTATAATAAGCTCTAACCAGATTACTTGTATAGACAAGGGTTTGATTCTATCACAAACGAAAGGAAGACCAAAGGCAGCACAGAATTGGATTTATGATATATAGAGAGCTAAAATAAATGGTAGTAGAGTTTTCCGGAATAAGAGAAAGTGTAGCTTGCATAAACCCACGGGGCTCTAAGAAGTACAATATCTGCTAGTAGGCAGGAAGAATTAGATAGATTGTGTGACATCATCAGGGCAAGCCGAAACAAAAAAAACACCCATATTATCATTGTTATGAGGGCACTCAATGCAAAAGTCGGGCAACCTCATGAGTCTTTTACGTAAAAGTTCACAATTGGGAACGAAATAAAAAGAAAAAAGATCTGGATGACTTTACACTGGTCCAAGAACTCAAAATTCATAACATTATTTTAAAAAGAAGCAGAGGTAAAGCTGCAGTTGGAGAAGCCCAGACTATGAGATATACATACGATGAAATTAATTAAATGCTGATTGGCCAAAGAATTACTGTCATTAATTTAAAAATCATCACTAAAATCAAACTCAGTACCCATACGATGATTAGATATAGGATAAAAATTGACATTCAGAAATAGAGAAGAAAGCTACTTCATTAAAAAATAAGCCCATTAATATCTAGAAAAATCTCGTTCCAGAATTTTAGCGCCATCTTCAGAGAACATACGATGTAAATCCTTTTGATCCCATCAAAAACAGCAATATGCAAAGATATTGCTGAAAAATACAAGGGAAGACAAAATAAGAACAACAACAAACGGTCAGAAGAAACCGTAAACCTAACGAAGAAGCATAGCCATAGTGAAACACCAAAAAACAACCAACAAATTAAAGTAGTTAAACGAAACAAACTCATAAGTATCTATAGAATAACAATAATTGAGAAATAATCTTTAAAAGAACAAAGAAAGTTGTCCTAAAGCAACAACTCCATCCAAAACCACAATCAACCAACACTTATAAATTTCCCAGCCGTTCTCAAACCAGAAATTGAAAGAGTAATCAAACAAAGGAAGAATCACAAAAGAAGACATCAGCACCACATCACTTCGCTCTGGTTGAAAGATTCTGGAGATGTCATTGTGGACAAAAAAGCTTGCCTCTTTCTGGCCGCTAACATCTACTCTCTCCATTTCTGGGCCAACTCATCCCCAAGCCGGATCTGTCGCACCGAGCTGCCTACCATGCCACGTGTAGTAAACTTCAGTGTGGGTTTCCCAGCGTGTGGAGTCAAGTGTTATAACACCCGTCCTAGTGAAATTGGTCTGAGCACAACGAGACGCAAACAAAATCGAAGCAATGGCTAATGTCGAAACGAATAAACTTCAAAAAACTTACTGGTCATCACAGCCTTAAGGGACTATCCTCTCATTGCAACAGATAAAAGAAAACACATCATTTGAGTTGAAAGCATTCTGCTCAGCCGCTCTATACCTAGTCAAAATAGTTAAGAAACTTTCAATGAAAATTTATAAAAGAACTATTCGAGGACGACGGCCACCAAACTGATTACCAACACGTCCAATCTCATAAAAATAGTCAAACTAACTTACAAGCAACATACTATTTCTCGTGCAATTAGATTTGCAGGCATTATCATCAACATCCAATAAGAGGTGCCAACACTCATACAATGCAAATCGCGCTTAAAGTTCAAGTTCGGCCACACCGCCAAGTATTGCAAACAAGACTCACAGTTCTAGTTCAAGTGCTCAAGCAAGGCACACTATAGCGCTGAGTGCTATAGTGCGGTGGTGACCATCATGCCTTCCGTAAAACTTGCGCTCACTTCCTATTTCACTAAAGGGTCAGAATATGAATACTGCCCTGCAGAATCCGCCGTCGTCAAGGCATAGAGACAAGAAGAGCTACGCACATGCTACAAGTGTTCCTTTCATCTTGGATACGAAAGTTCATACAAGAGTATCGACATGAAAAACGGAAGTCCTTCCAAACCAACAGTCACAAACAATAGCATAAATGCCCGAATATAAAACAACAAACTCCGAAGCAGAAAATTGTTCATAGTGATCATCATCTTCCCCAACTTAAAACCCAGAGGTCAAATCAACTCGCAGATATGGTGCATATAGTGAAACACAATCATTTCTGCGAATCAAACAATTGGATCCCCTACCAAAGAGGTAAATACACCAAACGAGGCCACACATCTCTTGAAGCCATGCACAGAAATGAGTGAGGCAAGTCTCCTTCCCATCCCGATCTTCTCTTTCACTAACCAAAATCCCAGATATATAATAAGCTTGCAGATACAGTACTTCAAGTGAAGGTACTATCACATATGAGGATAAAGCAATTGGATTCTTCACCAAAGAAGCAAACACACCAAACAACGCTCATACTTCTCCCGAAACAAAGGCTAAAAGCCATAAGTGCAAGGCAAATCGTAAGATCGCAGAATTATATATTCGCAGGAATAAATAAAGCTCTCTAATGACCTCTTCAAAAATATCCCTACCAAAACCTTCACAGACTGTAATTAGGCCAAGTACATGCAATCCAAAAGTGGAGGTTGAAAGACTAAAAGCTGAAAACAGGCAAACAGAAAGCCCTCAGCTCAGCCAACGCAGGAATCTCTCTCCAATTAGGATCCCTCCAGATTATAAAACGGCATACTTCCTTCTCTTTTCAGATAGGTAAAGAAAGCCAGCCTGAAACATCCAAAACATCCAATATCACGGAACACATAAACAAGCAAACATAAACTAAAGTTACCAAAGGTATAACAAAAAGTACTAACACAGCCCAACCCGGGATGAAGAACTTCTCAAGATCGGTTAAGAAATGAATTAAGTATCTACCCATTTCCTACAGTAGACTATACGCGGTCTCGGAACCAATTATGAATCCTTGCATGAGTTCTCTCAGAAATGTAAACCTAAAGCACTTGCCTAAAAGAGACCATGACCAATTTCTTAAAAATAAATTTCACTGTTACTTTAAAACCCCCAAACGGAAAACGTTGCAATGCACTAGTTCTCATTCAAAATACCCTGTTTGCCCCCCTCCATCTAAATATACCACTCAATGCAATCGCATTACACATCCAACTAGAAAACCTCACCACAATATATTCTGTATATTTATCTCGAAACATAACTTTCACATACAACAATAAAATACTTAATTAACTAGTCTCCTTACATACACTAATCCTTAGAGACTTCAACTCCAGAAGTCGTGCTTGGGACACAATAAAGAAAATACTCGCGGCCGTGTTGTTCTTGAACTAATAGGACTGGCACACCACCCCGACCTGGATGGAAAAGATCATTATCCAATTATCATAGAGGACCTTCCATGAACCAGCCCCCAGACCAAACGACGCTGGTGTTATGGTCGGGCCAACTGGCAATCTTAATATAACGAAACAGCAACCATTGGCATCATTCTAGAACAAGTACACTCACAAAATGTAAAAACATGCGAAAAAATGTTTTTACAAGCCGCCAAGAAACACATCCTGCAAGCATCATCAATAAATAACCTTTCTTCTAACCCATGGTGGAATGGAAAATGTAGAAAGACTAAGCAAAAAAGAAACTGAGTCCATAGAAACTTCGGTGACTACATCGAATATAAAAGACTAAGTGAATAGCCATACGTTAGTCCAAATCAGATTAACGAGAATCATAGAAGAAATTTACGTCAACTATAAACTCTACAACACTCATAAGAAAACTATGGCAACGGATACACAAAATGACCAGCAACCCCAATACAATACACAGACCCAAACTTTTTGACCAATCACCCTGGAGATGTCGTCATGACTATCGGCGAGAATAAGTGATACTTCTGAAGCAGAATTCAAAATAATAAAAGAAAACGAGAAAAGCAAAGATAAAGATATTAACTTTACAACAGTACTCATCATCCCATATAACATTCCTTCTTCATGAATAAACCAGAAACTGCACTGGCTAATTACCCGAACGCCCCACCCGGAGACGGCCAAATTGCATATAACCTCCTCTATCGATCGCCCTAACTGCTTAAAGAGCATCCTCATATATTTAACGATTTATGGCTCACAGATACATTTCTAAAAGAATAGCGCAAAGATTTAATACTGGCCTCTCTAAAACCCCCAAAGGATCCTTCTTAACCAACAAATTAAAGATCAATTGCCCTTACGTCCAGCCTTTACAAAATCTTAGAAAGCATATGACACCGTCTGACGAGGCCTCATACTCTACCAGCTACACCTAATGTGATTTTGAGAATACTTACCAATCGTTATAAAAAACTTTGAACTTTCTCTCAAACAGCAACTTTCCTGTTGATCTTCACGGAGCTCGCTCCCATATTTTTCAATAATTTGAGGGCGTTCCACAAGGAAACGATCTTAGTACCACTCTATTAATCGTAGCTATTAATGACTTAGCTTAATGTTCTAACACCAATCAAATGCTCCTTTTATTTTGACGACTTTGCAGTATAAAATAGAGGACAAAATGCAAAAGAAGTTACAAAAGAACTTCAAGATGCCATCGATTCCATCTTAGACTGTACGGACGACATGGGTTTAACATCTCAAGAGAAAAAAAACACAAGTAACCTTCACAAAAAGAAGGTAAATGCCTACAACCCCATTTTTTATGGCCAGGAAACAATCAAATCATCTGACCACACCAAACTCTTGGGCTTTATATTTGACCATAAAATAACATGGCGACATCACATAGATGACCTTCGAAGGCATTTAATACCTTCCCCCAATCTGCTAACCAGATTTTCCCACTTATATTGGGGAACCGGTCGGAAAACCTTCCTACGTATTCATCGAATCCTATTGCTCCCAAAAATAGATTATGGCAGCCATCTCTTTGCAAAAGCTACAAAGTGTTTGGTGAACGAATTCGACTCAATCCATCATCAAGCTATTAGAATATCAACAAGAGCCTTCAAAAGTTCTCTTGTCCAGTCCCTATGCATAGAAACATACTTGTTATCCCCCAAACTTTTGAGAGATGAATATGGTCTAAAATATTTTCTCCGCTTACATTGTGAGAACTCCAAACTTTTAGGAATCATCTAAAAAACACTACTCCACCGAAAAGATTCAAACCGTGCACATAATATCCATACGCATTACGCATACATACAACATTAAAAGAACTGCAATTTCCACCGTTAAATGTCCTCCTCGAGGAAAGTCCAGACACCTCCCTCTCTTAGGAGACAACAAGGTTGAAGGTATGAGCACCAATAATATATTACTCGCAATCTTTCCTCTCATCTTTAACAGTAACTCAGCTCTTTAAATTGCACAGAACTGAGCACCTAACGGACATACCAATCTAGCCCAATGGCTCAAAGTCTGAGGAGGGCGTTGGCTGCGCAGCGTTTATCCCAGGAGGGAATAAAATGGAGCATTTACCACCAGAAGCGTCAGGTCTAACTGCCGAACTCTCAGTAATTTACATGGCTCTTAAAGCCACGAACCAAAATGTTCCACAGAGTTACACCGTATTCACTGATTCAGCAAGCAATTTACAACTGCTACAGAGTCCATAAAAAAAACATCTTCATGCAGCAGCCATCATAGATGAAATAAGCCACTTTCTCCATGAAATAATGCTATAATGGTGCCTGGGGCATGTAAACATCACCACAAATGAGCTGACTTACCAAAAATGTGACAGAAGCAGTAAAACCAACGAGAAAGCAACACACGGGCACGTCACAGACCTAATATAAATCAATGTATTAGAAATTAATCTTCTCCAAATGAAAAACAGTCTGGCTTATTAATGGCCACCCACACCTCAAGAACATAAAAAGAAAACAAACAACTGGCCAACATCAGAAAAGAGACGAGGTAGTGATTGGACACCTACGGCTTGGCCACATTTAGATTCCCCATAGTCACCGTTTATCACTCCCCCCTCTAATGTACGAATGCAATAAAAGAATAACCATCAGACACATACTAATTGACTGCACACTCTACAATAGCTATTGGAACCACCACTTTTACAAAAAGTCTTTCAGATAATCCACTTATGATAGAATAATTAAATACTTAAAAGAAACCAATATTTTGAGGTAATATTTATCAGATATAAACACCCAAGTTCTTTTAACTCATTTCGATCATCTTCGTAAATTCATTACACCATCTGCACGCACCAATCACCCCAATCCATTGTCCCATCAACACTTTCATCAAATTCACTTCAATCACCTGTACATAGTCATTTTAGCATCCATCACGCCTCATCGCTCCATTTATTTATCAGATTTTAACCAAGAAGTTTAAAAACGGCTAGGACCGAAAAAACATCGAGCTTGCTCGTCAGATATTGGCAGAAAATCCAATGACATCCTCCTGGCTAAATGGTACAAGACTCCTTCTAACCTCATTGTTGCGAATTGTTCATAAAGTCTTGGAATTTTATCTTTACAAAATAGTTATTAAAGGCCAAGTCTTTGAAGAAGATTTTCAGTGCCGTTTAGGATTTGTACGATGGTTTCTAGAACGTCCGGAAAGATCACTTGAGCATTTTGCGTTAGGAGGAGAGACCTGATTTCATATAAAGGGACTCGTAAACCGACAGACTTTCCGCCACTATGCACAAAAATATTACCTCAAAATAATTTTTAAGAATGAATATTTGTAGGGAGAAAGTGTCTCCATGCATCGATCAATGTGATGTTGATTAATTAATTGGCCTGAGTTTTTGAATGAAAATCTTGATGGTGAGGCTTACTGAACAATTTGAATCAAGATATCATTCCACAATTAAATGTTGCTTTCACGTGTATGGTGAAAGCAAGAGAGCGCTTCTGCTTCCGTAAAGTTTGGTGTTCAAAGATGCTGGTGTGAAGTATTCCAAAACAGAATATTTGCAATGCATCATCATAGCATTAAATAGCTTCCCAGAAGCTCAGTTTTAGTAGCTACATTTCACTTTAAACCATGTTACCTAAATATTAGGACTTATAAATAAAATCTAACTTATAAAATAATGAACTTTTTCTGCATTAAACTAAATAAACAAACCTATACGAAAAATCTCAATCTTTAAAAAAGTTATTAATAGTTAAATTTGAGTTGACCTTTTTTGATTAACACTGCATAATATTTTGTCTCATCTCATTTTGCTCAGAATTAAGTACATCTGTATCTATTGGAGACGGTCATTCACGCGTACGCGTAAACTGCCGGGCGAAAGTTGTAAAACCTTTACTCATTGTAAGTATATTATATATTATCTTAGAAGGAGAGTGCGCAACTCTCCCAAATCTGCCTTTACCCCACAAATAATAATAATAATCAGCAAGTAAAGATATTTTTATGCCACAATATAAGAATTTCAAACAACATACATCTGTAATTATTTGAGACAGGACTTTTTATCCCAGGCAACGCCGGGTAACGTTGCCAGTTACAATAATATGAAAGACAGACTTTCAAAGAAGGAGGGATTGTATGGATTCAAATGGCTGGAGCATCGGTAACAAAACCGGCTCTAATTTTTAATGTTTCCAGAAGAACTGAACTTTTTTCTGCGATCGTGAGTGCTTATGGAAATCAGAGCAAATCAAGCTCTGATAAATGTAATGGCTGACGAAATAAAAAAGCTTACAGAGAGAGACCCTAGAATTCTAAAGCGCGCATTATCGAAGAATCACAGGACCACAGCTTCGAAAGTGACTGCAGACTTTAATCATGGTCTAACAAGTCATGTTTTGACCAAGTCCGTCCGTCGAGAGCGTCACGAAGCCTGGTATTACGGAAGGGCTGTGATTGCGAAACCTTTTCTTACACAAATCAACATAGAACGTCGTAAAACGTGGTATATATGTGTGTAAACCATAGGAATTGGACAATTGACCAGTGGAAGAGCAGGTTTTATCGCTGGCTCCAAGGAAGTGGAGCCCATATTTCCATTATATAATTTTTTGATAGTCTGAAATGGCCTTTCATATTATCATAAAGTATTATATTCTGGACAAAAATATTATATATGTATACAGTGAGAGTCAAACAAAAGTTAACTGATATTTAAATGTTAATAACTTTTTAAAAAGTTGAGATTTCCAAATTCTTTATTTTATTTGATGCAGAAAACAATTTGAATGGGATTTTTCTTTGAGTCTTAGTATTTAGGTATCATGATTTAAATCTAAGGGTAGCTAAAACTGGGATTCTGGGAGGCCAGTCCAAGACATGATGACCCATTGCAATAATTTTGTTTCGGAATGCATCACGCAAGCGTATTTAATTTTCACATTCCTTAGCCTTAATTTTATGCATTTATCATTTACGTTTTTTTCACGTTTATTAATTTTTCCTAACCAACGTTACTCATGACTCGCAATGGAGAAAGACAATTTGTCCGACGTCTTCTGTACGTCTCACCGTCCACACTCGGGTAGCAGGCAACATTTTAGATCGAAATTATTCAGGCTCTTCTATGAATTTTCAAGGAAAATGATAAATCATCAGGCTCATTAATAGTGTGGAAATTTTCCCTAACCTATTACTGATAGAGCGGTCTCCACTCTCCTGGAGCCAGCGATGAAACCTTCTTCACTGTTGATAGCAACAAAGATGCCCTAAAATTATACAGGATTCATTGTCATTGAAGTAGAGAAATCAATGAGATTGTAATAACCTTAAAAACACATTAAGTGGCTAAGGAACTTGAAGCTCGCCGTGCAACCCAGGTACTATAGCAAATCTCACGTTCCTCCAAAATAGCATTACAAAAGAAGATGTATAAGAGAATTACCGATTCCACCCTCGGTTTCAGGAGCATGAACCTGATGCTTGGGATCAAGGATCAGTTTTACCAGAACACTAAATCTTGGTCCAGATTCTAGATACTGTGACCTTCCAAAGGTGTGTAAGGTGGCGCAGTGGGTGGTTTATAAGCTCTTCGGGAGGGTTAGCTGAGTGGATTGAGCCTCCCGCCTACTGATCTCACCGACGTGGTTTGTGGTTCAAGTTTTCTCATCACCGCCGACGCTTTTTCTTCCCAAACACGCCCCTCACTTACTACCCATAAATACCTGCTGGTAATGAAGTGGTAGGGTGAGTAGTATTATATATCCGACCCCGAGCCAGCCATCTTGTAGATCTGACTCAGAGATACTTCCATGAACAGGAATAAACAAGGGTTATTAATATTTCGTGGCTATGGTGTGTGTATGATTGCAGGTTTAAGTGGAAATTATAACAAGTCTTGTTCATGCGGTCTCGCGGAATTATCTCTGGGTCGGACCTCCAAGATGCCAGACCTACAGCCATGGGCAAAGGTTTTGAGACATATATATGATTTATTCTTTTCATTCATTTTTAAAAGGTACAGCATAGGAATAATTATTTTAATATTTAAATTATTTGTTTTATTAAAAAGTCAGCATTTCAAAAATAATAATAAAAAAAAACTACATTCCTTGGCTGAACCTAAAATCGCGCTCTCGTCCTGTTGTTGTAAGAGGTGTTTCAGTCTCGGCTTTGCTATTCGATCGAAAGGATAAAATGATGCCAAATATGGGTTGAATGAATGATGTTGTGTTATTATAATGTATTTCGTAATGTACTTTTGTAGAAATAAATGTTTGAATCTTTTTTTCAATTCCAGAAATGGTTATTTCAAATGAAAAGCGCACAACCATTGTTACTCTGCCCTAAAGTGGTTTGAAATGTAAGGGCATAATTGCCAAGAGTAATTGTATCAAGAAACACCATCTTTAGGATCATTAATGACTTTAAAAATAATGGTTACACTCATGTGAAGAAGTCTTCTGGACGCTCAAAAGCTTCAAATAAACGTCGAGATGTGCATGAACTCTAAAAGGTATCAAGATGTGGTTCATCAACACCTTTTCTAAACAGGTCAGGACCGATCTAGGGATGATAACTGTATTTTTAGCAAAGGTGAAACAACTTTTCACAAAGCAAAAGCAATGAAAGTTTGGGGGCTGAAAATAAGATCGAGCTTTTAGGACCTTGGCCGGGAAATTCGCCAGATTTGAACCCAGTGGAGAATTTGTGGGCGATAATCAAGCTAGTTGATGATAAACGGAAGTCATCCAATGTGAGCAGTTGCGTTGCTAATTGCACAAAAATGGATAAATATTTGTTAAAATATCATGATAAATTTGGTCTCCAGCCCCCCAAAACGAATTGAAGCAGTCCTTAAGAAGAAGGGACATCATTATCAATCTCGACTTGGGTTTGGGCTTTTAATATATGTATATTTCTCTTTCAAATTAGGATACAAACACACTAAAAAAATGCTACCTTTGATTAGTTCTCGTAATCCATAACCTTATATTTTAAGAACGAGATTTTTTGAAGGTTTGAATAAGATTTTTTCTTTTAGTTCGGTTGTCACTTAAGTAGATTTAATCTTTTTATCAAAGTTATTTCTAATAATTCCTTTATAATATAAAAAAATAAAATGGTAAAGTTCAGAAATAAATATAAATATCGAATTTTTGTGACTTTTTTTAAAACTAAAAGAATTACAATTGGTGAAGTTCAGAAAATGTATTAAAATTTGGCATGAAAATTATTATAGCAAATTTAGATGGAGAAAAGAAAAAAGAATCATGATAGTCCGTAGGACACAGACCGAAGAAGAAGAAGAAGAAGAAGAAGAAGAAGAAGAAGAAGAAGTAGATGAAGATGAAGAAGAAGAAGAAAAGGATGTTCAGGGTGTTAAAATAAAGAGTCTATAAAGGGGATTAAAAAAGGCGGTTAAGATTAGCAAATAAGGCCGTAGGCCACACCCTCGCAGAGGTGCCTGTGTAACCAAGCTCTTCCTGTTAAGGAAAACAACAGTGGCTTGTTTTATTATATGAAAATATATAGTCTCAAAATGTTTGACTATGGCTGTGAAATAGTAGTAGGGTAACCCAAGAGTTAAAGGATGGCAGAAAGGAAGGTTACCTCTATGTTTATTGCTACTTTCATACAGAGGGTTATCGGTATGCATCAACGCCACTCAAACTGCCCTATTAAACACAAGGTCAACCGTCATCTTTTCCTCGCCGAATTAGCACTTCATAGCGATTGGGTCCATGTAGCGTGGCATCTGGTGCAGTGAGGATCCGTCCCTGGACATATTTTTATTATTTTAAAATATATTGAAGAGGAAAACCGTACGGGGCATCTGAGTTTAAGGAGATGGGATGAAAGGTGCGTAAAATACATGGCGAAGTTAAGGTATAAATGTGTAAGGTGTATATTTTCCGAGCAGCTACCAATCATATACCAGGGAACCCTTCGTGCACCAAGGGACGGTCACCCATTTTGCGTCAGGGGAGTGTGGAACTGAAACTCCCTCCTCAAAAGCACCCAGGACGGCATAGAAAGAGAGAGAAAGAAAGAGAGAGAGAGGAGAGAGAGAAAGAGAGAGAGAGAAAGAAAGAAAGAGAAAGAGAGAGAGAGAGAGAAAGAGAGCGACCCCTATTTGGCCATGGGTCGCTAATTCTTCAAATGGGCCAAACCAGGGCTGGGCCAAACCAGGACCCTTATTCTTCAAATAGGGCCTCTGCTTTTCGAAAGCTCAAAATGAAAGGACTGCTCGGGGAAGAGGGCGGACGTAAAGTCGAACACTGTTTTGAAGTTAGATTTAACAATATATGTTTAGAAAGATCACAGAAAAGTAAAATGATATTCCGAGTGCTTTCCCACTTTATTTTCAAAGGCCGAATTCTTCTAATGAGCCACCTGCAAGGTGTTATTGGCGACCATGCTGCTGTTGACATCTGGATGCTTGCCTATCCTTCAGGCCCTATCCCACGCGAGAAAATCTTCGATACACTTTGACATCTTTCAGCAACACCACTTTCATTACAGATCTCTAATTAATTTTCTGCAGAATTTGCCCTTGTTGGTTGGTGCTTGAATTAAAAAAAAAAAATATTCGAGAAGTTTGTAAACATGAAAGTAGAATGAGTCTTAATTTTCATTTTCCTGCCAGTAATATACATATGGCTATGAATTCCCTTGACATTGAAAAAATAGGATGCCGTAATCAAGGACGGGGGGAGGGCACCTTCACATAAAACGCGAATTCTGTCAAATTTTGGAACACCTTTGAAATTTTAATGGTTTGCGTTTCCCAACAAACTCGCTTCTTATAGACCTGTTTTATATTTTCGGTCATTATTTAAGTTTGGCAATATTACGTTAGCAATGTGCTTATTCGCGCGTGGGTGTGGTTGTAGTACATATTGTACGAGTGTGCTATATTGGAATAACGATTGCTTTTAAAATTTTGTTTATTTTGGGGTGATGGGGGATGCAGTACGAAATTAGGGTTAATATGAATTACATTTTTATTGTACTAAAGTAAATTTGCAATTCAAAAGTGAAATATATAAAAAAAATTGGCGAATATAGTCTATAAACCAGTGAAAAAAATAGGGAAAGAAAAGATGAATGTCGTGTTTTTAATAAAGACTGGAAACAGAAATATCCTTTTACTGAATTTAAAGGTATAGCAATTTGTACATTATGCCAATAAGAAATTGTAGTTTAAAAAGAATACAATTTGAAACGTCACTTTGATAACAAGCATACCAAGATATATGATAGCTTTCTGATGAGGCAAGGAAAAATATAATGCAAGGAATTGTCGAGTCAAATGGGTAAGCAAAGAAATGCTTTTCAAAAACTTGTTCTTAGTAATGACCATCTAACCAAAGTTATCTATTTTATTTTCCCTCAAATTGCAAAAAATACCAAGCCCTTTTCAGAACGAGCATTTATAAAGGAGTGAATGATTGATTCTGCTGCTATCTTTAACCCCCCCAAATATTGAGCAATATAAAAGCCTATCTCGTCGAAGTGTTTCGAGGCACAGCGAAGTTATCGCCGAAACATTCAACCACAGCTGAAAAATAAGGTTCCACACTTGATTATTTTTCAATAGCACTTTACGAAAGCTGTGATATTGAGGTCGAAAAATGTCTAATGAAATTAGATTTAAGCTGGAAAAACTCGTTAATGCAACAACAAATGGCTATCCAAGTCTAACTGGCAAACATAAATTGCTTCTTAAAACGGTCAATGATAAACTTCATGGAAAAAATGTAGATCAGAACATCATTTTTTTGTACTGTATTTTACAACAAAAATCTCTATGCAGAAATGTTTTAAAGCTTAATCATGTGGTAAACATATTTACACAAGTTGTGAATTATATTAAAAAACATGATAGTTTATAATTTTTTTTTTTTTAGAAACTATTCGATCAGCAGACACTGATATTCCATACTATTCTAATGTACGTTAGCTAAGCCTAAGAAAAGTAATAAATAGAACATGGAATTTAAGAATGGAAATTAAGCTTTTTAGAGCTCAAAATAGCTGAATGATTTTCCACAACTGTTTGATGAAAATTGGATATCAGATTTTGATTTTGCTGAGGACTTAGTCAGTCATTTGAATCAACTAAATACAGAACTGAAAGGCAAAGAAAATTTCCTTGTAATATGTTTAACTCTGTAAAAGCTTTCAGGAATAAATTATTATTATTTTCTCGACATTTGGAAAGGAAACAATTTACCTATTTTTTCTCTTTGAAGGAAGTTTTGATGTCTCATGACAAATTAAGTGCCTACATTTCTCAATTAAAGGATCTTCATGGGAATTTTTCCCGTAAGTTGGATGGTTTTAGAATCATTGAAAATTATATATCTAACATCACTGATCTTCCCTTTTACCTTTGCTGCTGATGAAGCACCAGAGAACGTACAACTTGAGGTCATTGATCTTCAGAGCCGACAGGCGTCTTCCGCAGTCGTTTAATTCAGTTTCAATTTTGAAATTTTATGAATCATTACGTGAAGAAAGATTTCTTAGCTTAAATTATTTTGCAAAAGAATATTTAGTTTTCTTTGGCTCCACCGACCTTCGGGAACAGACGTTTACAATAACGAAGCACAACAGATCAAAATTAAGAAGTAGGCTAAGCAATGAACATTTGAGTGCAATATTAACAATTTCTACCTCTGAGATGACTTCGATGGACATGTTAATGCCCCAAAACGTACTCATCCATCTCATTATTTTTTATGTAAGTACTGAATTTTTAAATCAATCATTTTCAAATATATTTCATTCGTAGATAAAATATTTTTCTTTAAAATTACGATACTTTATAAATACTTCTTCTCATTACCCTTATCTATACGCTCTCTTTCGCTTACGGAAGTTAAGCAACGTTGACTATGCTTGGTACTTGGATAGAAGTGTAAATCCTGGTTCGGATTCCACGTTAAGCTGTAGGTTTCTACTTTGATATAAGTTTGGAAATAGTTTAAAAAGGGTGGTAAAACTATGCCAAAATATTACCCTTAGTTATTAAAGTGTAGCTTTATCTATGATCCTGTGGCCTATGAAAACAAATGCACAGAGTAAAATGTCATTAACCTATTTATGTATTCGAAATGTTCATCAAAGTGTTTAAGTGCGGCTCGCAAAGCTTCACATAGGCTTCAATGTGCCCCTCTGCGTACAGAAGTGTTCATCCCTGGTGTGGTGGGTTACATTTCTAGTTTCAGTTTGGGGCATCCTTTCGAGTTTCAGTCTTGAGACTGGTATTTCTAGCTTCATTTTGGATAGTGGTAGGTATTTCTAGTTTTATCGTTCATAGTTTTATTTTTAATTTTATTCTGGTGGGTATCATTTCTAACCTTATTGTTGGAGACGCAACTCCGAATCTCTTCCTTTCTAACCCAAATTACCTTTTTTTGACCAGTCGCTTCTGCTCTCATCGCTAGTGGTTTGCTCCCCCCCCCTCCCCACAAAAGCTCCAGCAACGTTCCTCAACATAAATCCTAATTTTGCGAGTAATTTGTCAAGGTTTGCCGAATATCATAAAACGTTGCTTTTACGTTAGAAGACTTCTCAAGGTGGTCCGCCGCCCATTAACGTCGCTATTAACCCTTGATGTACGAGGGAGTTGCATCTACCTAATCCTCCCTGAAGCCTTTTTTATCGCTGCCTTTAGTGCATAATTGCAGTCCGGGATAATATATGCATACGGATTGGCGTAAGGTTAAATAAAAACAAAAGTGACAGACATACAAATAGACAGCCAAATATATAGATGGAATAATAAATTTGTTATTATTACTATTATTTGAAAAAAGACCCATAAGTAATAATATAAGGTTTCGTCATAGACCCAACTAACGTGTTTATCGCGTAAGGGATAACAAGTTAAAAAGATCGATAGATATGAGATAGATGCATGGGGGGAGGGGGTCGATGCTGCATGAAGGGTTTCCATTTCTATTTAGTAATTAAAACAAAGCAACCGCCCTGAATGAGTCCTCGGCCACACTCGAGTCCGCCGCTCCCATGACGCTTAACTGAAGGACAGACGCTAAGCAACACACGCCATTATCCCCCCCCCCCCCCTCCCCATTTCGGCTCTAGCCTGGGTCTAGTTCGAGACTGACGGGGGCAAAGGGCCATATGTAGGGCCGCTCCTTCGAGCCCCAGGTGTAACAACCTACATGAGACACCGCTTGGCGTAGTCATAACCATGGAATCATGGTCACATAGTCGAGGAATATCACACTCAATGGCTGATGTTGTTTCCCACATCTTTTTCCAAAGTAAAGATGATGTCGAGCTTTGAGACATGATTAATTTTCTGGCTTCATTTGGCGCCCGCCAGGGAGGGCACAGTCGCTCACAAAATAACAGCAACCTTATCTTTAACAAAGTCAATCAAAACAACAAAAAATAAATATCTATTAGGCTCGATCATAGCTTGGTGAAGATGGGGGGAAGGGTAAGGCCATATTCACGACTCATCACCATCGGACTCACGGGAGTTACACAAATTTTTATCATAAATAAAAATGATTCCTGTAGGAAAAATGAAACACTACGAAGTTTTAAGCTCCTCCTTCTTCCCTCCAGCCCTCCCGGCCCCACCTCACCCCTTTCTCCATGAAAGAAAATTGAATTTCCAAGGTTATTTATTATAACCTGAGGAGTTTCAAAAATTGGAACGAAACGTTGGTTTCTATTTGCTGGGTCCAATTGAATTCTCACTCATCAGATTCTCACTGCCAGAAACGAATGGCGGTGACGAATCTTCGCTCACTTTCATATTGTGGAAGTAGCGCTGATACGCACCGACTCCCGTTGTGAGAAAGTATTTATGATGTAGAAGCCCTAACATGCAAACATTTCTTCAGAGCACGAGAAGTAGTCTCCTCTTCAGTGCAGTGAGAGTCTGCCTCTTTCACATTCTTTTATTTCCCCCAAGTTCACCACTTTTTGCGCGAACTTCCCTCAAAACCCTCCGGGAGAGACCATTGTTACTACTACTAATAATAATGATAATAATAGCGCTCTTGCTAAACCAATAGGCCCGTTGTTGGATTTCTGACGTCGAGGCGCGGACCCAATCCCAGGGAGAGCAGACAAAAACTTTCAGTGACGTCACGAACTGTTCGCCCATTGGCGGATACGCTGATACCTACTTCGGAGAGGTTAAGTAGCTCCACACACATCCTCATGCACATACCGCGCGCTGCCATTCCCTCCGTGTCTTCACGGCACAGTGTACCCATTCCTCCCTCTGTTCTTGGGGCCTGCCGATGGACAACTAGTATCCCCTATGGGGATACTCATATAATGTACCCCCTCCTGACGCGGACCGTGTCCCCCCCCCCTGGGGTCGGGCAAGAAGGGTTCCACCATCGCTGGTTACTGTCAAAAACAAACATCTCGTCCATGAAGGATTCCAAAGAGGATCCTTCCTGGTGCCTTCAGTCTCAACAATGATCATCATGCTGATCTTTATGTACATTTCATTATCCCGTCAGTGGATCTGGTCCCCGATGCAAGGGGTTGATGGCGCAACTACTTCTAAAAATAATAACACGAGGGAGCGAGGGTTAGATTTCAGATCAAAAGCTTGAATGCCACTAAGAGAAACAGCTCTATCCGCCACACACTTCACCCCACGGGCATCAGCAGCTTTGCATGTTAGTGCCCATCAACCTCTCTCTCTCTCTCCCGAAAAATTGCCACCATCTCTAGTTACACAGTCATTACGTGGACGAAAAAGAGGTTGGAGCGCAAATTGCCACTGTGGTCGCCCTCAAGGTAGTCGTGATGGGCCTTCAGAAGCCTCTCACGGCTCATATCGCACACCAGCGCTAATGATGGCCCCGATGCACGATTCGGCCGCCCCTCTCACCAGGCTCCACCCCGAGAACGGCTTGGGGGAAAGGGGGAAAGGAGCTTGCTTTGGTGGTTATCACCCGGGGGACAGAAACAAGGGCAGGCCACCGGAAATGAAAATTCAACAAATTCAACACTGGGGCAAAACAGAATTAAACGTAGCCCCAGTGGAGGCCCTCCATTTGAGACCCTACTCAGCAGTATAGGGAAGGAAGGACCCCCTTTTTCCCAAATTCCATGACACTACACCTGGTGCCTGAGACTCCGACCATAGTAGCGGGGACGGACCGTCGCCTCCTATTCAGGCTTGGAGGGAGGCACATGTACATAGACGCCATGCATACATAAAAAATTTACACGTAGAGTAACATAAACATATATACACATTGAGAATATACATAGTCAAGATGTACACGTTTGAAAATGGAGAATCAAGTAGCCAAAGCCTGAGATACACACACAGGTGAAAGCAAATATAGACGTACACACACGCGTAATCAACTCCTGCCGAAATTGATAAAGTTAGAGAAAGGTATACCACACGAGTACTAAAAAGGAGAGATTACTTAAAGCACAAAGGGCCACGGAGGCAGGTAATTCTCTTGAACTTGCCCTCATTCAGGAATGAAAGCAGGTCACTCTACGGGGTAATAGAGTACCAAGGTATGTATGTGTGCAAGGACTAGTGGTTGTTTACGCGAATGTATGCATTGTGCGTATGTTTGTGAATCTCTGAGAAGCTGCGGTCATATGTATGTATGTGTTTATGTGATGTATGTGTGTGTGTGAGAAAGAAATGATTCGACATTCCTAGTCCCTTTTAGGGTCGCACAAACCGTCTCAATATTTGCGTTGGCACAGGTTCAACGCTAGCTTCACTTTTACATCACACACTCGCCACTCCAAAGACCTCAATGCAAACATCCCAGAGACACAACGCGTCATCTTCAGCGCTTTCACACAAACCTGACCCCGGGACCCCCCTCCCCCCTCTTCATTGTTCCACACTAAGTCTTTCTGCTGTTAATTGGCAGAGGGAGGTCAAATATAGCAGGAGTAACCATGCTGCAGCTAACATCTTGAGACTTGCGTGTTCTCTAGTGCTCAACAGCCGCCATATGCGGTCTCCAGGCCGCAATGGCTGCGGCTATATATCTTCCTCACATTTTCATTTGACCTTCACTACTTTCTTTACAGATCTTTCCTTACATACTGCGGGAGGAGATTCCCTTGTTGGTTTTCGTTTGATATTTTTTTCCATCTCCTGTTTAACCTACTTGACTTATGTCGCTTCCACATTTCTGTTTCGCTTAATTTTACCACTTTCTTGCGAAAACTCCTTCATTTGTTCGGAGCGGTGGCTTTGCAAAGCCACCCGACGATGTAGGGGAATTCTCAATCCCACACGACTCTTCGCCATTGACAGGACGCGCCTAAAGACGTTAAGAAGATTCTCTCGCTCCACTTATGTAGGGGTATGCAATTATTATCAATTATTTGTAGTTCATATTTTTCACTAACTAAAAATGACGCAGATATGTGATTAATATTCTTCTTGATATTTTCTTGCCAGATGAATTGTCAGTAATTAGTTGCAAAGATTTAACGTAAAATACTGATCATTCTTTACTGTGGGTTAGTGTATAATGGGTGGCTTCATGGAAGGATTTGGTGCGAAGATCGGAGCTGGCATGTTTGCGAGCGAACCCTTTGTCTGGTAGAGAGACAAATTTAACCTTTTAAGCGCCAACGTTCCCAATTTAGGAACATTAAAATAAATATTCAGAATATATATATATATATATATATATATATATATATATATATATATATATATATATATATATATATATATATATATATATATATATATATATATCTCGAGATTATGGATTCATTGCAGAGTGGTCATCACTTTAGAGTATTTTTACTCACTCCAGGTTTAAGGCGAGGTTATCGTGAGAGGTTTGAGCACTCGAAGCAGCTTGAAAATGCCGATGTTGTTTTTATCTTATTAAACAAGTTTTCTGCAGATATTCGGTGAGTAGACTCAAATTCCTCTTCTTGAAACGCAGGTTGAATTAGAAGTGGGTGATCTCTATATCAACGCGGGATTTAATAGTTCTGACAGTGTATACCGAGGAATGCTTGAAAGATTGTATGAGTGGACTTAGGTGAGTTAAAGTTTTCATTGCTAAATGGAGCTTAGTGGAGATATTGGGGTCCCAGATGACATGAGAGGACTTGAGCGCGGATCATAATGGTGACTCTCCGATTGTGTCTCCGTCCCTCTGTCCATCGAGGAATATATATATATATATTATATTTATATATATATATATATATATATATATATATATATTCACAAAAAAGATATGAATACTTGACATATACACTTTATTTGGTTAACACTAAGATGTAGGACTACCATTTGCCATTTGTCTTTAGTGTAGCTGCAATCATTTGTAAAATAGGATCAATCCTTAAACCCCGTCTGTTTTCCAGACGGGGCTTATATATATATATATATATATATATATATATTATATATATATTAAAATATATAATTATTTTAATACTTGGTTAGACGACCTTTTACTTTAATAACAGCGATAATTCTTCCTGGCATGGATTTCACCAAATTTTCACTTGCACTTTCTCATATTGTTGTTTTATTTGTAGTACTTGTGGTACTTCTTACTATTTTTCTAAGAACTTGTCACAAGTGTTCTATTGGATTTAAGTCTAGGCTCTGTGGTGGTGACTACATTAGAGGTGATCCCCATTTCTATAAACCCATTCTTGGTCAGGTTCGATGTATGGCACGGGGCAATGTCCTGCTACCTAATTTTGGTGTTGTCGGACACAATTTCTGGATAGAGGGCTCTAAAACTTGTGACAACATGGCGGTATAAGTGGTAGAGTTCATTCTTCTCTCCCTGATGAAGATATGAGGCACCATACTATAATATAATGACCTCCATACTTCACAGTTACTACTACGCAAGCAAGGTGAAATTCTTCTTCAACTCTTCGTTTCACAAAGGTAGCCACATAATCTGCAGACTTGTTACACAAAAGTTAAATTTTTAAATAACTTTCTTCCAAGATATATTTAAATGGAATTATATAAATTCCATTGAAACAACAAACATACCTTATAATCACTTTCATCTGACTGCATAACTTTAGATCATTGTTCATATGTCCAATTTTTGTGATCTATGGCTTCCCTGAAGACGTTTATTCTATTGAACTCAGATATCCATGGCTTCTTAGTCGCTTTGCATCCTTTTGGCCCTTCGAACTGTTCTTGGTTTATATTTTTAAACTTGAGAGCTTCATTAAATTCCCCAGAAAGCTTATAAGATCTTTGTCGGTGATTCTTTAGTGCAGCTCGAATAATAGATGTCTTCTTTATGTGTTGTAAGACCCTTTTAGCAACCTCTTTTCCTTGCTACAAAGATCTTTGTCTCTTGTAATCGTTTTATATTGTTTTGCATAGCATATGTTGAACATTATTTTAGCAATTACTATTTGTTTGATTTGTAATTTCTTTGTTGTAGTAATTTTACTTATTTAGAACGATATTGAATTCACAATATTTATAAATTTAAGCTGAAAAAATATTGTTTGTCTCATTTTAAAAGAACACCATTTTATTAATTTAATGCCGTTTAGTAGAATACTAATTAATTCAAATATATTAACAAAACACACATTATTATAATACATATTTATGAATAATACGATCAATTCTAAAAAAATGATTTAATGATAAATACATAAATACATAAAACCGTCAACTTGAATAATAAATTTATTCCGGTTTGGTGCAAAAAAAAAAATCATTCTGTTATAGAAAGATGGAAAATGTATGTTAGAAGTGATTTGGGAGTAATTTGATCTGTTTTATGATTAATACCTGTCTTATAATTGAGCTGTGGGAACAAAACTTTGGTATTGGGGAGTACAGTGTTGGATAGAAAGTGCTTTCGTGAGGAGGGATATGCAGTCATGTCCAAAAGTTTTAAGACTAATATATATATTTTTTTACATTCGTTTTTTTTAAAATTTACGGGATAGGAATATTTTTTTCTAATATTTAAATTAGTGCAGATTTTTTTAAGAAAATCAGCATTTCAAAAATAATAAGAAAAAGCAGTGCATTCCTTCGCTGAATCCGAAATCGCGCTCTGGTCCTCTTCGTGCAAGAGGTGAGTTTCAGTCCTCTGGAGCTTTTCTATTTGATCAAAAGCGTAAAATGATGAAAAATATGAGTTAAATTAATTATGTTGTGTATCTATTTCGTAATTTATTTGGGTAAAAATATATTTTTGAATCTTTTTCAATTCCAAAAAAGTGATTTCCAAAGAAATGCGTGAAACCATTGTTGCTCTCCACCAAAGTGGCCTGTAATGCAAGGAGATACTTACTAACGGTATTGCATCAAGGAACATCATCTTTAAGATCACGAATTACTTTAAACAAACTGTTTACATTCCTCTGAAGAAGTCTTCTGGACGCCCAAAAGCTTTAAATGAACGCCTCCTTGGAAGATCCCAGCCAAAGGATCAGGTTTCTTCTAGGGACAAGACTGCTCACGATTAGAAAGAAGCAGATAGGAACACTTCGGTGCGCACAGTTAGGCGGAGACTTTCGACAAAAATCTCAAGTCGAGAAGAGCTGCCACAAAAGCCCCATCTCAACAAGAACAACCTAACGGATAGGCTCTACTTTTATAGAGAATAGAAAGAATGGACTGTTGGAGACTTGGGCAAATTGATATCCTTTCTACTTGTTTGCAACTCCTGGAAGAAACATCATTAGGAGAACAAGGAGCACTTTCACGACTCCTGTGTCGTGTCCACAGTCAAGTATCAGAACACTATCCATTTTGGGGGCTACTTCTCTTCTAGGGGACCTGGAACACTACAATTTTGTCCACGAACACTGCCATGAACTCAAAATGGTACCAAAACTTTCTTGATCGCCACTTTTTTCAAACAGTTCAGGACCAATTTGTGGATGATAAATATATTTTTCAAAATGATGGCGCACTTTGTCACAAAAAAAAAGCATTAACAAAGATCTTGAACTGAAAATAACAGAACTTTTTGGACCATGATGGTATAATGCTGCAGTATTACGGCTAGATGCTAAATGGAGTTATCCCCAAAACTATAATTAAGTAAACTATTTGAGGAAATTATCCGATAATTTTAGATCTTTGTAAAACAATCTAGACCAAAATTTTTAAATAAGCTAATTTAAAAATATATTCTATGAATACTTATTTCCGTCCTTATTCTGTCTTTTCGCCAAGAATATACCTGTTAGTATCGCGATTTTTCCTTTGTTTTTTTTTAATACGTTAATTATAGGATTACCATTCAGTTTTAAACGCTTAATATTTATTCAATAACTTATTTAATTAAGTGCAAATATACTTTTATCCTCACTTAAAGCAGAATATGGAGGAATAGACTTGTAAAGAGGTTATACGAGAGTGAGAGTCAGGGTGTAAGAATGAGTGTTTAAGAGAGAATCAGGGAGCTGACCGAGGATGCAGGGGATGGTATTGTGTATGTTAGGAGTGCGTGGAGGGCTTTATGAGGGGGATGGTGGGTATGGAGACCTTCTACCAAGGGGTAAACCATGGCTGGAAGAGAGTCGAAGTCTTGGATCCCACGTGGTGTTTTCTTTGTACTGTCAGTTTGGAGGTTTGGGGAGGTGGCTGATTTAAATGTTTGGCGGTGGGAAGGAGATTGTATAATTGTCTGAGGTCGAGGATAGTGTTCATGAGGTTTAATTGGGTTTTTATACTGGTTGGTGAATACTTTATATATATATATATCTTCAGGCCCTGTGGCTCTGGAGTCTGTAGTAAATTTGATGGCTGACTGATCGTTTTCTTTGGGTCTGCGGGTTTTTATATTTCTGTGGATTTCTCTATTTAGTTTGGTGGGGGTTGGTGTCTAAGTAGGGTTTCATATGTACATAGGTTACAATTTTGATTTGGTGAGACTATTTTGTTGTCGCAATTAATCAGTGACTCGTGCGTGGGAGCTTGGCGTGAGGGCAATGTACTTCACGCCCGGTTCTCAAGATTTGCGTTGAATTCGTTTTGTGGCTAAATGTGTCCATAACTTTGCTCCAATTTTCCATTGTTTAGATATTAGATTGGTACTGTGAGTATTGAGGTGTTGGAGATGTTTAAATTTTTGTTGTGTTGGTCTTTTTTGTGTTAGTTGATATCTATGTTTTATGAAGTCTGAGATTTCTTTTAGCAAATTTCGGATATATATTTTGCTCAATTCTGAAGTAATGGTTGCTTTACCTGCATGGTGCATGGTTAAAACAATTCTACACAGGTATTCGTGTAATTTCAAAGCATGTATTTTATATTTTTTTATAAGATACACACTGTATGGTGGAGCGAAAAACATTTTTCTGGAATTTATTTTCCCACCACGATTCTTTTATGGGGTTATCTATCAAATTAAACCTCTTAAAAGGATTCTTTGATATAATAATTTTTAAAGGCTCCTCATCGCAAAGGAAAATTGAAAATAAGGCGATTTTCAACAAATTTTGAATTTCGTAGATTATATCTGAAAATTTAATTCTAATTTTTAATTGATAACTCTAAACCAATAATTATTGTATTTTAAAGAACAAGTAAACGAAATTTGAAAGTAATCGATTGATATTTAGAGGTTGCTCAATGACATATTATAGCGGCGTACATGAAAATTATGTTTCAGTAGCGCGGAGGATCTCGTTGAGAGTTGATGTGTGTGTTTGTGTCTTTGGCTCTGTCTAGTGTCTATTGTTTTTATCAAATTCTTCTATTTGTATTTAAGAGCAGTTATTTATAGTGTACAATAAATATTTATACACGTTTTATTATATTTCAGAGCTAAAAAAAATTAAAACAATATTTAATTATGTCATTTAAGCCTAGAACGCGTCATGAAATTGAAAGGCATTTTTTTGGCGCACCCTGCGCCATTAGTGAATGTTTGTTGCTAACTTATAAAGATGTTATAAAATAGATTTTGTTTGAGCGAGAAAATGAAAAGAATTGCAATAGAAAAGACCCACCAATTAAACAAATGATCACATTAGTAGCGGAGAAGTTAATTTCTATTTTGTAAAACGGCATCAATCCCTTGTGTTTCAATAGAGGCAGCTAGTAAAAGAATTTTAAATTATTATTCAAAATATCAGGCTTTAATGAGAAATATTAGCAGAAAAATGTGACATCATTCAAACAGAAATATGATGATTTTACAAAGAATGCCGAACAATTGTTTGATATTTCGTGTTGTAAATGCGATGGCTTTGAAAACTATTCTTGTGGCAAAGAAAATAAGGTGTCGCCATTGGAGTAAATGTTTCTGGAAGACCAACGAACAACTAGGTAAATGGCAATGTGTAATATTGATCAAATTTAATCAAAGAAGAATATTCAGACTGCAGTTAGGAAGGATCGTGAGTATTGTCTCTTAAATCAACCATCTACTTCGACAGATAATATCGAAGTGATTCTTCCTTCATCCAGCACAGAAACAGAATCTGCTGATGAAAGTAGTGACTATGAGCTTCCTTCATCCGTGAAACGGAAAGAAGTAAACAAAATATTTGCATCCAAAATTCCATCTACACGAATAAAATTGTCAGAATTTGCGTTGGTATGTGACCGTACTGGTGAGTTTGATCGAGCTGCATCTTTAGTAACAAGTTGAATCCTTAAGGACTTATCGTCAATTGAAGGAAAAGAAACTTCTGTAGTAGTTGACAAGTCAAAAGTGAGAAGAGAGCGTTTCAAAGAACGTACTACAATACATTAAGAAATAAGAACCGAATAAGCCATTATATTCTATTTATTTTGATGGTAGAAAAGATAGCACACCTGTTGTTTAGACGATGGAGGGAACTCAACACAAAAAGAAGATAATGGAAGAGCACATCTTTATGATAGAAGAACCTGGTTCAGAATACCTTGGACACCTGACAATGAAGACAAGTTCTGCAAAAGCTATATGTGACGCAATATTCTCCGACCCAAAAACAAATAACATCACAACTAAGGAACTCGTTGTTGTGGGATGCGATAGAACGGCAGTGAATACAGGAACAAACGGAGTTGTGATCAGATTGTTAGAACAAAAACTTAATAGACCACTGCATTGGTTTATTTGCCAGCCCCATGCAAATGAGCTCCCATTTCGCCATCTAATCAACAATTCGGATGGGAAAACAACGGGGCTCGTGAATTTGTATGACCTATAGGGAAATAACTGGATAAATGTGAGACTCTAAGTGTTGTTGAATTCGAGCCAATTTTGACTAACTTGCCGTCTGCTGACAGAGGAAATTTGAGCACCGATCAAAAGTATCTGTTTGATATCCTTATATCTATTTCACAAGGTAAATGTTCTGTTGAAATGGCTCGTAAGAGTTC
Source organism: Ceratothoa steindachneri (assembly GCA_963969495.1). Taxonomy (NCBI): domain Eukaryota; kingdom Metazoa; phylum Arthropoda; class Malacostraca; order Isopoda; family Cymothoidae; genus Ceratothoa; species Ceratothoa steindachneri. The sequence goes on from OZ018317.1 coordinate 221,821,740, forward strand.
CTGGAAAAATGTTGCATGCACGATGGCTTACAACGGAAAATCGGATACTTCGATTATATGTTTCGACTTCGGACCCTTCTTACACGCTGAAATCCATTGTCTTGTTCATCATGAAGGTGTATGCACCATGCTGGTTTGAAATAAAAGCTAACTCTTCTTGGCAAGATGGAGCACTAAACCTCTTCAAGATAGTACAATCACTGCAAGGGATGAATACACAGATTAAAGATATAGTCGCCCCATTGATTCAAAGGAATGCTAATTTTTCATATGCGGAAAACATTCTTCTTTGTATGCTGAAAGATAAAAGAAATCATATACGGGAACTCGCATGGAGAAGAATATTTAAAGAACGAAAAGATTATAAAGGGAAATCAATACGCACTTTCAAGATCCTAGACATAAACTTTGAAGCTGACGGATACATCCACCTAATTAATTAGCAGCAGACCGTTGTGACCGAACCTCCGCTGACGAGGACTCTCTCTGATGATCAACTTGAAGAATTTATCCGTCAAAAACCTAAATTTGATATTCCGAAGTTTCCTTGTCGCACCCAAGCGACCTATATAAGGAGTAGAATTGAGTCCAGGAGAAAAATATCCTCATTTAATACCAAGAAGGACTTCATAATGAAAACTGTAACTGCACTGAATAAATTGATATTAAATAATAGTGAAAATTTAAATGATCGTCTGTTAATTGCTCAATTTCTTCTATTTCAGAGTAATGAGGATAAAAATCCACAGGTTGTATGGAAACAAACGGAAAAAAAGGAAGGAAAACTTATCGAGTAGTTAATAGATTATTTTTATTCAATAAAATAGAAGTAGAAGTATTGATTGTAACGTTTTATGGCAATATATTTTATAAAAGTTTTATGGAAATAATATTCCCCCTTATAGGACAGAAATGTTGATGTAACAACTTGAGGTTTGAAAACAAATAGATAGAATTTTCCGACATTTTTGCTTTTTTAAAAAAATATTTCAATCGCGTTGAGGAACCTGAAAATATTAATTTAGAATTCTAAAATTTCAACACAATAGTTTTTGATGTTGGGTCCATCAAAAGATCAGGGTGGCAAAATGAATTTAAAAAATATTTGCAAACCCCATTTATCGATCCACCCTAATACACAGGTCTTCCATTTAAAGTATCAGAAATAGCATGGGCAACAATGCTGTAGCTGATATCTGATAGATTACATGCTTTAACTTCCGCAGCTGCGATATCCCCTGACTACAAAGAGTGCTAAAATAACCAATTGGCACAGTTCTTTTTAGTGTTGTTAGAATTGATCTATCTGATGACGCTCAGCGTCACCTAGGAGTAACTGACGCAAGGTCGAGGGGGAAAACCATTGCTATTTTGACATCATTTCATAACTGTTTCATTGCAATTTAATTTAGATCTCTCCTCACAAACTTTCTACGGGAGAATCCCTCGTTGATTTTCGTTTTAAATTCGGTGAAAACAAATTCCTTGTTTATTACCCAATGACAAATTGATTGTAATAAAAAGGGGAATTTATCTTCAGGATTCGAATCTTGATGATTCTTAATGGCATTGTCCAGTGGTTAGGAAATTCGATTCAAGGACTTCAGCCGGTACTTGAGGGCATCGCTGGTTTTATAAAGTCAATTAGGGGATCATCAAGAGGCTTCACATGGTTTTAGAGGTAATCCGATTGGCATACAGGGATTTGAAAAAGAGAGTGTAAGGTCTTCAATCGGGAGGTTTTATAAAGCACTTGGGGGTCTGAAAGGGATTTCAAAAGTTACTTGAAGAGGTTCCGCGTAATTAATAAATTCCGTTAAGGGGTTTTACTTAGGTTTTTAAAATCACTGCAGGTTCTAAAGTACACTTCTCCCGACAAATCGAGCGTTCTCAGACCTAAGACCGTGTTTGGTTGAGTCCATACTTCTGAGGCCGTGTTTCAATGAGGTTCTTAGATGTGACAGTATGCCTCTTTAGTACATGACACCCTGACTAATCTTTGGGCCTCACAGTCCCCAACATTTCCTTTTACCTCCCTGTCGTTCTCAACCACGTTCGATCAGCTTCTGGCGAACAGCAGTTCTCTAATATCGAAACCACGTGTGGGGCCCAGGAGGGCGGGTACCCGGGGGGACGGGGCAGAGGGGCAGCCGGCCATTCTGGCCATTCCGGCCGTTCCTAACTCTTTTCCAACTGGACCATAATTACTGGTCGCCATAATTCCCTTAGCCGGTGGTTCTAAATTTCTCCTAATGGCCTGACCTTAGGCGACCTCGCCTGCGTTCAATACCTTGGGGTCGGCACGACCCGCCCCCAGCGTGGGTGGAGAGGGGCCGGATCCAAGGAGGAGAGGAATGCCCACAGCCCACACATTCATAACTCGACTGGGCGAGGTGGTATATGCTCAAATTAATAATATATATATATATATATATATATATATATATATATATATATATATATATATATATATATATATATATATAAACAGGATGACCGGGACAGAGCTGTAGATGCCTCGTAACATTTATTTCAAACGTTTCAGGATTATAACTAATCCTAGCATCAGTGCTAAAGAAAGAATACAAAATACAAACTTAAAAATATACATAAAAAGTTAACACATGCAATAAAATTCTGAAACATGAATATTAAATTTGAGACGAATTGATTACAGTGGAAATACGGAGAAAAAAAAACAACGATGGAATTCCTAAAAACTAGGAAGGAAAATAATTGACAGCGGATTTTATTCTTGCACCCTCCCTTAAAAAAAACAATGTGAAATTTAACAAATTAGCATGTTTTTTAATGTCACTATATTTACTGGGACAAATAATGAGTTATTATTTAGACTGGGTTGAAGTTTTGTAATATAAATTGACTCTAGCAAGTAAAGGTCCGAGATGTTTCTTACCGCAATAAGTATCGCGAAGTCCTCGTGTGTAGCCCTAGAGCCACATTGTGACAAATGGTTTCGAATTGGAGATGGAAAAGGGTTTTGAAAGGTGTGGTTAAGTTCCTTCAGATCTACCTATATGCTGCATGAAGCGGGAGTAAAGCGTATGCCTTGTTGCCCCCACATATGATACAGTGCTACTGCACGTACAACAAAAAACGTATATAATTTTAGATTGCATACTGGTGGGTGGTTGATCTTTGAACTTAAATAATGATCCCAGTCTGAAGTCATTAATGAGAACAATAGATCGTAATAATTGAGGATAGGCTGAATTTAACAGTTTTAACAACTTTTTTTTAAGTTTTTCGGATTGGTAACCAAAGTATGGTAAGGAAAAGAAGATCTTTAATTTATTGACAGTTTGTAGTGGATGCAGAATCGAGTATATTTTATTGAGAAATAGACTAATTTGTCTCAGAAATAGTGATTTGAGATAGCCATTGGAGGTAAAGAATTTTGTTATGAATTCGAATTATAAATGTAGGGCTGGAAAAGTTGAAGGCAAGTGATATGCTCTATGGAGGAGAGTATGGATGGCATTAATTTTAAATTTAAAATCCTAGAAGCTAAAAAAAAGTAAACCAAGTTCAAAAAAGTAAGTTTCGGTAAACATTTGACGTGAATTGATTGTCTATTCGGGTAATCTTCACGTCAAGAAACGATATGGTATTATTTTTGTCGAGCTCACAGGAAAATTTAATATTTGGGTGTTTCGAGTTTAAATAATTAAATAATTGAGAAAGAGTGTACAATATGACTTATGTCTAAGTAATAAAAAAGTGTCTACATACCGCTTATATAAAACCTAACGAAAATTAATTAGGCAATAATCAAGCCAAAGTGTTTCATAATAACACATAAAAACAATGGCCAACGAGGGGCCTACAGGAAGTCCCATTCCAACCCCATCGAGTTGTCCATATATATATATATATATATATATATATATATATATATATATATATATATATATATATATATATATATGGAGAGGAAGAATAAGAGAAACTAGTAGTGGTATGAAGTTCTTTACTACTGACGTTTCGTTCCTCAGGATCTTCCTCAGAGGTCATTGTTTGTTGTCACTCTGAGGAAGCTCAGAGGAAGTCAGTAGTCAAGAACATCGTACCACTCCTGGTTTCTCTTATTCTCCATCTACATTTGTTGTCATAGACTCCCATATATATATGTATATATATATATATATATATATATATATATATATATATATATATATATATATATATATATATATATATATATATATATATATATATATGAGTAATTCACAAAGTGGGCCGCAAAAGTTTACAACACACTCTTAGAAATGGAAATTTGCATACTTTTAGTTAACGCAGATTAGTGGAATTTATAACGCAAATGGAAATTTATGTAATAAATACAATGTAAAGATCAGAAAAGCAAAAAGATTAACAGGAAAAACTGTGTAAGGGTAAGAGTGAAATTTCCCAACGCAAACGTTTACCACACATTCATATAAATATGCTACAGCTACAAAATGCTTCATTATAATCTAATTTCCATTTGTTCTAAATATCTAGAATATTCTAAACTAAATGCAAGTTTCTTTCGTCATCTTGCAATGCTACTGCGTTATCATCATCATCATCATCATCATCATCATCATCACTAACTCTATAATTTAGGAAGGAGATTTTTGGGGGAAGTATTTGAATAATAATTTCATCTTAGTTTGGTTATGATTTATGTTTTTTTATCCAAGGTATTTTTTAAAACCCTCAAAATTACAAATGGTGAAGTTCAGAAAATTCATTTTTATATATCTTCTATAAAATTATTATAATTGGCGAAGTTCAGAAAATTTATAAAAATTTAACCATAGCTGCTTTTTTTTAAATTTTAATTTTAATCTTAGTAGCGAAGCAAAAGCTTCCCCTGTAGGAGGGAGTGGCGAAGCCATTGCCTGGTTCCTTATAAGATAATCGCAACGTCAACATCTTCATCATGGAGGAAAACAAACAAATTACTCAAGTTCTTCGTGAACGCAGAGTAGCCCTTCATAAGAGTAGACTTAGGTACAGGAATATCTCTGTACAGCTTAAAGTTCCTCTTAATTCAGTTCGTACCATAATACGCAGCTGGAAGTCTCGTAATTCATTGCGTGCTTTGGATCGTTCAGCTCACCCTTGGATGTTAACGGAACGCAAAGTTTGAAAGCTTGCTAAAACAGTATGTGATAAACCACATATAACTTGCCCTTAGAGAGCTGGAAGAAGATCCGGAAACAAGTGGAGTTGAAATTAGCAAGGGTACAATAAGTAGAACGCTGCGTCGTTATGATTTTTTTTCTCATACTGAAAAAAAGTGCGCACTAATTAAGAAAATCAATGTAAAGTTCATTTGGCGTTTGCAAATGTACATTTAAAAGCCCCCGGCAAAGTTCTGTGAACAAATTTGTTGGTCGAATGAAACGAAAATAAAATATTTCGGTCGAAATTAAATCAACTGGATTTGAAGAAAAACGTGTGAAGCTTACGTGCCAAAGAATTCGATCCCTGCATTCAAATTGGGTGGTGTATCACTCATGGTACTGGGTATTGCAAAAGTCGTCTTACAATGGTTACGATGCCCTCAACAACGTGCAAAGGGATGGTTTTGAATCAGTTAGACACGTTTTTATTGTTTGAACATATAAATGTGTGCTCAAATTGTAATATTTATCAATGTGGCCGCCCTCGGCGGTGAGCACGCGCTCCAGGCAAGACTTGAGGGCTGCGCACAAATTGCAGACGAAGTCCTTTTCATGCTGGACCGCATGCGGTTGACGAAGGACTTTAAATCGTGGACGTTGCTAAGGCGGACCTTATAGGTCTTGCCTCGACACGCGCCCATTCGCCGTAGCCGAGGGGATTGAGATCGGGTGGCTGCGGTGCCAGAATTCCTTCTTCCAGAGGTTCATGTTCGACCTCAACCACTCTTCAACGTGCTTGTCAATGTGGGCGGGGCACCTTCCTACTGAAAGAGATAGTCCGCCTTCTTCGCGATTTTTCTCACCCAGGGAAGGACTTTCCTGGCCAAGATGTACCTATAATCGGCCGCGGTGAGCCTGCAACCGGTTTCGAACCACACCGGTGGCATCTTCCCGCCATTCGAAGCCACGACACCAAACATCATCAGGGAGGGTAGGTATTTGGTCGTGGACACGTTGTGGACAACGAAGACGTTCAAGCCAAGGCTTACCATGCGGTCGTTCTGCCAGTTGATGACCGGATCAACCGAGAAGGTTTTTCATAAAAAAAGGAGAATTCGTCTGCCATGACTCTTGAGTCGTTGTGAAGGTGACGAAAGCACTCCCGACGTTGTTTTCATATGCGATCGATAAACAGAGGCATTTCCACACACCTCTGCCTATTGATGCCCTCATACTTGACGGCACTGGACGCCTGGGCTACCCAGATGTTCATTTTCTTCGCAAGCGCTGTCATTATGAGCTTCGGAGCAGTTTCTAAGGGCTTTTTAACAGCCAAACGGTTGACAACTTAATGTCTGTCTCAACGAAGTTGATCTTTGATATCTTCCCCGTTCTTGAGTCCCTCCACCATTCCGTGGGTGGTCATCTGGGTGACGTTGAGCCGCTTTGCGATGTCCGACTTGTTGTAGCCCGCGCCTATGGGAGCAGGATCTCAATTCTTTTCACTTCCATTTCGACACAACTTCACACAATGGAAAAGATGTTTTAATGATGAGTGCTGTAAAAGTAAAACTTTAATTTTGTTCGACGGGACTTTTTGTAATACGCACGTAAACCTCTCCAAAGATAAAAAAAAGAATGTAGCAGAACTTTTGCAAAACCCGGTATGGAGGTTGTCTTTGCTCATCAGGGGTTGGAATAATGAAGATGGTAGAAGAAGAAATTAACAGGGAAATGTACAAGGAAGTTTTGGAAAGAAATTTGTTATCTAGCGTTTGTTGTCTGAACTTAAAACTAGGATTGGAATTTCAACAAGACAATCACCCTAATCACACAACAAAACAAACTAAGGATTGACTACATATGGGTGGTAAAATTAATGTTTTGGAATAGCCAAATCAAGATCGTGACCTGAATCCCATTGAAAATTTGTGGAGGGAATTGGAACTCTTGGTCCGGTAACGAGATCCGTCTAACTTATCCGATTTGAAGAAAATACATATGTTTGGGAGAATGGAACAAGATCAGCCCAAACACCTACTAGTCAATAGTGCCTGGTAACTGTAATTGACCACAAGGTTTATGCAACTAAGTACTAAACCATCTTATTATAAGAACATTTGTAATGTTGTGTATTGTCAAATTTCACTATTGTCCTTATAAAGATTTACCTTTTCCCCATTTGGCTTTTGGAATCATTACATTGCATTTATTACATAAGGTTCTTCGTGCGCTGTAAATCTCATTGACCTGTTGTAACAATAGGTATATTGGTATTTCTACAAGTGTGTTGTAAGCTTTTGCGGCCCACTAAATATATATATATATATATATATATATATATATATATATATATATATATATATATATATATATCAAGAGAGAGAGAGGGGAAGAAAGAGAGAAGGGAGAGGAAGCAGAAGAGAGAAAGAATGAGTGAGAGATTGAGGGAGAAAACGTGAGAGAGAAATTGTGTTTTACAAGGAATATCTGTACCTCAAAAGACAATGTTGTTCATGTCGAAGAGGTACTGCATTTTGAGGCCGTAACTTCTGTAGCTTGGGAGAAAATATAGTACAGATCAAGGCTCTCCCCACCCACCTCTAACACCGGAATCATTGAGAATAGACAATCGGAAAAATCATCACTTTTTGTGTAGAAAAGCTGAAGCTAACTATGCATTAATTACAACTTTAAATTTTCGAAAACTTTTTATAATTAGCAAAAATTATTCTTTTTAATATTTAATATTCCTCATAATTTTATCTAAGCTTTGTTTAAATATGTTAACGGTGTGGCTCAAGACAATTTCTCTCGACAAATAATTCTTTACATTGGCAATTTTATGGGGGAAAAAGTTACCACATACCTTTACAGTGTACGATTTCAGAATGAGTTTATGCTGTTATTTGTCGCGTGCGACTCTATATTATACTATGTCGGTCGGTTCTCGTTTTGCTTTTTGGGGGGTAAAACATCATAACTATTTGGCCGATTCTAACGAAATTTGAAAACCTTCTGTTGTCTTACATTTTCTTTTGAATGAGCTAATTACCAAGGTCCCCTCCAAGGTTAATCCGGGATTTATTAAGAGTTTTGAAGGTGGTAAGATCATAAATCAGAATAAGTGAGAGCACGTGACTTCGTCAACAGACCTTGTTCAGTGTAAAATTTGTTTTAAATTTGAACCAGATGGAGTAGTCAACATTTTCAATTTCTTTTAAGATTTTATATACTTCAATTAGTTGACCTCGTATGCAGCTTGTTTCTAAAGTAAAAAGGTTTATCTTTTCTAGACGAGTTTTATAAATGTACTTTCTTAATGAAGTTATCATTTTTGTAACCTTAACTTGTGTATAATATTCTAGCTGTGCTCCTACTAGAGCATTGTACAAGTTTATCATTACCCTTATGCATTTGTTGCTAATCTGTCACTTAATATAATCAAATATCTCTAGCGCTTTCTTTTCTACATCAACACAATGTTCTGTAAACCTGAAAATTATTTAGCACATAAATACCGAGATCCTTTTCATTTTATGTTGCAGTTATTGTTTGTTCAAGGAGTTTGTATTCTGGTTTCGGATTTTTGTGGCCAACATGCATCACTTCTTATTTTTCAAAGTTTAGTGAAAGTTCGCATTTTACAGACCAATCTGCTATGTGGTCAATGTTCTTTTGAAAATTCACTATAACTTACTCGGTAATTATATATACCTTTACACAGTTTGCAATCGTCAGCGAATTCGGAGATTTTTTTTTAAATCACCCTATGTCTATTTTATTAACATAAATAATAAAAATCAAGGGTCCAAGGAACACTACTAATTACAGATATCCATTCGGACTCTTACCTATTGATGACAACTCTGCTTACGATCACTTAGCCAATTTTCTATCCAATTTGCTACATCACCTCCTAAATCTAGAGCTCTAACTTTGGACATTGGTCTCTTTTCTCTCATTTTGTTGAGGGTTTTTTAAAGTCTAAGTACAGAATATCAACTGCCAGATCATCGCAATAAATTGTGTTTATATAACAGAAGAATTCTTATAGATTTTAAGACATGATTTATGTTTCCTAAAGCCATGTTGTGTTTTTCTTAATAATTTTGTTATCTCTATGTGGCTCATTATTTTTTATACAATAATACTTGCAAGCATTTTTTCAATTATTGAAGTCGAATTTATAGGTTAAAAATTGCAAGCCAAATCTTTACAACATTTCTTGAATATTGGCGTTACATTGGCTGATTTCCAGTTTTGAAGGACTGTACTACTTTCAAGGAATGCTAAAAAAATACGTTATTTAGTTCACTAATGTCTCACTTCCTTGGTAACTTTTGGCAATATCATATCGGGGCCTGGTGATTTGTATTTGTTCATTATAGCGATTCGTGTTCTTACATTGTTGGCCCTAAACTTAAACATTTTTAGTGGCTCATTGCTTACGTACTTAATATTTGGTATAAGTTTGTGATATGAAGCTTCCTTGGTGGATACTGTTGCGAAATAATCGTTTAGTGCAATGGCTAAATCTTTAACTCGTACTTTTAAATTATTGTAGCGATCTTTGATTGGTACAATGTTTATTAAGGGTTTCCTACTATTAACTAAGTCAAAGAACTCTTTAGGGTTTTCTTTTCACTTAATGCTACTCTCATCTCCTGATTATGTTTTGCTTTTTTAATTCCGGCTTTTAGTTTTCTTCTGAGTTCTACCTATTTGTTTTTGTTAGGTTCTGACGTCTGATCCGTTTGAATTGATCATCTTATAAGCCATAACTCTTTTTTTTAATCTCTTTTGATTTGTTTTGTTAACCTTTAAGGATTTGTTTTTTCCAATAGCTCAGACTATTACATAAATAAATTGGGATTATATCATTAAAAGATAGTTTTTGAAATAATTCCTAGCTGCATTAATGTCTCTACCACATACTTTATAATTATTGAAACTTTCTTTTAATTTAATGAAATTAGCCTTTCGGAAATCTAATTTTGTAGTCCTTCTCTTTATTTTTTTGGTGAATTATATTTACTTCAAATTCTATTAGGTTTTGATCGTTGTTGTAAAACTGATCTCAAACGTTTATATGTGAAATTAGTTCATCATCTGTATTTAAAATTAAATCTAATATATTCTCGCCTCTTGTTGATTCTCCGACATATTGTGCTACAGGTTATGGTCAATAAAATTCAGTAATCTTTGTCCTTCAGAATTTGAATTCTTCATCAACCAATTGATTTGGGGGAAGGTGAAATCGCGAATAATCAGTAAAAGTCTGGCCGTACTTACGCTCGTAAACAATTGATGAAATGGATTGTCTGTTTCTGTTGATTGATGTGTTTTCCTATTGGCCAGATATACATTCACACGTTTATTTACATTTAGTTATATTCCTATTACTTCAAATTCTCTCTATATATTGCACTCTATATGTTGTAGATCCTCACATATATGTAAGAGCCCCCCCTTCCCCTCCGTATCGATTCTATTCTTTTAAAACCTTTTTTAACCTTGCAATTGAAATTGAGTAATAATCGTACAATCCCTCGTATAGCTGTGGATTCACGTTTCGTTGATGGCTATTATGTCATATGTAACTAATGCTTTCAATCCTGAAAATTTGTATCTAAATGACTTAGCATTAAAGAAGATAGCTCTTAACGAATATATTCCTTTTCTTCTACTGCTCAACTGAAATCGTTTCCCAAGATTTCCTGGAGTTCTGAAGATATCCTAGCTTTTTATTCAAGTTTTCTTGAATGTAGATGGAGCAGATCTCCATATTCTCTTTTTTCCCTTTTCGCTAATAAAGGGTGACGGATCGCAGTTAGCAGTAAATATACATTGTAGCAAAATATATATTGAGTTTTCTGCCTCTTTCAACACTATTTTCAATTAGCAATATATTGATGATTGAAATTAGTGTTGAAAGAGGCAGAAAAACAATATATATTTTGCTGCAATGTATATTTATTGCTAACTGCGATCCGTCTTAATGGAACACCCTTTATAAGTACCATCGTGGGCGAAGTTCTCCTTGTTATGAATAAATGTGAGCCAAAAGTCAACGAATTTAGCATTCCCTTTTTAACATATTTCATTTAGGCGATCGTTGTTGCCTATTGCTCGAATCAACGTTTCTATTTTTTAATTAACTATTGCTATTATGCCTATTACCGTGCATTTTTTAGTTTTATATTTGATTTTTTTTACAAGTGTAATATAGTGCTCAATTAGTTTATCTATTCCGGCTTAGTTATTTCGAGAGAAAACGTCGTAGATTCCAACATTGTCTATTACTGGACACAAGTTTATTTAAGGTTAAAGTTTTTAATCTATCGGACTATTTTCTTAATGTTAGCTCTAGGTTAACACCGATATTTACGCTTTCGTTAATTTTTCGCGCCGAAGATGTCGATCTGATTTCTGATTAAAGAGTTACCAATTAAATATGCATCTTCTTCTTCCACTTTCATTTTGAAGTTCTATCCGTGAATTCTCGTTTGGTTTAGGCCTAGCTTGTCTTTATTAATAAATGTGATGAACTCCTATTCTCTAGTGGCACTATGTTCTATCTTATTTTCTAACAGCAGAAGAGATTGTTCTATTCTAACTATATTCTGATCTTTTGGTTTCTAAAGCGGTTATTCTGATTAACAATTCATGAATGAGTTTCATCACAGAGATAGTGAAAGTTTTGCCAAGCTGCCCTTCCCCGACCTCCTCTGCGCCTCTTTCAGAGGTCTAAACGGGCTTCGGAAGGAGCAGTGAGGAAGCCAGAATAGACTTGACAGTTGACCTAGTTAATTGGTGGACCTACAGTTTTACGTGGGTTTCGAACTATTATTATATACAGTACCTATTTATTTTACTATTGTGCCCTTTTCCCACGTATAGAGTTCAGCCTGTTAGGAGTGAAGGATGCAAGTAATAGTATAAAGAGAAGTGGAAAGAAGTAGTAGGTTTGCAAATGATTGCTAGGTAGCATGGAGGTGATGTTAATCTATTCCGTTTGGTAGTATGGTAGAGGTTACAATTAATAGTTTTAGATAGTTGTTGCCTAAGTCTCAGGCTATCCTTCTTCGTTGTTTTTTGTTTATATTATATTGTTGTTTTAAGCGTTCAAACCGTTCTTTTTTTCTGTCTCTAATGCTAGTATAGTTTTCTTATAACACTTTTTATTTTTTATTTGCGTTCATATTTAACATAACTGTTATAAAAAGTAAAATGTTTGTTAATTTACTCTGCCTTTTTCTTACTTCTATAAATTTTCACGTAGCTCTCCGGTTTGGGAATAAAGATCGTCTTTGCGACCTTTAGTTCATCTGCGAAGTAGCCTGTGTTAAGACAAGCATTTCTCAGCACGGTTATTTCATTAAGTATGTTATTGATCACTTCTCGAAAATGAAATAATGGGTTCTATATATACAAAAACATGCAACATAAGACTATGGTTCCAAACATTTAGAGGAGAGCAAATTTATAATAATTAAATCTAGTTTATACTGGATAGACTGTTGGAGGGATGAGGGAGAATCTGCATCACAAACCCCCAAGACGAAGTTATTTGGCTATAAGTGGATCTTCGAAATATTCCTAGGGATATCAATTTAATATGTCAATAAGGATACCGAACGACCAATGGGTCCTAAACACCATTTTTGGAAAGGAACATCGTCCAACGCATTAGGTCCAAGTTCCTGACCTAAATCACTGAACCCTCCTCCACAAACCACGATATCTGCCTAGCAAACCGTCTCACCCTGTACAATTAATACATTAATCCAGGACCTATACCATGTAGTGATTACATATCCTCTTAGTCACAATAAACAGTAACCTAATCCAAAGCCGAGCAGAGAAAGAAAAGCCTGTAAGAAAGTAAATTGGGAACCAGTTAAAATAGAATTAAATTACATCTCACTTGAACTTAAAAATGCTAAGCTAGAAGATATAGACGAGGACCTAGAAAAATTAAACAATACTATAATTACGTCAGAACAGAAGATCGATCCTCCAAACCTCATACAAGACAGTTTCAACCTACAATGTACCGATCCTATGAAAAACTTACAAAGTAAACTAAGAGAATTATAAGAGATAAGTGTCAGAAAATGGCCTTCAAGACATATACACCAAAGAAAAAAATAGATGAATGCAGAACTAGGACAACTAATCCTAGAACAACAGTGGCAAAGATAGGAGAAGGCTATTGATGAACAAGATCCTGAAACCTCTTCAAAAGAATTCTGGAATACAGTAAGGAGATTGAAAGGATCATTACCTAAACAGAAAATTGAAATAGCGGATACAAATGGAGAACTTAAAACTGCAAAAGATGGTATAGAAAGAATATTCTGCGAACATTGTAACAAAGGTTTTAGCATAAGTGAAGAGGAAAACGAAGAATTCGACAAAGAGTTCGAGAACAAAAATATCGACGAGCTAAATACCATCATACATAGGACACATCCGCGCCACCTGGTGAAAGCAGAAAGGAATAGGTCTGAAGGTAATAGTGCACGAGTAATAACGGAAGAGATAATGAGTGCACTACTCTTATTTAACTGGAAAGCACCGGGCCATACGGGGTTGCCTAAATTAAGTTATACTAAACCCACCCTCAGGATACTGGAAGGATTGAGGAGAATATACAATACCTGCCCGACACCCGCGACTATAAAATGCAAAACATTCCATAGCCAAGTCGGGGAAACTTCCAAAGGAAAAAGAAAGCCACCGCCCAATCTCTTTCTTAAAATTGGCGGGAAGCTATTTCACAAGATACGTAACAGACGAATGTTTAGCCATAGAAAAAGAGCTTCCTCTATAACGAACAGTAATACGGTTTCGAGAAAATTAGAATCACTGAAATGGCAACCTGCTCCATCATGGAAAAGGTTAGCCAAAATGAAGGGAATTAGATATGTGGATATCTTCTGTCACCTACATCAGTCAACTTTTCGTTCGCTCGTTGTTCAAGAATGAGCAACTACAAGCTCGAATGACTACCAAAGAAATAAGAACTATTAACAAATACGAACGTAAGAGGAAGATCTGTACGAATCATGTTAAATTTAAAATAGTACTTTTATGAAGGCATAAACTATCAGAAGTGAGATTGAAGGATAGAAGATATCACTGCACCACTGAGTAAAATGTACTTTGGGTTAAACTTACTTCAACCGGGTACAGCATGCATGTAAAAACCCGATCCAAAGAGTTTTGAAGCAGTCAGAAGAACTCTGTACCGTTCATTAATCTTCGAATTAAAAATAGAAGAAATATATACATGGTAGTGGTACGAACAGAAATCTTATACCCAGCCCCACCCTCCAGTGCATATGCAAGACCCAATAGATAGAATTACAGCGGGGAAAGAACAAATGTACCTACCTAATTACCGGCACCCGACGGAGAGAGGGGAGGAGGCGAAAGGAAAACTTCATCAAATCAGCACACACTCATTAATATAGATATAGAAAATTGGACTGTAACAATGAAGGAAAAATGGTTGGCGTCCCACCCAAGCAGCCGTCGTTGTTGAATTTAACAAATCATATATATATATATATATATATATATATATATATATATATATATATATATATATATATATATATATATATATTCATATATATTCATATATATATATATATATATATATATATATATATATATATATATATATATATATGTATCACGAAAATAAGGAACGTGAGGAATTTATGAATAACGTTACAGCCACGAGGAAAATGAAACAACAGAGAACTGCGAGGCCTTTCGACTAATGGTCCTTTACTAAGCAGTCTGCTTAGTAAAGGACCATTAGTCGAAAGGCCTCGCAGTTCTCCGTTGTTTCCTTTTCCTCGTGGCTGTAACGTTATTCATATATATATATATATATATATATATATATATATATATATATATATATATATATATATATATATATTCATTTTTAACTGCAGGAAATAAAAAATATACAACTAAACGCTTCCTACACAGCCACACACACTACAAATGCATGCTTGAGTTTTTTTTATCTGCCCCTTTCTCCCTCTTTCAATTTCTCTCTCTCGTTCTCTCTCTCCCTCTTCCTCTAGCCAAACAACGGAACAAAATTGGCTTGCGCAAATTACCGTCCGAAGCCAAGAAGCCTCAAGGTAGTCGTGATTTACTCCAAAACTTGAACGAGAGAGAGAAAGAGAGAAACACAAAGAGAGAGACAGAGACAACGAGAACTCGATTTTAATAAAAAAGACAAACAAAATATGTTTGTTACCTCGTAATAAGTTTGAACACCTATTGAAAAAAACCTGGAATAGAAATCTTGGAAACGCCTCCACCTCCTTTGGGAGAGTTTCAAAAAACGGAGGACTGAAGTTAAGGATCGTTTCCCCTCCCCCATGAATAAAGTTCAGGCCGCTTGTAACAGCTTTATGGGCCAGATCCATTGCCGATCAGAAAGGGCATAAGCACCCATTAGTCAAGGCCAAACGCTGCTCTACAAAGGGTGTTACTTTCACAATTTCAACCCAATGGGGTCCGGGGCAATTCGAAGCAGCGCCATATTTGCAAAAAGACAAAACTCAAATGTGCAAGTGTCTTAACGACACCCTTTATCCATTAGTTGGATCTATCCACCTGCGGAAAAGAGGAAAAAGTAGAAAAGAAGAAGAGAAGCAAGCGAAAGAAATGGTATGAGAAGAATATTGAAATGCTGAGGCAAGAAGGGCCCATTGTAAGCCTTATATAACAATTTCATACACGAGTACAAGTATACAACTGTGCAAATTTGATCTCCTTTGCGATGAAGTGTGAGAATGGAGCAATCCGGGGTGGAGGAACTTGAAGGAACAAGGACTGGTCCCATAAGTGAATGGAACAAGAAATCATAATGGCACAATATGGAGAACAATGCCTCTTCGAGTAGAAATTTAATCACCTTGAGGAGTGCAGTGTTTAAATGTGATAAGAGGGCACTTTGTGGAAGAAGAACTGGAAGAAACAGGAATTCCATCCAGAACAATGTATGGAACAACGACTTTAGAAAACGGCTGGGATTGTTAGCCCGGTAAGAAAATCCCGTCGATAGTACAGTTGAGTACAAATATCCACACACAATTATATTTTCTTGCAGTGGCATTATATCAAAATTCATGTACATATACATACCCTAAATAACCTTTACACCTTTTAGTGTATTAATTTTATTTAGAAATAATATAAATTCTTAGCGCTAATTATTTTTTATCCACCTGTTGGTCTTTTTTTGGCTCTTGTTTTAGCTTGGTCAGTAAAAGCAACTCCCGTACGCATCGTTTAGTGGGTCCTGAAATTGCAGTTTGAGTTATTTCTGATTGTTTTTAGCTAATGATAGATATAGATAAGGGATAGGTGCTGCAATGTGGTAAAATCTCAATTTCCTTGCGCACGGCCCTCCCTTTTCCACTTCGATCTACATATAGCACATTGCACCAGGTGTGTGTGCCTTCTAACTCAAACGCATCTCAGTGATCATTCTTCACTGAGCGACAAAATATGTTTGTTGCCCCGTAATAAGTTTGAACACCTATTGAAAAAAAGCCCTGGAATAGGAAAATAGGAACCTGCGAAACGCCCCTACCTCCTTTGGGAGAGTTTCAAAACACGGAGACTGCACGACAAATCGAGTTTGCTTTATTTAAAGTAAATACAAATGAAGGAATCTTCCCTAAAAAAAGAGAAATCTGTAAATAATGTTGAGAAGATAGAGAAAGTGAAAATATGTAGAAGAGGTATATCTGCAGGTTCATATGGAGTAATTGATGTCAGAAGAGCGAGCACCCATACATCCTTATGCCAACTGCAGGTCACACCCTTTTGTGGGAACCGGAAAAGCAGAGATTTGTTGTTTGTTTCATTATTCATCTCATTTCCTCTTCCAAATTTAGTCATCATTAAAATGTTGGCTCCTGTCCAGCCGCACAGCCATAATAATAAAGGTGATGGAAGCGAGTTGGCAGCTATCCTTTAGTTGTTTTCGAGTTTACCTACCAATTCAAGGAGATTTTCGAGGCGGGATGATCTCAAACGATGCTTGGGATTGTTTTCTTAAATGAACAGCATCTATTTTTACTCTGAAGGTGCCATTCCAAGCTACTATCACATATGTTGCTATGGCACACCACCCTGAAATGACCAAAATCCCGTCCGATTTCAAAATCGGAGATGTCTTCCAGATATGATGGTCAATAATGGAGATAATGCAAGGCTAACGAGGGAAAGAGAGTATCTTTATAAAAGAGGGAAAACATCAAATACATGGATTTTATCGTTAAATTATAGGTGTCTATTTGGTTATTACATCTGTATATCATTAATATTTTTATGTCTCCACTCCCTAGGTCTCCCGATATTTTGAAGACCGCCCCTTTCTCTTTGGCAGACAAATAGAATGCGTGTGTGCCGCAGAGGCGAAGAAACCATATAATTTGTATGTATATAATTTGGTAACGTAATAGTCTCTCGTTTCGAAGCTGCTTCGCAAATTTTGCAAATGACGGCCTCTCTCGTATACACTTTCTTAATCGACGAATACTGCAAATTTGACTTGTCGTAAATTCCTCGTTTCTATGGCGACCAAGAGAGCACGAAAAACTGTAAATGTGGCATTAATAATTGACGAAAGCTTCAGATGACGAATTCGTTCCGAAACATGAGAATCAGAGCCCAGCTAAAATGACGCTGTGTGGACATATTAAAAAAGGTTTTGGACCAACGAATCTTGACTATAGAACAGCTAAGATCTCAAACCTGTCATTGGTGAAATATATCACAAATTTAGCCTTGCAGCAAAGAAAATTCATATTTTTTCCATTAGTATGTTAATAACACGAATCCCTTCAAACCTCAATTCTCATTTAATCTTCACGGCTTTGCTTCGCGAACGAAGATTGAGGAATTGCGGGGCTCATCTTCTGCTTACTCGCTGATGCCTGAGGAAGCTGATTCGGGAGAGGTGGACCAAGTTTCACTGGTCGCAATGCAAGGTATGTCCTGGATTTGGTAGTGTAGGGGCAGGGTTGTGTGGACGTGCCCTTCGGGCATGCGCAATGCAGTTTTTAAATGGAATGCAGCGTGTTTTACCTGAGTTTCATCTCCCCTAGTTAGGCAAGCTTGGACGATGACAGTGACGTCTTTGGGTCGTGGGTGTTAAATCGTAGTATCATCTGCCTGGATGAATGACCAGCCTGGGCTAACGGTTTCAATCTCTATGGGTTGGGACTTAGGGTTGGCTGCCAACCATAGCTAACGAGACCAACCTGTTAGTCAAGTTATGCCTCAGTTTCTTCTGTTCAAATTCGAACACATTTATCTGGATGGTGGTGGTGGCCACCCCCTCTCCTGCCCGACAGTGGGTCAGGGACCCTCACACCTATTCCAGGGCCCACCCTACTCCCCGGACCATCGCATGAGCAGACCCGCTGCGTGTCGGGGTCTCTCCTAGAGATACACCGGGGCCAGGTCTGTGTGTATCTGTGGGCAGTTGAAGAGATGTGTGGTGTCATGTATCTGTGTTATACATTTGGGGCAATTTAGCGTTGCATGGGTGGTGGGAGATATTTTGTGCATGTATGATGTCCAAAGTGGCGATTTGTTTGTTCGTATCTGTGCTAGTGTTCTTCTGATCTGCTTTGTGAGTGTTTGTTCTGAGTTGTGTATGTTTGGGAGTGGTGCACTTAATATTTTGTTGTGGGTTCTGTGTGTCAAGTATTGTTGTGTGATCTGAGAGTGGATTGTTTTCATGTTTTGCTTGATTGTGTCTTCTGTTGTTGTGTTAGGGTCTGTGTCGAAGTTGGTGGTGTATTTGTTGTTATATAAAATGGTCTGTTTTTTGGTGTCAGTGATTGGGAGGTTGTCTGGTGATGTGGTGGAGGGGATGATGTGGATGTTGCGTTTTCTGCCCGAGTTGTGATTTTTGATTAATAGGATATTCGTCTCGTCGTGTAGATGTTGGGTGTTTGTGTCAAAAGTGCACCCTGTGACAGTGTGGAGGGCTGTGTTTTTAATGGTCTGTAGTTTTTTGGTCTTGGTTTCTAAATGATTGGGGACCAGATTGTGTTGGCCTACTCTAGTACTGGTCTTGTGGTTTTCTTGTATGTGTTAATGAACGTTTCCTTGGTTTTCCCCCAGTGTCAAGTTGTGAGTGCCTTAATGACCTTGAGTGTTTTCGTGGCCTTGACTATCGTATTTTGTATGTTTTTTGATTATGTAAGTTTGGGGTTGAAACTGAGGTGAAGGATATTCTGTTCTTTTGTGGTTGATAGTGTTATGTTTTGTATGTTTAGATTTAGGGTTGTCTTGTTTGCTGCATGGTCTGGTGTGAAGAGAGTGGTCATTGTTTCGGTAACGTATTAGTTGAGGTAAAGTTTTATTTGTTGTGCAGGGGTTTCTGGTTTGTTGTGTGATATGAGTATTGTGATGTCGTCTGCGTAGGTGACAACCTTTACTGTTTGTGGGGGAGTTGGTATATCTGAGGTGTAGATGTTAAAAAGTGTTGGGGAAAGTACTCTTCTTTGGGGAACTCCGGATTTTGTGTGTCTGTGTTCTGATTTTGTGATTTGTATTTGGGTGTATTTTAGACGTCTGTTGATGTAGTTTGCTATGTACTTGATGAGGGTGGTGGGTATGGTGAGTTTGTGGATCTTTTTGATTAGTTTGTCTAGGTCTACTAGGTCGAATGCTTTGGACATGTCAAAGACGACTGCTATGGTTCTATATGGTGGGATTTCCTTGTTGAATCCATTTGTGATTATGTTGTGTATTGTGTGTAATGCTGTGATGATTGAGTGCATGGGTTTGAACCCATGTTGGTGGGGTGTGTTTGGGATATTGGCTGATTTTTTCTAGTATTTTTATCTTGATCCACTTTTTCTTCACGATTTCATTTTGCAATAGGTTTTTCAGCGTGTTGGTATGAGAGCAAGGCGGATATCTTGTCTAACATTTGCTTCAGTGTTTGAACAAGAAGCTTTAAATAATTTCTTGAAGCCATTAAATTAATATTCTTCGAAAAGGAATAATTTTTTCGCAATATAATAGTTTTTCAGAAAAAAATACTACAATAAATTGAAAAAATCAAATTACATGGAGAAGTATTCGTTCCAATTGCGATTATAAAATAACCTCCATTATGCTGCTATACCTCTTAACGACGGGCTGACACGATAATAGCTCAAGTGTCTTATGCAACTAAGAGCGCTTGGCGAGAGAACCAAAATATTAGTTTATATTCAACATACCCAAAGACGCGAAGCCAATGAAGTGGCTCTAAATTGGACATTCCGGTAGAATTTACGATCCGTCTACTACACAATGACGTAAGAAAAATGCGATTAAGTGGAGTACGTGGCTCGGAGAGGAATGAAAGGGCACAGGCGGTACTAAATAGAGTGGAAATCTCGAATATCAACCAGTACGAGAGGAGATGGAAGATCAGAACGAACGGGGATAAGTTCAAGATTATTTGGTTGATCCGCTGCTCTATGTAGCCCGTTGTAACAGACGGGAGGGGATACAGTTACTCCGCCCAAGCCACAGTACTGGGCCTAAGGATCTCCGCTCAATAATACAGGAAGCACCTCCAGGAGAGACAGAATCTGGCTAAAAGGGAAATCTTAAAGCTATACAAGTTATAGATCTAAGCTCGGCAACATTAGGGAAATATACCTAATGTTCATCCGATCCAAGCTCATTTATCCTGCCATGTTGATCCAAGTGGTCAACAAATCCTTTACAAAACTCCAACAAGGGCTGAACTCCGCCTCCTTCTTCATCAACAAGGTCAGAAGACGCGACCATCGACAGCAAAGAGGGATGGACCAAAGACAACACTTGGAGTCCATCATCGTAGCAACCCATAAACTGGGTAAAAAGGTTTGGCCAACACACCGATACTATCATTCCGGACCTGCAGGGAACAGGAGGCAGGATCAATATCCCTGCAGAATGCTGGATAAAGTTACCCGCAGCAAAAGATTCCTGCGCAGTAGGATCTGTTCTGAGGAACACATAATACCGACATACTCATAAAAAACATACACAAAATAACGGAAAGAAGAAAGAAGAAAACTAAAAGAATCATAAACAAGTATAACACAAATAGGTAAATAGAAACAAAGCAACTACAAGGTAAAATGCTGAACCCGATGGCCTATAAATGCTTGAAGGTTCGATAAACACCAACTACAATATGTACACCAAAACATAAAAATATAGAACAAATAAGAACACAGAAAAGTTAAAAAATAACATCAGAATAACTATGACATGCAAATCATAACAACACACAACAGGAATGAGTAATAACTACTAAAATTTAAAGCGATGCCCTCATCACCAAGACAAAAATCTCGCTCCCCTCATTCTTTCAACATCTCTTTTTATTCCACTATCAAAGTCTCTTCCATTATTGCTACCTCAATCGAGCCGCAGCAGAAAATTACAGACCTATCACCGTGATATTCCTCATCTAAAAACTAATGGCATTAATGATCCACATACTATCTTAGAACAGCTATAATACACCGCAATATGATTTGTCAGAGTAACATTGTTGTCTGAGACATACAGAGATCGTATGTCATGAGTCTCCTTGAATTTTATCACCGAATAATTTAAGAATATGAACCAAACAGATTTGATGTTATTGACCTAAAGTTCAAAGGGCCAATGGCACTGTGCCTCCTAACGAAAATTGCTTCAAATGATACCCTTAATGAAAGGAATTGAGGCTTTCTATTTTATTGAAAATTAGCACGTGACATGCCACAATGGTTATTTTTTGAACCCTTACGTTTTTTTAAGCGTGTCGATGATATTAATAGTGGTTTGGTTGGTACCATGTGAAATGTACAAATGACACGAAGCTTGATGGAAAACTGATACAGAGAATTTAGCTACAAAGCATTATTGATAAACATAGGAGTGGCCATTTAAATGGAAAATGAGTGTGTTAAGTTCTACACATTAGATCGAGAAAGGAAGGATATTAGCGAAACATGTCTGAATCATCGTTGAAGTTTCCAATGAGAAGGAATTGGGTGAATTACAAAGACTTGAAATCTTCAAAGCAGACAATATGTAGAAGCTTCTAAGATAGTTAAAAAATGATGAGATTCATTCGCATAAACTTGACTTACAAATCAATTTAACATAAAAGTACTTTTCTACAAGTCATAGGTTTTTCTCATATGATGTATGCAGTCCAATTGTGGCCTCCATCTCCACGAAATGATGCCATCGTACCGTACAAAGTACAGCATTGGCGTCACCTAATTGGTATCCGGCCATAAACATAATTCCTATTAAGAGAGAGTTAACGAAATAAATTACAATCTGTAAAAACTATACGACAAATCAAGGGAATTAATCGAGGTATTTTGTGAATTTGAAAAGATTTTAACCATGTTATATTGTAAAACATTTTCCTAGTCGAAACCACTACAGAAACTGAAAAAATGGATTACAAGTGCGCAGACCCAAATTTGAAAGCAAAACACGAAGAATAATTTGTCTTTTAAAGTCATAAACTCGTGGAATGATCTTAGCGCAAAGATCGCTAACAGCAACCCATAAAATAGCTTTAAAAGTCTCCGGGATGACCAATTTCAAGACAAAGTGAAAGACAGTTGCATATCAGTAGAACAAGTTTTATTTCTTAACCTTTGATTCTCATAATTTCACACCCAACCAACCACAATCTTTTTATAATTAAACACTCAAAATCATTTAGTTAATTGATATAAAAAACGAAATCACTTGAAGATAAAAAAATCCTAAATATACTCTTGCAAAAAGGTGCCTCTAATTTTTCTCACCTCAAGATGAACGACCCCAAGAAAGAGAAAGGGGTAAATCGATATATACTTGAACTAATCTAACTTTACCCAAGTTTAAGTTTCTTCTTCTTGAACCAAATGATAGAAGGAAGATAATCTTTTAAAATAGACAGTGTAAAGTTCCTGTACAGAAAACGAGAAGTGATGGCGTCTGGAGCGTGGTGAGAGGAAAAAAAAGATGGGTTATATGTATAATCCCGGTTTGAACGAGTGGTCATGGCCCCTGCAAATACCCTCTAGGCGACGTAGTGTCAGTTAATTAGAATACAACCACCTTTACGTCAGTTCTTTAATTTCCAACCAGCCCTTTGCTTTCCTAAAGTTTCTTTTGTTGGTCTTAAACACAAGGCTTTGTGTAGCAAATTAAATTCATAAATATGCAATGACTCACCTAAGTTGAGATGTGACCCTACATAACAAAGTTTGAGGAAGAACGGTTCTAACTTTTCTCATGTAAAGACTGCAACCCTCAAAACATTCGGTGAATTCTCGCTCTAGCTCCTAAAATAAAACCAGTACAAAAAACTCGGTGTATTATCTTTACGACTACAAAAACACCACACAAATACACTCAGTTTACTCTCTCTTCAGGTCCAAAATAACCTCTCCAAAACACTCGGTCTAGTCTCTTGTCAGCTTCAAAAGAACCACTTCAGAATACTTCACTCAGTGTAGTCTTTTTTCAACTCCGAACATACCACTCCAATAATTCAGTGCTTTATCACTGAAACTCAAAAAGAATCATCCCAAAACACTCGGTGTAGTCTCTCTTCCGCTCTAAAATAACCACACTAAAACAGCCTGTTTAGTCTCTCTTCAACTCCAAAAGAACCACTCTAAAACCCTCGGTGTAATTAATCTCTTTTCAGCATCAAAAGAACCACATCAAAACACTCGGTTAAGTCTCTCTTCAGCTCCAAAAGAACTACACTAAAACGCTCGGTTTAGTCTCTCTTCAGCTCCAAAGAACCAATCCCCAAAACTGGGTGTAGTCTTTCTTGAGCTCCATAAGATCCACTCCAAAGTACTCGGTGTTTCTCTTTTTTGCTCGAAAACAACTACTCCAAAACACGAGGGTTACTCTCTTTCCAACTTCAAAAAAGAATCACTCTAAAACATTCGGTGTAGTCGCTTTTCTGCTCCAGAAAAAGCACTTCAAATCACTCGGTATTTTCTGACTTGAGCTGAAAAAGATCTACTACAAAGTACTTGGTGTAATCTCTCTTCAGCTCCAAAAGAATCACTCCAAAACACTCGGTAGAGTCTTTTTTCAGCTCGCAAATACCACTCCAAAACACTCGGTGTATTCACTTTTCAGCTGCAAAAATATCACACTAAAATACTCTGTCATCTCTCTATAGCTTCAGAAGACCCACTCCAATACACTCTGTGTTTTCTTTCTCCAGCTCCAAAGAAACACCCTAAAAGACACGGTTTAGTCTCTTAACAGGTTCAAATAAACCCTACAAAAAAAATCGGTGTACACTTTCCTCAGCTCCAAAAGATCCACTTCAAAACGCTCGATGTAGTCTCTTTTCAGCTTCAAACGAACCACTC
This sequence comes from Ceratothoa steindachneri, assembly GCA_963969495.1. Lineage (NCBI taxonomy): Eukaryota > Metazoa > Arthropoda > Malacostraca > Isopoda > Cymothoidae > Ceratothoa > Ceratothoa steindachneri. The sequence goes on from OZ018317.1 coordinate 221,846,323, forward strand.
CAAAACTCTAGGTATAGTCCAAAATTTCCACACCAATACAATCGGTGTTTTCTTTCTTTAGTTCCAAAAGAACCGCCCCAAAACACTCGGTTTAGTTTCTCTTCAGGTCCAAAATAATCAATCTCAAATACTCGGTATATTTTTTTTCAGCTACAAATGTACCAATCTAAAACACTCGGTGTGTTTCCTCTTGCTAAGTAGCAGTCTAATATCCTCTGTGTCTACTCTCCTCAGCTCCAAACTAACTACTCCAAAATACAGGGTGTAGTCTTTCTAGAGATCCAAAATCACGACTACAAAATACAGGGTGTAGTCTTTCTAGAGATCCAAAATCACGACTCCAAAACACTTGATATAACTTCTCCTTAGCTACAAAAGAACTACTAAAAAACACATAACACATGCAATGATTTACCTAAGTTTAAGGAAGAACGACCCCAACTTGTCTCATGTAAATATTACAGCCTCCAAAACATTCGGTGAATTCTCTCTCTACCTCCAAAAGTAAAACCACTACAAAACACTTGGTGTATTCTCTTTTCAGCTCCAAAAGAACCACACAAATACACTCGGTTTACACTCTCTTCATGTCCAAATAACCACTCCAAAACACTCAATGTACTCTATTTTCAGCTCCAAAATTATCAAAATAATCACTCCAAAATACTCAGTGTATTCTCCTATCAGCTATCAGTATTCTATATCCTCTGTGTCTACTCTCCTTAGCTCCAAAATAATGACTACAAAATACAGGGTGTAGTCTTCCTAGAGATCCAAAAGCACGACTCCAAAACACTTGATATAGCTTCTCTTCAGCTCGAAAAGAACACTTCAAAAGCACTTGGTGTATTTTCTTTTCATCCTTAAAAGAACCACCTCGAAACACTTGGTGTAGTCTCATTTCAGGTCTAAAAGTACCATTCCAAAACACTTCAAGTTTTCTCTCTTCAGCTCTAAAAGAGCCACACTAAACCTCGGTGTAGTATCTCTTTAGCTCCATAAGAGCCACTCCAAATCCCTCTGTATAGTCTCACTTCAGCTCCAAAAAAAACAATCCAAAGCATAAGTGTATTCTTTCTTCATCTCAAAAGACACGCCAAAATACTCTGTATTGTCTCTTTAAGTTCCAAAAATACCACTGCAAAACACTCGTTGCTTCTTTCTCTTAAGATACAAAAGAAACACACCAAAACATTCGGTGTATTTTGTCTTCAGATCCGAAAGAACCACTCCCTAAAACTCAAAGTATTCTCTCTACACCTTGAAAAAAAAAACCACTCCAAAACACTGGGTTTACTCTTTCTTCAGCTCGAAAAGAACCATTCCAAAAGTCTCTAATTACTCTTTCTTCAGCTTCGAAACAACCACACCACAACTATCGGTGTATTCTATCTTCAGCTGTAAAAGAACATCTCCAAAACACTCTATGTAGTCTCTCTTTAGGCGTAAAAGAACCAATCCAAAACTTTAGATCTAGTCTCTATTTAGCTACAAATTTAACATCCCAAAACAATCGGTGTACTCTATCCTCAGCTACAAAAGATCCCCTCCAATACAATAAGTTTTTCTTTCTTCAGTTTCTAAAGAACAACTTCAAAACGCTTGTTGTAGTCACTTCTATGCTTCAAAGGATGCACTCCATAGCAATCGGTGTAGTCTCTTTTCTGCTCCGAACATAGCACTCCAATAATTTGTTTTTTTTTATTTCTTCAGCTCTAAAAGAACCACACCAAAACACAGGGTTTAGTCTCGATTTAGGTCCAAACGAACCCCTTCAAAACTCGGTGTGCTCTCTTTTCATCTTCATAAGCACGACTTCAAACGCTTGATATACTCTGTCTTCAGCTACAAAAGAACCACTCAAAAACACATGGTGTAGTCTCTTTTCAGCTCCTAAGAACACCTCAAAAACACTCGGTGTATTTTATTTTAATTTCCAAAAGAACCATCCCAAAACACTTGGTGTATTCTCATTTCAGCTTAAAAGTGCCATTCCAATCCCTCCAAGTTTTCTCTCTTCAGCTCTAAAAGAGCCATACTAAATCCTTCGGTCTAGTATCTCATCAGCTCTATAGAAGGATCTGCTAAAATAGTAGTATTTCCCGACCTCCTAAGATATTACTTAGGGAGAGAAAGCGAGCCGTTACTACCTCCCCCCCCCCCCACCGGACGTCACCCTTTTTGGACTTGCCACCAGGGAACTGAGAAATTCACACCGAGTCATGACGCTGAAATTGAAGGCTACCCCCCCCGCCGTCTTAATCCCCCCCCCCCCGGGTCAGGGTCGGGAGATTACTCATCTATTTTGTAGGTTTGCCTCGAACAACTTTTATGGTTCCAGCCGCTGGTCGTTCCGTCAGACCCTCTGATCCCTGCCTCTTACACTATCTCGTAAGGATGCGCTCGGTTGTCCCGGCCGATAATGAGGGTTCGAGAAGGCCCCTCTCTCTCTCCTCGTTTTGGAGAAATCCAGTTATATATGCACCCTCCCACGGATTACCCACAAATTCGGTTAGACGATGATTCCCCGAACAGAGGTTCGATTCAACGACGTTCTCTCCCGAGAACTATTTAGTGACGGTCACAGGCCACGGAAGAGCTGGACATCACACTCATATCTTCGGGTCTGGGAGAAGAGTCTTTTGAGGTAACGTCAGCCTTTCTCAACCGCCCTCGGATCAAGGATGATTGGAGAATCGGTCCTCCGAAGTTCTTCTGGTGACCTATTGAGGACAAGAGGCCCAATTAGCTCGCTCAATCCTAGTTTGGAGAAGTCCCCCCCCCCTCCAACCGAAGTTCGTCCGGTGACCTGTTGAGGACAAGAGGCCCGCATCTCGCTAAATCAGAGTTTGGAGAAAGTAGCACCACCCATTTCGGGTTCCTGGCTACACCAGTTAGTAACCAAGGTCACCAAGACCCCCCACTCCCAGTTCACCCCACTTTACTCTCAAGGTTCAAAGGAACTAAATCGCTAACTACCCTAAACCTCCCATTATAACTATTTAATAACCCTGGTTATCCAATTAGTATTTAGAACCTAATTCCGTCTTATTCATGTACCTATATATTCATATTTATTGTGTCCCTTTCATTTAGTGTGTATTAAAATCTATTTTTGTCGTTGTGTTTGGAATATTCTTTGGTACCGCAGCTGCAGCTATCTATTCCAATCGCACTCTTAGAACAATAACATTTGTTTCCTTGCTTAGCCTACCTTAAAGCCAGTGTGCATATATTCCCTTACACCGGGCCATACTTCGACATGATACATAAGAGCTACTCCAAATCACTCGTAGTCCTACTGCAGCTCCAAAAGATCTACCCTAAAGCTTAGGTGTATTCTCTCTTCATCTACGAAAATACAACAAAACACTCTGTATTGTCTTTTTAAGCTCCAAAAATACCACTGAGACACAGTCGGTGTTTTCCATCTTCAGATACAAGAGAAACTCACCAAAACACTCGGTGTAGTCTGTCTTCAGGCCCGAAAGAACCACTCCCGAAAAATCAAAGTATTCTTTGTACACCTCGAAAAAGAACTACTCCTGTCGTAGAATGGACTCTCGACGATATACCATATATAACTATATTCGTTGAGTGAACTTTTTTAATTATCTTTAGAGTGCGAGGATGTCTGGCTGGCCGATATTATGTATCTTCGATATGCTTAAGAGGTGGAACTGAGCTCAAGGATAATAATATTGCTATCATTAATAAAATAGAGTTTTATTAATAATAACTATCAACAACACACAAAACGGAAAATATTGACATAAACAGAGAATGGAAAGGGTCGTGGGGACTCGAGCTAATCCGAGGATTAAAAGATTTAAAAAGGTAAAACAAATATAAAGTTAAAGGGAGGTGATGGTTCGCTAAACCATTTAAAGCACAGGATAGAATTGACTAAAGGGTTAAATACTCAAAGGTAACATTCGGCTTACGTAATTTATACTTGTTGTGCAGAGGAACGCAACGTGAAGGAATTTCGGTCCGCTGGCGAGTTCAAGCCGAAGGGGTGGGGAATAAAATGATCCTGACGTGGCGTCTTGGGAATGAGAACCGATTCTTGACGAACGGCTTGAAGAACAATGGCTGTTCTACGTTGTTCTCTTCTGAACACAGGGGGGGGGGGTGAGAACCGTCTCTTGTCTACGGGCTCGAGAACAATGGCTGTTCTAATGTTGTTCTCTTCTGAACAACAAGGGGGAAGGGTGAGAACCGTTTCTTGGTTCACGGGCTCAAACGAACAATGGCTGATCTACGTTGTTCTCTTCTGAACAACAAAGGGGGGGGGGGGGTGAGAACAGTTTCTTGTCAACGGGCTCGAACGAACAATGGCTGTTCTAACGTTGTTCTCTCCCTGAACAACAGGGGAAGGGGGAGAACCGTTTCTTGGCAAACGGGCTCAAACGAACAATGGCTGTTCTACGTTGTTCTCTTCTGAACAACAGGGGGTAGGGGTGAGAACCGTTTCTTGTTAACGGGCTCAAAAGAACAATGGCTGTTCTAATGTCGTTCTCTTTCTGAACAACAAGGGGGAAGCCTTGTGGACTCGGCGTCACAAAGGCTCGAACCTTGGCACTCAAGACATATTGTTCTTCTTCTGGACAAGTGATGGTGAATCTCGAGGTCGAGGTCCCTTGGCGCATAAGGTGAGAGAGGGTCGTGGTGATTGTCATAGAATGACCCTTGGTTTTGATCACTATACTCTTTGACACCCTTTTAGTATCGGTATGGTTTAAGGGGCGTGAGTTACTTCTATGATGAAGTAGGCTTTGTTCTAAGAGTGCTATTCAGTGGTTTTGTTCTTAAGGAAGAGCTATTGTTAAACACATAAGGATAAAAGGAAACACCAGAATCTACCAAAATAAACATGTATTTTAAACGAAACACTTAACTATTACAAATCAACAGTAAACACATTTCTATCTTTGGCATCAAAGATCTTTCAATGACAAAAAATAAAAAAATAGGCTTCCCGTAAACATACCAATTGCCGATTAGTATTTTTTTATCGTGACTCTATTTGATTAGCGTTAAACATTAAATTAACGTACTCTCGTCTACAAACACATATGACCTAGGTTCAAGAACAATGGTTTCTACTCTCCTTTAAAACGTGGGACGTACTAAACTTCTACTATCGCAATAGTAATATAAATGTTATTATTAACTTACAGGTAGGTATTAGGGATTGCCGGATGTCGCTGGAGGACTTATCTCTCGCTTTGAAGTGTTGAGGCCGCTGGTTGAAATTTCGTTGGGGAGGGCTTGCTTGTCGCCTGTGACGGGGGCTGATTCTTCAACGTAATTAAAGAACGGGAGCTCGTTGGGGCTGGGTTCTTCTCCTCTCACTCTTACGGAACTTGAGATGTGAGAGTCGCTCGAGTGTGAGCGGCTTTGCTTTTCTTCAGTCGGACTTCTTTGCAGGCTGAAAAGGCTTCTTCGGTATGGCACCGATATAAAGCTTAACTATTTAGGTTAATACGGCCCTGAAAGGGGGGATCGATTTTCTCAATCTGATCCTATCGTTTCTCACGGAAATAGTCTTGTATGGCTGAAGGATTGATCTTCACAAACTAACCCTGTTCTGGCGAATCGACTTCTAATCTTCTTGTCTGGCTGAAAGATCGATCTTCACGAACTAATCTTTCTTCTGGTGAATCGACTACTAATAATCTTCTTGTCTGGCCGATGGATCGATCTTCACGAACTAATCCTCCTCTGGCGTATCGACTTCTGATAATCTTCTTCTCTTTCTTTGCGGGGCTTATTTATAGGCGGATTGCCGCCCCATCTAAAGGGGGAAGTGACCAGGCCACAGAGGCAAAGGGGGGGGGGAGAATTGTGAGTTAGCATCTGGAGGGAGCGAGAATTCCTGAGGTGGCACTGGGGTGCCCAAGTCAGCTCGCAAATTAGAAGCTCGCAAACGCACCCCTACTTGGCGTGACTTCTGACTCGCACCGCTTCTATTTCCATAACCACGGGTTTATGGGTCTCGTAGGTAATTCGATCGTTAGAGCGTCGTTTAAGGACCTTAGGTGGTCGCCTTAAAACAGATGTTAGCTCCAACTGCCCACAGCGGCTGGGAGATCACACATGGTATGCAGTTTCGCCGGCTACCTTTCCCACGCTTCTCCTCATGAGGGGGGGGGGCTTTAATGTACCTATAGTCCTCCAGGATGCTTAGTGTAGCCATTTCTCCACAGTGATGTTTCGCGACGAAAATCTGGATCTCCAATCTGATCTTAGTGGTAAAGTTTCCATCTAAATAGTCGATACATCTCCTTGGCATGGGGGACAATGGAGTGGGAGCTTCGAGGGAATGCACAGCCGAGCCTGAGAACAAGCCTTATCTGCCCATAAGCCTAACTCAATCTGGCGTGATCGGCGGATGGGGCGAACGGGGGGGGGATGATAAACTTCCTTGTTTAAACATTGACTCAGGTGGCTGCGATAAGGCGCCAAGCTTCAAAGCGAAAATGTACGTGGGGAGCATCGTGGTTTTAAATAACATGTGATAGTGGTTGAAATTAACGCGGCCTCAACCCGTTCTATCACACCCCTCCATTCCGGGGGAAGTTGTCACTTCGAAAAAAAGAGAGAAGGGACAACGATAGAGCTCCGTTGTGGGGAACTCGTTTTCTTGTACCAACCGTACCTTCCTGCACCTAACTAGAATTACCTCAATACATATGATTATTTTGATCTTTTGATTATAAGGGAAAATAACCTTTAATACAACTTAATAAAAAAAAGGGGCATGGAACAATGAAATGATATAAAATTAGTACATACGGGACAAAATAATTTATACGTAAATTAATGGGTACAAATATATATACATACAAAAAAAATAGACATTGGGCGTTACAAAATTCAGACATATACATTAACTAATTATATTACAAGAGAATCTAATTTAAGTCGTACAAGACGGTTTTTACCTACATGGAGATACTAATCCTATGAATACAATTAGTCTAAGCTATTCGGTAACGCATTCCTACTGAGTGCGTCAGTGACCTGGTTATCGGGACCTTTTATATAATTTATTTTAAATTGATACTCTTGCAAGAGTAAACTCCAGCGCATGATTCGGCCGTTGGAGTGTCTCACATTCCTAATATAGGCTAACGGACGGTGGTCGGTTCCTATCTGAAATTCTTTTCCTATCAAGTACATTTTGAATTTGTCTATAACCCAGGTAATTGATAGAGCTTCCTTCTCTATAGTGGCATATCTCTTTTCGCGTGGTGATAATTGACGACTAGCATATGCAACTGGATGACTCGTTGCGTCATCCTCGTATTGAAGGAGTACACCTTCAATGCCCTCGTTGCTTGCATCGGTCTTAATCCCAAAGGATTTTCCTGGGTTGGGCAACTTTAAAATGGAGGCAGAAATGAGCTTACTCATGAGCTGATTAAAATGGGAAACAGTGACATCATTCCAACGTCAAACGATCGGGGAAATTCTTTTTTTGAAGGGGGCTGAGGGGGGCCGAAATTGCAGCGAAATTCGGAACAAATCGCTGATAGTGAGAAGCTGATCCTAGGAACGATCTTAATTGCTTATTAGTATTCGGGAGGGGTATGTCGGTGATTGCCTTAATCTTGTCCTTTGGGGGACCTAACTTGCTTTGTCCTATTTTGAAACCCAAATATTTTATGGTTTCGTAGGCAAAATGGCATTTGCTGGGGCCAATGGTGAGGCCATTTTTGCGTAGTCGCTCAAAAAGAGCTACTAGGGTGGTTAAATGGTGACTCCATTCAAATAGTTCTTGTAGCTGACTCTTTTGATGTGGTGTCAGCTGCGCGTCAATATCCAGGTCAGAGGGTTCCAAAGACTCGCATGGTAGGAAAAGAGGAGGGTAATCGGCATCAGGTTGGATGCACACTGCCTGTATTACATTAAGGGACTCCGCGGGGTAATCTTCTTCAAGCACCGATGTTCCGTCCAGTGCTACGAAAGTATCTCCATGGGCGCGTTTGGGGTACTTTTTTCTTGCGGTCCAGGGACAGTCTCCGTGTCCTTGTCTTGGGCCTTATCACCTAAGGGTGTTAGTGATTCACACTCCTTTTGTGCCGTCCTAAAGTCCTGTTTAAGGGTCTCCGAAAATCGGACGGTATCGGGGTTCTGATGGGGACGGGCTCCTGGGCTTCTTTCTTAGCTCGGCCTCGAGGAAGGGCGGCCTGAGACACAGGGTCGGTACTTACTTGGGGGCTCTGTCCTATAAGTACGGAACAGAATTGTATGAGTGCTGAAATGACTTCAGCCCAGCCATCATAATATTGACACTGCAGGTAAAATCTAACGACGGGGAATTGGTTCGCCCGCCCAAGGTAGTCATGTACCACCGAAAAATTTTCGTGTTTAGGATCCACTGGGGGGAGGAGTTCGTCGGACACGAGGAAACACGTACATCCTGTGTCCCTGACGAGAGTCGATACTCGGCAGCCGTTCACGCTGCCCTCCTCAAATTTCAAAGTTCCCGATGAACTTTTATCAAAAAAACAAATTTACCTGGTGGCCTGACGGAGGGGGAGAAGTTACTGCTTGGGTCTGCACCACCGGGGGAGCCGGGGTGGCATTAATCTGGTGAACTTGGTGGGCTGGTCCGCTATTAAGCCTAGAATTTTGGGGGCAATTCCAGCTCATGTGGTTTTCTACACCACAGGTGAAGCATATGATTCGTCGCTTCGGGAAGGGAGATGGAGGAGAAATCTTAACGGGAGGTTTGGAGTCCCGTTGTTGGTTTTGGGAAAAGAAGTTTGGGGGTTTTACGGAGCTCGGAATCTTCGTCGGCTTTCCTGTGAAGGGGCGCGAATCCTTCCTTCTTTCCTGGTAGGGGGATTGGTGAGAAGTTCGATTCTCCTTTGGGTATAAATTATGGCTGGCGACATAGACATCCGCTTCTTCGGTACATTCGTTAAAGGTCTGGCACCGACGATCCTTGACGAACGTGCGGATCTCCGTCGGGAGAGACGCCAAAAATTGATCTCGCAACATGAAGTCTGTTAAGGACTCGTAGTTCGGATCAACCTTTGAAGATTCTAGCCAAAATTTCAAATTCCTCTGAAGAATGTATCCGAATTGACGGAACGTCTGTCCGGGTTTAATACGACCTCCTCGAAATTCTTGGCGGTAGAAATCGGGAGTCATATTATGAGCGGCCAATAACTCAGCTTTTAAGGTGCTGTAGTTAATTGTACACTCAGATGGTAAAGATATAAAAATTTCACGCAATTTACAATTTAACAAGGGAAGTAATCTGATTACACCTTCAGCCTCCAGATCCATGTTATTGATTTCGAGGATCTTTTCGAAGTGGGCTAAAAATGCTCCGAAATCCTCTACATCCTTGAAATTGGGGAGCTTTAGTAAGAGATTGGGGGGGCTTCGGAACGGGAACTGGCTGACTGTATCTCTGCTTCAACACGAGCTAATTCAATCTGATGGTGAAGCTCAGCTTGTCTTATCCGTTCCTCTCTTTCTCTTTCTTCTCGTTGGATTTCTCTTTCTATTTCTCTTTCTGTTCTTTGCTCCTCTTGAACGTACTCAATTAGTTCTTTTCCGGAAAGTCCCAAGGACTCTCCTTGCGTTTTAAAGATTTCGAACCGAGTCATCTTTGCACTTAAGGGCGCACTAGTCAACCAACTAAAATTCCTTGCAACAAGAATTATGCCTTCTAGAGAAATTAGCCTACCTAAATATGGGCACTGACCTATTCGTACTTGGAAACTCGATCTAAATAACCACCTACTAAAATCACAAAAAAACACAAACAAATTATTATAACAGTTCCTTGAGCTACTCCAGCTTCTTAAGTTTCAAAAAAGGGGATAGCAATCGTTAAAACAAAATGGAACTACTATACTCTATTATTATAACCAATAACAATATGCTTTACTCGACTGAGACCAGTGTTTGCAAAGATATAGCGTTAAACCCCACACCTGACACCAAATTTAAATAGTACATATATATATATATATATATATATATATATATATATATATATATATATATATATGTCGTAGAATGGACTCTCGACAATATACCATATATAACTATTCCTTGAGGGAACTTCTTTAATTATCTTTAGAGTGCGTGGATGTCTGGCTGGCCGATGTTATGTATCTTCAATATGCTTAAGAAGTGGAACTGAGCTCAAGGATAATAATATTGCTATCATTAATAAGATAGAGTTTTATTAATAATAACTATCAACAACACACAAAACGGAAAATATTGACATAAACAGAGAATGGAAAGGGTCGTAGGGACTCGAGCTAATCCGAGGATTAAAAGATTTAAAAAGGTAAAACAAATATAAAGTTAAAGAAGGTGATGGTTCGCTAAACCATTCAAAGCACAGGATAGAATTGTCAAAAGGGTTAAATACTCAAAGATAACATTCGGCTTACGTAATTTATACTTGTTGTGCAGAGGAACGCAACGTGAAGGAATTTCGGTCCGCTGGCGAGTTCCAGCCGAATGGGTGGGGAATAAAATGATCCTGACGTGGCGTCTTGGGAATGAGAACCGTTTCTTGACGAACGGCTTGAAGAACAATGGCTGTTCTACGTTGTTCTCTTCTGAACACAGGGGGATGGGGGTGAGAGCGTCTCTTGTCTACGGGCTCGAGAACAATGGCTGTTCTAATGTTGTTCTCTTCTGAACAACAAGGGGGAAGGGTGAGAACCGTTTCTTGGTTAACGGACTCAAACGAACAATGGCTGATCTTCGTTGTTCTCTTCTGAACAACAAAGACGGGGGGGGGGTGAGAACAGTTTCTTGTCAACGGGCTCGAACGAACAATGGCTGTTCTAACGTTGTTCTCTCCCTGAACAACAGGGGAAGGTGAGTACCGTTTCTTGGCAAACGGGCTCAAACGAACAATGGCTGTTCTACGTTGTTCTCTTCTGAACAACAGGGGGGGGGGGTGAGAACCGTTTCTTGTCAACGGGCTCAAAAGAACAATGGCTGTTCTAATGTCGTTCTCTTTCTGAACAACAAGGGGGAAGCCTTGTGGACTCGGCGTCACGAAGGCTCGAACCTTGTCACTCAAGGGATATTGTCCTTCTTCTAGGCAAGTGATGGTGAATCTCGAGGTTGAGGTCCCTTGGCGCACAAGGTGAGAGAGGGTCGTGGTGATGTTTCGCGACGAAAATCTGGATCTCCAATCTGATCTTAGGGGTAAAGTTTCCATCTAAATAGTCGAGACATCTCCTTGGCGTGGGGGACAATGGAGTGGGAGCTTCGAGGGAATACACAGCCGAGCCTGAAAACAAGCCTTATCTGCCCATAAGCCTAACTTAATCTGTCGTGATCGGAGGATGGGGTGAACGGGGGGGGGGATGATAAACCTCCTTGTTTAAACATTTACTCAGGTGGCTGCGATAAGGCGCCAAGCTTCAAAGCGAAGATGTACGTGGGAAGCATCGTGGTTTTAAATAACATGTTATAGTGGTTGAAATTAACGCGGCCTCAACCCGTTCTATCACAACTCCAAAACACTCGATTTAGTTTCATTCTTGCACCATAGGTACCCCTCAAAAACACTCGGTGTACTCTTTCTGTAACTCCAAAAGAATCGAAGTACTCTCTCTTCAGCTCCGAAACAACCACACCACAACTATCGGTGTATTCTATGTTCAGTTGTAAAAGAACTCCTCCAAAACACTCTATTCAGTGTCTCTTTAGGCCTCAAAGAAACCACTCCAAAACTCTCAGTCAGGTCTCTATTCAGCTACAAATGAACTATCCCAAAATAATCAGTGTAATCTCTTCTCAGCTACAAATGATCCCCTTTAATGGAATCGGTTTTTTCTCTCTTTAGCTTCAAAAGAAGCACACTAAAACGCTCGTTGTAGTCTCTCCTTTGCTTCAAAGGATGCACTCCATAGTAGTCGTTGTAGCCTCTTTTCAGCTCCAAACATACCATTCCAATAATTCGTTGTTTCATCTCGACAACTCAAAAAGAACCACACCAAAACACTCGGTGTAGTCTCTCTTCCGCTCGAAAAAAGATCCACAACAAACACTCGGTGTATTCGCTATTCAGCTCCAGAAGAACAACTCTCAAACACTCGCTGTATTCTCTTTTCAGCTCCAAAGGAACCACACTAAAACACTCGGTTTTGTCTCTCTTAAGGTCCAAAAGAACCAGTCTAAACTCTCGATATAGTCTCTACAGCTAAAAAAGAACTATTCCAAAGCATTTGGTGTAGTCTCTCTTCAGCTCCAAAAGAACCACAACAAAACACTCGCTGTATTCTTTATTCAGCTCCAGAAGAACCACTCCCAAACACTCCCTGTATTATTTTTTTTCAGGTTCAAAATAACCATACCAAAACACTTGCTGTAGTCTATTATCAGCTCCAAAAGAACCACTTCAAAGCACAAGGTGTTTTCTCTTCTTAGCTCGAAAAGAACCACTCTAAAACACGCGGTGTATTTTTTCTCCAGCTCTATTAATAACCCCTCCAAAACACTCGATCTAGTCTCTTTTCAGCTCGAATAAACCACTCCAAAACACTCATTCTTCTTTCTTTTCAACTTCAAAAGAAGCACTCCAAAACACCTGATGTACTTTCTCTACAGGTCCAAAACAACCACTCCAAATATTCAGTGTAGGCTCTTTTCAGCTCCAAATGTCCCACTGTAAACAATTGGTGTTCTCTCTTTTCAGCTCACAAAGAATAACTTTCATCGTCTCGGGATGAATTTACCATTTCGAAACCAGTTTCAAGGAAGAAAATACCCAGGGCGTTGTTGGATTTGGGAGTGCGGATTTATCACTGAATATGAACAATTCCCTTTTTTTAGTTAGTAGGAGAAGAAAGGAAACTCGTGTTACCAGCGAAGCATCATCAAATATCGTTCTAAGAATAAAGAAATGGGTCTTTTGGGCCGCAAAAAATTACTAAGAAGAAATCACTATAAAAAGTAGTGAATCTAGATTGAACAAAAATAGTGGAAAATATAGAGGTGCACGTCTTCCTACAGGCAGTAGGACAAGAGAGTCCACAACTGCGGGCATTCTGGCGACGGGGACATGTCTTGCTCCAGGTTACCCTTGATACTCTCACCCCTATGGGGAATAGGAGATGACGTGCGAAATATATAAGATGAGATTTAAAGGAGGCACAAAGGAACAACCGAGGGAGTGCACCAATTTTTCTTGGGGCAGTGAGGTCGGGAGGGTGGGCTGCTCTTCCTGGTACCAAGTACCAACAAGAATAGAGGTAACTCCGTACCCTATACCCACCTTTATTTTATTCCACTCAAAACACTTCATTATAATCCACTACTTTCTACCAGCTTAACATTTTGTGTAGTGCTTATTTTCCTTATTATCAAATTGTTTGATAAGTGATACACTCCACTACACTTAACTTCAATACACTTCACTCCACAACAAAAATATTTAAATTTTTGGAGGTCATATTCTGTAGACCTGAAATCTACTATCTTATAATACTTATCGCTCGAGGTCCTGAGTCCGCTCTAAAACTTCAAAAATATGTTTGAACCAAATTGGATAATTTTCTTAAGAATTTAGTAATGAGCTAAGTTACCACTGGAAGTGGTAATTATTCAAATAAAATTAAAATTTTCAATTAAAATTTCCCGTTTGGACAATTTTCCTGAAATTTGGACGAAAATGCACCAAATTGGAACCAAGAAAAGATGTCCCAGAGTAGAATAGCTTCAAGCAGAGAGGAGGAATAATTAAAATTAATGACAAAAGATTATTAGAACAAATTAAAATTTGAATATTTCATATATTTATGCTAAAAACAGAGCTTATTAGCAGTTCAAACGGTAGATAAAAATGTCAACGAACTTTCACTCATTTTATGGTCGTTTTTTTTTCATCCGCGAAGAAACTTCATTATGGCGGAACGATTGCATATCCATGAGAGTTGCGAATCTCCGGTCATTATCCAATTTGTTTATTTGAACTAACTACCTTCCATATATATCTTTGGCCAAAGAGCCCTGACTCACTTAGGAAGCGGAAAGGAAAATAAAGTTATGGAGTAACACCGCCACTTGTTCTTCCAGCAATCATCCAGCATCCGAATCTGTCTCAGATACCAGTCAGTGGCTTTGAATAAAAAACTGTAAACAAGCTTCCTTCACTCCATCAAAAGTGTTGATCGCCGGTCGCGGAGGAAGTGTGCCATTGAGCGGAATAAGCCGTAGTTACTCGGAGCAGCATCGAGACTGAATGGTGGATATGGAAGAATCTCAACACCGTCCATCTGTTTGAAGCTGTCTATAGTCAACCTGGCAGTGAGTGGCCTCAGGTTGTCTTGCTGTAACAAAACCTGACCTCGCTTGATCAAAGTAGAATCTTTCTTCTTTAGTTTTCGTACAAGCGATCTAGCTGTTGACAATATAGGATGTTGCTGGCGCTGTAAATGCGGTATTCCTTGTAAATTTCACAAGACAAGACCGTCTTGTCAAACCGATTCCCTTGTGCAACGGATGTCGGTTGTTTACCTCACGGAACCCATTTCATCTGCCAATTGTGATTAACTAAGTACACCCACTTCTTATCTGATGTAATAATTCGGCCCCAGAGTTGCTCGTCCAATAGGTTATTGATAAGTTGGCTGCAAATCTCCAATCTATGGGCAGCTTGTGAACAAAATCCATTTGTGATAACACTCCAAAAACTTTCGCAAGATCAGGGCTGCTTGCACACGATTAAACTTTCATTGCTGCTACTAAAGCCTCGTTGTCAAAGGTCGGCCGTAACGTGCTTGATCGTCAAGGGTAAGATCCCCGGAGTTGAAACGTCTGTACCACATCGAAACCTTCACCTGACTAGCTGTGCCTTCTCCTTTAGTATCGCAAATTTCCTTCACAGCAACTCTTGTAGAAATCTTTTGCTTGTAACAGTAGCGAATCAAAACTCTAATTCCACTTTCTTCTAAACTCATTTTTGTCAGTTGGAGCTTACACAAAGAGAAGAAAACTGCGCAGGAGCAACAAACAACAGCAGAGTGCGGAGGCTGCTAGTCGAATGAATAAGGTTAACCTAACCTAATGCAATCGATTGAGTAAGGTTACCCAACCTAATGTAGTCGAATAAGTAAGGCTAACCTAACCTAATGTAGTCGAATGAGTAAGGCTAACCTAACCTAATGTAGTCGAATGAGTAAGGCTAACCTAACCTAATGTAGTCGAATGAGTAAGGTAACCTAACCTAATGTAGTCGAATGAGTAAGGCTAACCTAACCTAATGTTGGTGTTGCTCCATAAAATTCTGTTGTTTTCTTTCCGCTTCCTAAGTGAGTCCGGTCATTCTGGCCAACCATATATTTTCACTTCCCTAACTACTCCAATTTCTTATTGAACAGAACAGACTTTCGGCTTTATTCTTCCAGTTCTTTCTATTTTTCCTTTTGTTTTACTCTTTATCTGTCAATGACTGAATATCTGTTCGTTTGATTACTCCTAATTTTATATCTCAGTAATCATCATTGATGAAGAAAACGTAAACATAAATTATTTTTTATTAATAACACTATACAAAATCCCCCAAAAAAATAAAACAGAGAAATGGGGTTTTTTGGAGGAGGGGGTGCTAATTTCAAGTGTAGATTCCGAAAATCACCCTTGTTTTACTGCGTGAACCACCAGTTTAATATAATTGATTCAGTGAGTTGAATTCATTGTCAAAGATTCCAAGTATATATTATATGCAATTAAAGTGTATTATTTCAACTTCCTTTCTGTCTTTTACTTATAAAAATATAAAATTTAACTTGAATAATATGCATTATACTTCACTTTGCAGGTGTTATTAATTACATTTCAACAAAAGAATGCCCAGAAAATTAAAAAAAAAATGTATTTAGTTTTGGTTACATTTGCGGTTCGTCGGCACTAAAGTAGTACAACAGTAAATCGTGATACAAGTATATAGACTGTATTTTGGTGTCAAAGGTGGCATCAAGACAAGCGCTGAAGTATTCATATGTTCTGTGCCAGATGCACTAGTTCAATCCCAACATGGGTTAAAGGCATTAGTAGTCGTGGTTTCACATTTGTAGTGCCGATCATCTTGAGGAATCCAATGGACCATTCATCGGAGTGATCATTCTGCTTAATAGTTATTACCAGCAAATGACTTCTTCCTTCCATCTTCTCTATCAATTACAACTCTCACACAGGACATTATTTTGTTAAGATAATGCATTATGATCTACATATGTTCAAATGAACATGTATATATTTTTCTTCTATACGTCATAAAAAGAATAAATCTAGCATACAGCGAGAAAGAAAAAAACAGGATAATTCTTTTTCTTCGGAAAAAGTTATTTCCTAATTCGAAAAATTCCATAATGTGGTGAGATTCGAACCAAGCACACTGAGGCAGCGAACAACCGCTTTGATCTCAATTAAGCCGAGTTGTCTAAGGCTCGGTTTAATTGAGATCAAAACGGTTGTTCGCAGCCTCAGTGTGCTTGGTTTGAATCCCACCCCAGTACGGAATTTTTCGAAAATAAGGAAATAACTTTTTCCGAAAAAAAAATATTATCCTTTTTTTCTGTTTCTCGCGCTATGCTGGATTCATTTCACCATTCTTTCGAGAATTTACCACTTCTACTAGAGTTTCTCTTTCGAATCTCAATGGACTAAATAAGACTACTTTTCTGAACCTCTTTTGCATCCTTTGCTTCGCATTTCGTTCCAAGGAACTTTTGACAAGCTTAGCTTCCATATCTTTCTGTCCCAATTTGAAAACCTTGTCGGCTTCAAGAGGATTATTTCAAACTCTCCTAGGCTTGATTTTTTAAATAGTTATTTAAAGAATTATGCTTTTACCATCGTCATACATTTGCATAATTTCGATGAGAATTACAAGGTTGCCTTAGAGTTACTAAAAGCCGAATTTTTAAGCCCAAATAAATCGAAACCTTTAAAATTCTCTGTTCCAACTGTTAGATGCTCTCGCTGCGGCTTACGAAATCCGTTCCAACTTGTATGAACTTAAAAGTTTAGATGTGAACTTTTTTTAAGGCTGGAATTGCGTTATTTATGGCAAATTTCCTTCTGTTTCCGAGATATTTGAAAGTTACATATCCTTCATTCGTTTCCTGAAGAAGCTCAAGCCTCAGCGTTGTAACATATTGATGCTTGTACGAAATAATTTAAAGTTTTTTTCAAACCATTTGGCTTTCAAACCCTTCTCAAGTAATATATCAAATTTAACCAAATGTCTCACAAAACGTTTCTTTCAAACACTCAAAACTAACATTTGAAATTCTAGAGCAGGAGAGTTTGTTAAATCAAAAGGTTTAATTTCGACGTTAATTTTTTTTAACAAAAGTTCAAAGTTCAAATTCAAATACCTCTTCAAAGCTTTAAAATTCTAAGCCAAATCCCCCTTCAAATGAAGATTCCAACCTTCCAAATTCGAATTTCTAAATTATTTGACGGAAGGAATAACTTGTTAAACTATTCTACGTACGATAGTCCTTCGAAGAGGATAGAAAAGTGCTTAGATTTGAACTTATGCAATCTTTGCTCTTACTCACGCTATTTGTAGGACTTTTGTCCTGTGTACGTACTGCTATCACCTATCATACCAGTGCAAGATTTGCAAAGCCAGAACAACCACTTAAGCCCTATGCCAAATACAGTCAATAATCATGTATGTCGTGGTGTGACATTATATTATATCAATACCATATTATATCTATGGGGGAAGGGACTAATAACTTAAAGGCCAACCGACAAGGTGCGGAACACCACGAGTTCCGATGCGCGGAGCAGCGAGAAAAGAGTGCAAAACGAGGTCAGGTAAAATTTAGGCAATGGCAAAGATCAAGGTTATTTAAAGAGGTATGTACAAAAATATAATTTTATTTATATAAAATAAGAGAATCAATCGGTTAAATTAAATTGGTAAATGAGGGGGAATTGCAGAGTTATGCATCACACTCTGAAGTTAGACACTAATGCGTTAAAGAAGGAGACTATTCCAATGGGGAGGATTAACTCAAATGGGTTGCTAAAGGAATTGAGAGGTTGGCTTACGGAGGATTCCGGGTGAGACGTCAGGGTAAGGTTTCACGAATGTTTTCGGAAGGCAATAGACGTGAGGGCGAGGGCACTCGGAACTTCTGAGCGGGAAGTTGACGTGATGACGGTTTTCCAAAGGGGTGGGGGCAGTAACGCCCGGTCGAGGGGAGAGTATTTCGGCCACCCGAAGACGAGGAGAGAACGAGGACGGCTTCGACAGGAGTTGATGAGTGGAGTCGGAAAAATCGCTTGGTGGCGATCATCAAATGGAATTACCTCACTGGCTGGGCTAATTCCAACACACGAAAAGTTCAGCCGTCACTTTGCTTTGCTGTTAGCACCTTACTTGGAACTAGGGGAATGCTTCTTGGATCCTGGCAGGACTCCTGAACTCTGCATCTCCCACCTGAAAGACGAGCCCTATATATCCGAGGCTCCCTCGCAGGGGTGGGGGACACATGGGGTGTTTGACCAGCGGTACTCTCGAATGGCCTCGAATCTTCACGCCCAGGCGATTCTAGCCGGCGAAAAGGTGGTGCGAGGTGGACGCGGTTCGAGACTACTGCTTGTGGATGGGGGGAGGGAGGCTTACCAATTTAAGCCTAACTAAATTCTAGAATTTTCTTTAGCACATGGACGTCACTCATTTGCTGGAAAAGAAATTCCACGTGGAATTTTCCCACAATGTAAATTTGTGACAATTTCAACGACAGGCTGTGACACTTTTGAAGATGTCCAATCGAGAGAAGGTTTGAAATCTTTGCTAAAACTTGACACCGATTTCCTGGTCCCTTCTTTGACCATAGATCTGGGACTTAGAGGTAAGGTGCTTGGTTTTCGTACATTCTTGTTTCCGCTGCCTTATCTTTAGAGAACCAACTTGGGCAAATTTCCGTCGTACACATGGACTATAAAATCCTTCATTGGTACGCTTTTCAAATACATTAGAAAATTTAAAACACTACTTATATTTGGTCTTAATCAAATATCGGCTAGGTTTCCTGTCGATTCCAACTTAAGCTTCGATTTTACCGTTGGCAGGGTGTAAGGTGTGGTCCAAACCTTAGGGGAAAGCGGTGTGCCTCTGACAGACAAAACATTCTACCTTCCTTTCCTCTTGAGAAATAAGGTCGAAGGGCTCAGCTATGTGCTTAGAGTAGGTTTAATTCAACTTCTGAGGTTGTCTAATGAGGATTTCTTTGTAACTCATTATTAAGCAACCGAATTTGGTGTATTACAGTATGGAAGTGTCTGCCATAGATATAAATCCACGAAAAAAGGGCGGACTAGGGAAACCCAGGCACTCCATGCACCTCACTTCTGAAAACAGATACTAGTCCCCATTCGGCGAAATTACCGACGCAAAGGCTGTTTTGGCATCCAAAATACGAGACGGTTCCTCCGGTGTTTATCAGGCACCGTCGTGGGTGTTTATTCCCAACTCACAAACATAATAATCACCACAAGTGGTTCACGCAAATTTCGTTTCGGGAAGTTATCCATTGCATGCCATCCCCACCAATCATAAGATAGGGGTAGAAAACAAGGCAAGAGATCAAATTAAATCGCCTAAAAGTTATATAAATCAGAACCCAAAGTAGACTAAGCGTCCGAACTAATCGTCATATCTGCTCTGAATCCGTCACCTTTTTATTTCAATCTTCTAAATTACTCTAAATCTGACTCTGATTTAGATTTTGGGGTGGCAATGATGGAGGAACTCTTCGTAAACCATAAAGATTATGAAAGATTGGGTCCTCTATCGTCCTCAGATGAAAATATCAGCACAACGATTTCGAAAGTCCGGCAAGTGTTCAATTCTATATAGCCTTAATATTAAGTCTGCCCACCTCCATCACCGAAGCAGCTTTTCTGGGGAAATAAATACCTCTATACTCTCTCAATTTTCTCTGTTAGTTTCGATCAAAGAAATTAGTTTTTCTCTCTCATTAAACACTCCTTGCTTCAAATCAAGTTAAAATAAGAACGAAACTAAAACATATTCCGGTACTCTTTGCTAAAAATGTAGTGGACTGGTCTCATATCGCTAATGATCTCATGTCTTCGGCTTAGCAAGTTCTCCTTTCATCTTAAATTACATCCTTAAATATCATATTAGGCTCTTCCAGACGCCCACTGTTCCCCAATACTTAATAACTCATTTTATGTTGATAATTTCATTTATATGAGATCGGGCCTTAAAGATTGGCATGTAGTAGATTCAAACTCCGCTCGTGGAAATCAAGCTAAGAACATTTTAAATCCATGTTCAAACCGAGAAGAAGAAGATAAAAATCAAAATTGTATTAAGCATGTCTATATTAACCACTACGAGAGATATAGAGCCTTATTGGGTTTAATTTAACTCGTGTTTGACTCCGTCGTTAAAATAAAATCAAACATTCTCTTGCGAGTGTCAAAAGTATTCGATCTCTGTAGTCTTTTCTGTTAGTCCTCATTCGTAATATACTTGTGATGTAGAATAGATAAGCGTGGCTGACTTCAAAATGTGGCAATCATTTCGCACCGATTTGGTACGAAATGGTCGACGAGAGATCATGCAATATTTTTTTTAGGTTAACCGAGCGTCAAAAATGTTCTAATTCAACTTTTGCCGAATCAAATGTTGCTTCTCTTTTAGAGATAACGTTTCCTTCTTTGGAACTGATGAGTGTCATTTTAGCCTTCATATTTCTTCCCGCCTTCTTCTATTCCATGTCACACTCCTGTAAAGCTAAAAAGATACTGTTCGATGGCCAACTTGTTCTATCTTGACTCCTTCTATATGACGTATGTAAACTAAAACAGAAGTCGGTATTCAGAATTCAAATTAATTTTAACTCAAATTTTTTTCAAAATAAAGTTAATCTAGTTAATCTTATTGTTTCAAAGCTTCTCTGCCGCGCAAGTTATTATAATTATTTATCGAAACGATAGATTTCCGAACTTTGTCTATCTAGGCGCCTTTGTCGGTAAATTGTAATTAACAAATCTCTAGAAGATCCTTCTTGGCATAGGACCCTTGCCGGGCTGTTGATGGTCTTTTATGTCATTGTTTTTTTAAAGCTTTAACAGTGTGACTGGCCTTGAGTGTATTGGTCCTTGAACTCTGAGTCAATCTCAGAGGTTCGTTTCCACAGCGACCCAAGGCCATGCATTTAGACGACGGCAGGGGAGCATTTACAACACTCCTGATTGGTGGTGTGCAAGTGTGGGCGCTTTTTTTTCTCAATTTGGATCAAGAGCAGTTTTATTTATTAAAATCAGAACGTTTCCTTAGGTGCAGAAGATGAGATCAAAATCACTTCCTTCCTTACTCTCTTATTCTTTTCGAATTTTAAAACACGACGTTCAAACTACTTGCTACTCCACTCCATACAAACTCCTTCCTTGTTAATCTCATTTACATTTTCGCTTTTATGTTTAATTCATATTTGTAAGTGTTATTTCTGAGGTAAGTAATTCATCAAATTTCATTGCTGTGGTAAGTAGGCATTTATTTATATAATTTTTGAGTCAAACTTCACTTCAAATCTCAAACGCCTTTTCTATTTTAAAACCCTTTATTGAACAGCTAATTCAAACCAACCCTCGAATTTGAAGGAACAAAACGTTATCCTTTTCTAAGAGAGCAAATAAACTTCTCAATTCAACTTTATTTTCCACTTTTAAAAGTAAAATCAATACGTTGAGGCTAACATGTAGAACTAACACGACGTTCAAACTACTTGCTAATCCACTGCATACAAACTCCCGCCTTATTAATCTCATTCACATTTTCGCTCTCTTGGAGAGAAAACAAACTTCTCAATTCAACTTTATTTTCCAATTTTAAAAGTAAAATCAATACGTTGATGCTAACATATAGAACTAACGGTACGAATTAAAGTACATAATTTTTGAAAAAATCCAGTTCCAAACAATTTCTTTTTTAGTACTAATTCAGTAGGAAACAAGTAAATTTTTTAGCAAAGTCAAATTTAAATCAAGTTCGTTTTTATTCTAATTATCGACTTTAAATCAAGTTTATTTATAAAAGTAAAGTTTATATATAGTTTGAATGAAGTCAATTTTGTTTAATATTCAAGTTCAAACCACGTTCAAATTAAGCTCATCTTTATGAATAATCAAGATATAATCAACTTAATTTTTAAAAGACTTGTTCAAATCAAATATAAAAATAAAGTTCAAATAAAATTAATTTTTATCAATATTAACTTTAATTCAAGTTGGTTTTATTTACCATATAATAATGGTATATACTAATTGTACATATTTATATAGCTGTAATTAAGTCCATCCAATGTAGTTCTGGCTCTTTCTTTCTCCACTTTTCAGTGGCCCAGACAGATGGCTCTGTGCCTCCTCCCCGTTGAAATCCGAATCATGAGTGGCACTTTCGAGAGACCGACGAGTGTCAAGGTGCCCCGAGGGATTAGTTCGCACTGGGTGTGCGTTAGGTATCTGGGCAGCTAGCACCGGGAAGGGTGTTGGATATCTGAAGAAAATCGGGCCAGTTTCCGCGTCTTCGTGGCATCGAGAGTGCCATTCAATTTATGAGGCACTCTCTATAAACACGTCTCACGTTGCAGTGCCAGAGAAATGAGCCAAACATCCGTTGACCTTTTTATAGTTTGGAAACCTGACTGAGATTGGGTTTCTACACGCGAAGTTGGGCCTCTATGTAAATATATGCATGTAGATGTGTATGAATTTATGTATCCATGTGTTTAATTCCCTATGCATCGTATCTATGTTGTGACATGTGCCCTACAAGGTCATACTACTCCGCTTGCTCTTCTCTTTGGACTAGTTTCAGTTTGCTCCTTTCACACATTTGCGCTTCCCAACTTCAACATTTTCTTGGCATCTTTTGAAATAAATAAGTAAACAAATAAATAAATACGTGGCATGAGAGGGTCATCGATCTGTGGGACAAAGACAAAACCACCTTAGGAGAGATGGTCCAAATGTCCACTGGACTGGTGTTAGGTATTATTCCCTAAATTCGCATAGATTTGTTTATTTTTAGTTCCTAAGATTTTTTTCCTGGTTTTCCTGCTAAATCAAGCTTATATATATATATATATATATATATATATATATATATATATATATATATATATATATATATTAGTGTAGTTAGGTAGCAGTCTTTCCTGACTGCAAATTTTGTTAAAAACAGCATTGTGTATTTTGCCTTAATTAATTTCTTTGGCAACTTTCTCTTCTTCTAACTATCTTTTTATTCCATCTTGTAGATGGTGGATTACTTGTCCAGTATTCATCTCTTTTTTTAAAGGAATGTGTTTGGTAAAAACAAACTAAAATTGCTGAGTTTTAGATCTTATTCGATCATCTTCGGAGCGTTTTGATATTTTATTTCCTCCTTTACCGATGTAATGAATGGAGTGAGGATCTGACAGAGGAAAAGAATGAAATGAAATGAAAACAGAGGTATGAGACAAAGAACAACTCTTCCGGCTCTCCCCCAGATCCCTTGGCGCTCATGAAGCGGGCAAGGGGGGAAGGGGGGAGACCCGGTACTCTTTTTTAGACCCCCATAGTCACAATGTCTAGAGCCAAAGTAAGCTCCAAGCACTGTGAGTACGGCGGTTACGAGTGAAAGGGAGAGAAAGAAGGTTTTAGCATAGGACAGCGAAGAAAATAGTAGGGGACAAAAGTGGACTTAGTAAGTCTTGGGACCTAAAGCTTAACGTGGAATCCGACCCACGATGTGTCGCTTGTCTCTAACTATAAATATAATAGTTTACCGTGACCCATGTCCTATGTATCACTGTGAGTCCCGTGTGCGAATATGATAGTATAAAACGAATAGATGCAGAAGGCTAAAGGAAGTAAGAGGTTTGCAAAGAGATGCTAGTTGCCTGGAGGTTAGGCTTATCTCTGTCCATTTTAGGTAGTATAGCTAGCGTAATAAAGTTAGAAACTAGTTTGGTATTTATAAGGCGTTCAAACCGTTATTAGTAAATATTCTTACTAAAAAATGGTGTAGGTTTTTATCTCTCTATCTATTCTTTCCTATTCCTATCCTAGTTATAATTGACTATATGCTATTCTCTGGTTTGCTTCGGTTAATTAATTACTCTTACATCCTAGCTAGCATTGGACCGTTCCTTAAGGGCCAAATAAGGATTTGAGTGACGTCGTCGGCGAATTGGATGTTCAAGCAGCCTTCATTTCTTGGTGGTGGTATATCTGCTGTGTAGATTGAATAGAGAGACGGACTCAGACATCTGCCTTGGGGCAAGCCCGCAGCGAGCTTGAATATTTCACCCCGATGTCGTCATATTTCCACATAAGCACGTTTCTCCATTACATAATCACATAAAATCCTTTCGATCTTGTTGTTCATTCCTAATCTGAGTATCTTGAGTTGTATACCCCTATGCCATACTTTGTCGAATGCATTGGACACGTCCCGGCATACGATGACTACATTCATTTTTTCTCTCTTTGCTTTCGCTATCTTTTCAAGGATGACTCCAAGGGCCATCTAGGTGCTTCTGTTTTTCCTGAAGCCAAATTGTCAGCGGTTTCTTCGGCTATTATCATCGAGGAATTTGGACAGTCTGTTATTTATTGTTTTTTTCCAATACCCTACCGATGAAATCTAGCAGCAAGACGGGGCCGTATTTACCCACTTGATCTGGGGGTCTTCCCGCCTTGGGTATGAATATCATCTTTGCCACTTTCAGTTCATCAGGGAAGTATCCCGTGTTCAAGCACGCATTGAAGACATTTCTCACTCCATCTAGTATGTTCGGGGGTGCTTCGATGTAATTTAATCTGGTGAGTCCCGATCTGCCTGCGGCTCTCTGTCAGAAGTTCTTTATGGTTTCTTTTAATTCCTCAGGTGTAATGATTTCCTCTATTCTGGCGTTGTTGTTTCTCCTTTCCTCGACAATGTAGAATTGTTTATATCCTTTCAATATTTCCATTCAGTTCGTCCACGATCTGATGTTCAAAATCAATGTCATAGTCCACATTCACTTCTTCGCTAATTTTGAATACATTTATCTAGTGCTCTCTAAATAATGCCTCTATTTCTTCCTTATCTTCTAAAATGTTGTTCCCTGCGTCCTTAATTTTCATTTTATCCTTTGTTGTCCGAGTTTTTGATTTTTTGATATGTTTCCAAAGTTCCCTTGGTGATGTTTCCACATCTATTTTCTCGATGTGCTGATCCCATTTCTCTTTCTGTTTTTCATAAATTAGTGCTATTAGTTCTCTTTTCTGTCTCCTGAGTGCGTTGTATACTTCCCTTGATGTTCCGAATCTTCTTATATGTTCTGCCGCCCGGCCGATCTCCTCGCTCAAAGCAACCATTTCTGGTGTTCACCTAAATTGTTTAATGGTTTGGAACGAGTTAATGGGCACGGCCCCCTTCTCTGCCCTTATAATTCTTCTCTGATCCTATCCAACTTCCCGTCGATTTCTTCTAGAGTGGCTTCCCCGAGCGGGCTGGGCACGTACGTCTGAAATAATTCTTTGAAATTATCCCAATCCGCTCTATGGTACGCCTTCCATTTCTTCAAAGGGATTTGTATAGGATTCTTGTTCATCGACATTGGAGTCGCAGTGTGGTTACTGCAAGGAACATAAATTGGTTTCATAAAATAGTTAAATGGCAGATTGAAGTTAGCCAGGCAGATGTCCGGTTTTGTTGCGTGATCTCTTCGTAAGTATGTAGGGAAATTAAGTCCCAGTCTTTGCAGTATACGTCTATTGATAAACGTGTTAAGTTGTCTTCCGACTCTGTTTTATTTTTGTACCCCAAATCACCGCAATGGGCTTTTAAAGCGCCCATCAAAATGACCGGTATCCTATAGTTGAAGAGATTAGTAAAGTTTTGTACCGGCAATTGGGGGCACCTGGGTGGCTAGTATCCAGTTGTGATAACGATGTTGCTTAATTTCATTTTAATTCCTATATCTAAACATGCATCTACCAATCCTTGTATTGTTTTGTACTGCAATCCTTGCTTGACCGCTATTGCTGCTCCGTTGTGTGTTTCTCCTGAAGGATTTTTGTTAATAATATTGTAGTTCCATATCTTTAATTTCTCGTTTTCTGTGTTTCTTCCATGTTCTGATATTAGTATAACATCTGGATCAATCTTTCTAAATAAGTTTCCGTACATAATTTCCTTGTCCTTCCATCCACATGTGTTAATTTGTAGCATTTTTAATTTCTTAATTTCCCTAATACAATTGTCTATTTCCGTTCATTTATTCGTTTTCCGTTTAGTTTGTCCTATGTGTTAAGTTATCGGTGTTTGTTCTTTTGCTGGTTCTTCTTTCGTTTCTCCTGGGTTCTTCCTTTGCTGACTGCATTCGAGGGTCCCTCTGGTAATTCATCTCTGGGTGATGGACCCCTTTTACTTGCAGATTTAGATCTGTCCTTTCTTTGGGCTTTCCTGCGATTAACCCGTGTACACTCTTGCTCTGTGTCGTCGTCGGAGTTTTCAGTCTCTTCGCTGATTGTGTCCTCTTCTTATTTGCTGTTGATTTCCTTTTGCTTCTTCGATTAACTTATGTTTTGTCTTTTCTGTGACTTTGATTCTGAAAATGGCCGATGAGTCGACCTTTTTGGGGAATTTCATCGGTTCGAACCCCTCTTCCTGTAACATGTTGTTGACTATTGCAGCATAACTTCCAGGGTTAGCTAGGTTCATCACGTGGGCATGTAATATACAAGTAAGTATTTTTACGTTGAGCGTACCATCTAAATTAATCTGAGTTGCCGGTCCTTGTTGGTTACTTTGTGCCATTGTTGCGAAAGAGTTTTTATTTACGTTCGTTTTTTTTCTGTTTGACTCTGTTTCTTTTCTCTTTATAATTTTTCTTCCTTTGGGACAAATCATGGCCATAGTCCTGTGTCTCCCTTGACAGTTAATGCATCTTTTAACCCTAATGTTGCAGTATCGCCAAGAATGGCCTTCAGTTCCACATTCAGAACAGATTATAAGGTCTTTTGGGGGGCAATTTTGCGTCATATGTTCTTCCAACGCATAACATCTGAAGCATATATGTATACTTGTGAAGACGTCTCTTTGTATGTGGGTAGATGGGATCCTCATGTTGAAAGCGAGAAGTCCCTGTTCCATGATCCTTCAGCCATTTCGGTAGATTCACAAAAGACCTTGAAAACGTGAGTGTGATCTTAAAATTTGACCACCTCTGCTATTTTGAGCCATTTATGTGCCTCCTGAAGTTCTTCTCTTATTTTTTGGCATGAGTGCTCTCCTACCAAGGACTCGGTTCATTCGGCAGATGACGCTTCTGTTAGTAGTGATTTGTGGTGGTACTCTAGCTTCCAAGTCCAACTTTCTTAGCATAATGCTCTCCGCAGATGACAGTAGCTGCTCTACGTCTTTGTTTTCTGGGCAAATAACTGTGAATCCAGATGGTGTCTCAATACTTCTTGTGGTGATCTTTTCCTTCAGTTGGGTATGAGTCCATCTTCCCTGGAGTCGTCCCCTCTCCGGGGGTAGGGGTTCTTCTGTCGATCTTCAGCTGTGGAGTCTTAACCAGTCTCCACAAGTTGGAGGAGCCTTTCTCTCTGCCCCAATTCTATCTCGCCTACCTTCCAATTTTCGCACTCTCCTGGGTCAACCCTACTTATCTGTGCCTAACCCTACAGCGGTCCACAGTTGGTTCTGGCTCGTGACCGAGAATCGGCGCCCCTTTTCTGGCCGCCTAAGAGGGTCTCCTGCAGGAGTTCACTATACCTTACTACCAACTGCAACTCAGACCTTGCCGGTGACCAAGTTATGTAGTGCTTGTGAGAAGTAAGTTTGAGGTAAAAAGTATGAAAAAAAGTCAAGAATTTGGAATAAGGAAGAGCAACCCCTTCGGGGGGCTACTTCGCTCAAAAGAAACAGGAGGAATCTCCAATCAGCCCCAGGAGCGCATATATTTCTTTTTAAAAGTTGTCTTGAGAAGGCGTTTTCTTTAGGTCCTTCATAAAACTTTTCCTCCTTTACCTGTGATAGCCTTTACCAGTTGACAGCGAGAGAGGAAGGGTACAGACTGGGTAAATCAGAGTGAAAGAAAACGATTTTTAAGGGGTATTTATTCTGCCTTGGTTAAACGTAACGTTAAAGGAAATGGGTCACTACTGTGAGTGGAATTTTAAAATAGTTTTAATGCGTGATTGCAGCTTGTCGCTTGACTGTTGATGGTCGGCTTATCTTCATTTATTAATATGGCTTCAAAGATGTTAACTCTCGCTTTATTGACCTCTTTTCTTTTAATAATGGTGTTATCAACGAGCATATCTCTCGTTAGGTTAATATTATGGGCACTCTCCATATGATTCTTAGGCCCTCCGCTTTGTAGATGCATGGTTAAATGCGTTGAAAGTGTAGTGGTTGGCATGCCAATATATTTTGAGTTATTATAAAACTTACAGTCTTTATCGGGGCATATGAACTCGTAAACTATGTTGGTTGACTTGAGATTCGAAGAGTTTAGGCAGGTGTTGTTTTTCATCAGGAGATTGCTGGCTTTTGTTGTTTCATAATAAATGATAAATTCGATTTTATCCATTTGATTTTTAACCTTGATGTTACGGTTAATAATCTCCTTGATGTTTTTTTTATCTATTTTATAGGTCATGGACATCTGGTTTTATCCGCATGTTTGTAATGATTATTTAAAAATAATTGGAGTTGTTTGTCAATCAGGCTATTTGAGAAACCGTTGTTCACGAGTGTTTGTTTGACTCGTGCTATCTCTTGGTGGAAAAGTTCCCACGTAGAGCAGCATTTATAAGCTCGGCGGATGTATCAGCCGATTACGCTTATTTTATATCTTTCAGGGCATTCACTCTCCGCATTGAAGCATCTTCCCATGTCCGTACTTTTCTTATGCACTTTAGGGATGTAGCTGCCATTGATATTTTGAACCTCAACGTCCAAGAAATGAAATTTATTGCCAGTGCTCAATTCATAAGTGAATTTTAGCACGGAGTTTTTCTCAAAATGCTGCTTGATGTTAACGAGATGTTCTTTGTTTTGGACGTTGCTGTAGATGTCATCTATATATATATATATATATATATATATATATATATATATATATATATATATACCAGGCAATGGCCTCCCCACTCCACTCGTACGGGGAAGCTTGCGTTTCGCTACTAAGATTAAAATTTAAAATCTAAAAAAAAGCAGCCATGGTTAAATTTTTATACATTTTCTGAAATTCGCCAATTATAATAATTGTAAAAAGGAACTGTAAACTAAATTTCCCCCTTTTCAAAATATCATGTTGCTAAAATATAGTTATAGAAGAAGATATATAAAAATAAATTTTCTGAACTTCACCATTTGTAATTCTGTGGGTTTTAAAAAATTCACAAAATCTCGATACTTATAAAAAACATGTTATAACAGAACTAAGATGAAATTATTATTCAAATACTAAAAAAAGTCCCATTCTTAAATTATAGAGTTAGTGATGAGATATATATATATATATATATATATATATATATATATATATATATATATATATATATATATGATAAAAAATGAAGTCTGTCTGTGTCTGCGTGTGTCTGTCCATTTATAGGAAGAAAGGTTAGGCAATCTACATTAAACTAAAAGTGTATTCTTATGTAAATTTTCAGAGAAGATAATGGAAGTGGACCTCAGGCTCTAAGTGCCCCCCTTCCTTAATGGGGCTAACGTAGTTCACGTGTAAGAAGCAAAAGCAACTTATTTGTCCATGCAACACAATAAAAAATAAAGAATATTGTCTACCAGAAAGTGTTATGTTGTAGCATTGTTTAAAGAATAATTTGTGATGAATATAAAAATTCAAACCTGTATCTTGCTTAGGATTTTTTACCCGGGAAACGCCGGGGAACTCATTCAGTGGCTCATAAGGAAGCCTTAGAAGCACTAGGCAAGACGATGCTAGACTTCAGGGTTTGTGAGGCTCCTATGGGACGTGTCACTCTTTTGCTGTAAGGTGATTTCAGGCAGACACTTTCAGTGATTGGCGATGAGGTCCGGGCTTGCCTAGAATCATCTTCTTTGTGTAGGAATTTTAGAAGTCTCTAAACACAGATATGGGAGCAGAGCTCTTTGGTTATCAACTGTCAGCACAATTTACAAAAAAACATTTTGACACTGGGAAATGGTAAAGTACCTATTGATGCTGATGGTTAAATAGAAATAGCTCCTGTCTGCATAGCTATTAATACTAGTGATAATTTCAAGGCAAAGGTATTACCCAGTCTTCGGAAAAAACTAAAAAAAATACAATTGGCTGCATGAAAGAGCTATATTGGCTCCGAAAAACGACACTGTCTGCAGAATATATAAACATCTACTGCTTTCCCTCTCACGAAGTCCACAAATTTATAAGTCAGTTGATACAATTTCGGATCATGCTTAAATAGTCGATTATTCCACAGAGATCCTAAACACTCTAGAATTTCTTGAAATACCTCCTCACTAACTTTAACTGAAGGTAGTAAATCTAAATTATATTTTTGAACAATTTGGATTCAACAAAACTCTGTACTGGCACTCGGCTGGTGGTAAAGAATTTGATGTCATATATTATAGAGGAAACCATTCATACTGGAAGTGGAAAAGGAGAGGATGTCTTCATTCACAGAATAGTGCTATATCAATCAGGATCAGAATTGCTATTTACATTAGGAATATTATATTTCCCAATCAGTATAAATTTTGAAATGTGAATAAAAAATCTCATTTAAAGGAACCCTGTTTTTGTTTTCGTAAACTCTATGTTTATTTTTTTGGAGTTTTAAGCAGTAGTAATCTGTCAGTATATGCTTTACAAGGAAAAACTAAGAATATTGTGTAGCAAGAAGTTCTGTAGTGTAGCTGATCAAGCTTAAGTTTAGTTCATAGAATGAGAATATTGTTTGTGAAAAATAAAAGAAAAGATCAAATCCATCTCACGTCAATGACAGTACATGGCGATTTCCATAGCTTCCATCACATTGCAAGATAGAAGCAATGATGCAATTAATTTACTTTTGTTTTACTTAAAACTTAGAAGCCAAACCAACGAGCGTTTCTCGACCAGAAAATTTGTGATTGGATTGTAAAGAAAGTTATACAACATTAGTCGAAGTTCCCTCTATTATTCAATTACGTCAGCCATTAAATAGTAATAAGGTTTTTCAATAAGTTCCAGGAAACATCGTTTAAACAAACCTAAGATAAAAATTTCACTTCTTTTCCTCGGAAGCTACACTATAACGACCATGTTTCGATGTGGTTAAAAAGGGAAGTGATTTGGTGTATTATCAAGGCGAACACAGCTACAATTTAAATAGTCCCTATTTGAGTAATAACAAATTAAAATGCAAGCATTGAATTCTCGTTGGAGCTATGGTTGAAGATGCTGTTGGAAAAGTTAAGGAGGGACAATGCACAAAAGCATTGTTGATTCTACTCCTCTTCTACCACAATTCCACCCAGAATTTGGTGTTAGTGTTTGTTTGCATTTTAACTTATGTGATTTAGTTCAAATGAGGGTTCGATTACAACTGATGTTTCCTCTCTGCTCATGCACCAAATCACTTCATTCACATTAAACATGGTCGTAGGGGTTTATCCTACTGTGCAAAAAAATGAAATTTGAGTATTAGGGTTTTGTTTAATTGTCCTTTTAAGGAAACTTTTGTATTCTCTTTACATTTCACTTCTTTCTATAGAATCCTCGAGAATATTCTCCCCGAGTGCTAAGAAAATGATGCTTTGGCCTCTTTCCTATAAATGACTAAAGGTCTGTTTCTATTTTTATTAAAGGTCGGGTTTGGTCGAATTTTGCTGGGTTTTTGCGCGTTTGGTCGGGTTTTGCTGGGTTTTGGCGCGTTTGGTCGGGTTTTGCTGGGTTTTGGCGCGTTTGGTCGGGTTTTGCTGGGTTTTGGCACGTTTGATCGGGTTTTGCTGGGTTTTGGCGCATTTGATCGGGTTTTGCTGGGTTTTGGCGCGTTTGGTCGGGTTTTGCTGGGTTTTGGCGCGTTTGGTCGGGTTTTGCTGGGTTTTGGCACGTTTGGTCGGGTTTGGCTGGGTTTTGGTGCGTTTGGTCGGGTTTTGCTGGGGTTTTGCGCGTTTGGTCGGGTTTTGCTGGGTTTTGGCGCGTTTGGTCGGGTTTTGCTGGGTTTTGGCGCGTTTGGTCGGGTTTTGCTGAGTTTTGGCGCATTTGATCGGGTTTTGCTGGGTTTTGGCGCGTTTGGTCGGGTTTTGCTGGGTTTTGGCGCGTTTGGTCCGGTTTTGCTGGGTTTTGGCGCGTTTGGTCCGGTTTTGCTGGGTTTTGGCGCGTTTGGTCGGGTTTTGCTGGGTTTTGGCACGTTTGGTCGGGTTTTGCTGGGTTTTGGCGCGTTTGGTCGGGTTTTGCTGGGTTTTGGCGCGTTTGGTCGGGTTTTGCTGGGTTTTGGCGCGTTTGGTCGGGTTTTGCTGAGTTTTGGCGCGTTTGGTCGGGTTTTGCTGGGTTTTGGCACGTTTGGTCGGGTTTTGCTGGGTTTTGGCACGTTTGGTCGGGTTTGGCTGGGTTTTGGTGCGTTTGGTCGGGTTTTGCTGGGGTTTTGCGCGTTTGGTCGGGTTTTGCTGGGTTTTGGCGCGTTTGGTCGGGTTTTGCTGGGTTTTGGCGCGTTTGGTCGGGTTTTGCTGAGTTTTGGCGCATTTGATCGGGTTTTGCTGGGTTTTGGCGCGTTTGGTCGGGTTTTGCTGGGTTTTGGCGCGTTTGGTCCGGTTTTGCTGGGTTTTGGCGCGTTTGGTCCGGTTTTGCTGGGTTTTGGCGCGTTTGGTCGGGTTTTGCTGGGTTTTGGCACGTTTGGTCGGGTTTTGCTGGGTTTTGGCGCGTTTGGTCGGGTTTTGCTGGGTTTTGGCGCGTTTGGTCGGGTTTTGCTGGGTTTTGGCGCGTTTGGTCGGGTTTTGCTGAGTTTTGGCGCGTTTGGTCGGGTTTTGCTGGGTTTTGGCACGTTTGGTCGGGTTTTGCTGGGGTTTGGCGACTTTGGTCGGGTTTCGCTGGGGTTTGGCGGCTTTGGTCGTTTTCTCACGAGTTTGGTCGGATTTTGCTGGGGTTTAGCGGCTTTGGTCGTTTTCTTTCGAGTTTGGTCGGGTTTTGTCGGTACATTGGAAACGCGCACTCGTCTTTGAGAGCAGCCAATAGCAGGAGGTCCCATGGGAACAATTATCCCTTAAAAATGATAGCGATATTCCCTAAGGTATTCCCTAGGGTATAACAACAACGGATTTTTTTCCTTCAATTTTAAAGCTAAATAACAACGAGGGCGTATTACGCAGAGGTTGCTCCCAGCAATGGGGCCAGTAGGGCCCCCAAAACTTCAAACGTCAGGCCCACAAGGTTGACCGTGCTACATCTGTCATTCCCTTGAGGGGGTGTGCAATTATAGATAATGAAAAGAAATTTGAGGAAGGGGGGCAGTGGAAGGGGAAATTGGCGGGGGGGCAGTATAAGGGGATATTGGGGGGGGGGCAGTGGAAAAGGAAACTGGAGGGAAGTGTGACAGTAGAAGGGGAAATTGGGGGCAATAGAAGGTGGAATTGGGGGAGTAGAAGGGGAAATTGGGGTATGTAGAAGAAGAAATTAAGAGGTAGTAAAAGGGGCAAGTGGGGCAAGTGGGGCAAGTGGGACAGTAGAAGGCGAAATTGGGAGGAAGGGGGACAGTAAAAGGCGAAATTGGGAGAAAGGGGGACAGTAGAAGGTGAAATTGGGAGGAAGGGGGAGAGTAGAAGGGATAATTGGGGGAAATGGGGCAGTAGAAGTGGAAATTCGGAGGAAGTGGGGCAGTAGCAGTTGAAAATGGGGGAAGGGATAGTAGAAGTGGAAATTTGGAAGAAATGAGGCAGTAGAAGGTGAAATTAGGGAAAGGGGTCCGTAAAAGGGGAAATTCGTAGAAGAGGGCAGTAGAAGGGAAAATTGGGGGATGGGGGAAGTGGGCAGTAGACGTGAAAATCGGGAGAGAGGGCAGTAGAAGGGGAAATTGTCGAGAAGTGGGGCGGTGAACGGGGAAATTGGGGAGAAGTGGGTCAGTAAAATGGGAAATTTGGGGGACGGGGGCAGTAGAAGCTGAAAGTGGGGGGAAGGGGAGCAGTAGAAGGGAAAATGGGCAAGAAGAATGCAAGCATATTAAAAACATCGCTTCACCCATAGCCAAAACGGAGGGGTTGATCCACACCAACCCCGCCTCTGCCCCGACCAGGGATGAATGGACGATCCCTGGTCGGCGACTAGCCTCTGACATTAGTCACCAGCCGAGAAAATATGTGAGAAGAGGATTGTAATGAAAGTGGCGAGAAAAGTCAAAATTTAAATGCCTACAACGAGTAAAGCACAGGTGGTCTCAATCTAATTTGAGGTGTACAAGGGCAGTGGGGCTTGGAGGGCGTGCCGCTCCTACGGTTACCAGCTGTAAGAGTTTACCTTACATTAATGTAGAACAATAGATATTAAATATCAATTTAAAAGTTATTTAAAATTTTAATGCAAAGTGATTTTTGCTCTTTTCTGTATACTTTTAATTAAAATTAAGAACTCTTCCGGTGAGCAATGGACTCAATATAAAATTCCTTGGGAAGAATAAACTGCCAATTTCATAACTGTGAGGACTTTCAAATTGGGATGAAAGTTTAAAAGTTTAAAACATTTAGGAAATAGATGACAATTTTTAGCGTTCACTTTCCACTATAAATAACGAACGAGTATACTACTAAATTAATATTTTTAATATTTGAAACGTGCGTGCTTCGAAATATAACGGAACCTAGCCCTAGCCAGACGAAATTCACCGACAGTGAAATAGTTCGGGCGGCGCTTATAGAACATGTAGGCATAACGTTTCTGTTTTAAGAGCGTCTCACACTCGGCTGACCACCACGGGAGTGGATGGCGTGCAAAACGGCAAAACGTTCTAGGAATAGGAGTCAGGCCCAGGGCGAAGAAGTTGCTGGAGAAGAACTCATCGGCCTCACAACCGCCTTAAACTCTTCAACTGAGATAGCGAAATCACTCATTTCCTGAAATGCGGACCACCGTGCCCGCGCCAAGCACCACTGTGGCTGGCTCTCGATGGCAGCGGCCCAGAAAATGATATTTGAATGGAAAAGTGATCACTACCATGGAGGTCATCGACCACCCCTAACCCTAAATCAGGCTGTGCATCCTGGGAGCACAAAGATAGATTTAGGCGGGAAAATGAAGCGGTTCTCGGGCATTGATGCGTAAACTCATCCACATTTAGGACACCTATCTTCAGCTCGTCGATCAGGTCAGTAAGGACTTGACCCCGGGGATTAATCGAGTAGTCTTCCCAGAGGGGGTGTCTACTGTTCAGATATCCGAGCAAGTCGACTGACGGTGGAATATACGCGGAAATAACAGTATACCTCCTATCCAGGTGCAGTTGCACAGCTACTGACAAAGGAGGTATCTAAATCAAAGAGAAGAACGGAGACATTATGCCGGGTGTAAATGACCCATCGCCCTACCCGGCCTCCATCCCGTAGTGGTTGGGTGGCAAAACCCTAATACCCTATGAGAGTGGGCAGGGGGCACGCACCCAGCGTAGTCTCCTGCAAAAAAATAGCTAACTGAGAATGGGACGAGACGAGCCTCCAAAGCTTCTCCTAGTTGGCAAGGAGTTCTCGGCAATTCCATTGAAGGAATATGCCCTCTAGGCCTTGCTGGAAGGAGATGCGGAGGCCCTTTTTGAAGAGAAGACCCTCACGGGAATGGCCGTACGCTTCTCGGAAGCAGAACTCCGGGCACTGTTAGCCGGACAATGCGCTGAAGTTATTGTCGCCTTCGAGGACCTACCGAGGGAGGTTTGGCTCGCCATGCGAGTCTTTTCCTCTCTCAGCCTCGAAACCTTAGGCGAATGGAGGGGGGGCATCAGAGGCGGCGCTTCCCCCTTTGGAGGATCCACCATCTCCGAGCCCCCCAACCCGCTACTGGGTGTGGGCGAAGGAGCCGAAGCCCCTTTAGTGCTTTCCTCCCTTCGGGGGCAGCTTTTGGAACCCAGGAAGATGGCCTCACGAGCAAGTTCATAAGTGCTGCCTCCTGCAATTCTAACGACTCGGTGGAGGCGCGCGGCCATTTCGCTTTACGGTAAACGGTCACGCTGAGGAAAGGAAAAGGAGCCCTGGTTTTAGCCCGGGCTGGGTATGAACCCTTTGTGCCACCAGCTTTACCAGGAAAGCACCCGAGGTGAGTATAACCCGCAGAAGAGTTCCGAATGGGTGCAGAAACGACCGTTCTCGTAGCCCTGGAAGGGCCATGACCAGAGGGTGTCTTTCTTAGCATTGAGGCATAAAACGTCCCAGGCACGCCAGGATCAACTCCTTAGCCTCGCAAAATGAGAGACGATCCTGAGCCTGAACGGCAAGGATTTCCTTCTCAAGGAGATATGCACCACATTGCTTTGAGGAAGCGTGGTGCGGCTCTCCACCATTGACACACTTGATCACACACGAATTGGACTTAATCTGTGACGCCTTGGAGCAACTTACACAGACTTCAGGTAACCACAACTTTGCGCGCCTACAAGAGCGATTAGTATGGCCAAAGCGGTAACAGTAATAATACCTCCGCGGCAATGGCACGAATGCCTTCACGCGGTACTGATGCAAACCGGCACATACCAACTCAGGGAGCTTATTACAGTCGAACGTAACTAAGAGTGTAAGTAAGCATGGGTTTCGATGCCCCTCCCTGTTTTCTCATCACACGGTCAAACTTGACCGCCCCATGGTCGGCCAGCTCTAAGGTGATGTCATATATGGTGTAGTCCACGAGTTCCTTCACATAAACTACTCCTTTCACGAAGTTCATGGTAGAGTACGAAGGGCACAAATCATGGCATCCTTGGAGGGATTTGACGGATTCACCAAAAGGCTACCGTCCGAGAAACGGGTCACCTTCGGCTCTCTACCAATCACACTAGTTAAGGCTCTCCTTTGAAGGATCATGTTACCCTTAGCCAACATGCTGCCATCAGTGAAGCGTATGACGAGGAAGCGTTTGAAGCTATCGGGTTCGAAAACCCCAGGTAGCCTCTGAATGAAGGACCCCGATATAATTGAGGCTCCGCTCTGCGCAATTCTGGTCTCCATCTGAGACTCCTCACCGGGAAAGCAATGGGGCCAGACGTGCCAAGTTGGCCTGGTCGCTTACTGAAATGGCAGCAGACTCATCCGTCCTCGCGGCCCCCGCGGATGCAGAGAAGTCCCGAGTCTTTTTTGTCTTTTTTCTATTTTTTTCTTTTTAGGGAAGGAGGGTGGGGAATGAACCCACTTCTCTCCTCTGCTGGCAGGAGCCCCCATGTCAGATGGACCGTCCTCAACAAAATCCTTCTCCGAGATGGAGAAGGTCCTGACTGCCACTGAGCACCAGTCGGAGGAGGAAATCCCTCCTCCCCTTGTACAGTTTTGGAGAGCCGAGCCGTTCTGGTAGGACCTCGCACGGGGGCGGACTCAGGTTGGGTGCTTGGCACCAAGTCCAGATCCACCCCAATGAAAGGTCCTACCGTCTTGGGCTAGGTTGCCTCAGGAACCATGGTTATCTCATGGCGGGCCTCCATATGGTCACTTCCCGCCCCCGGACATCACAGATCCCATTGCTTATAGTGTCTTTGGTCGGGAAGAGACAGTGGCACGTACGGTGACCCTCTCTAAGCTTAATATGCGATCACGCAGGTCTTTAGAGAGAAGGGGACGACGGGCGTTATCTTCCCTCCTCCCCCTGAGGAGGTTAGCTCTATCGTGCCGCTCCCACCGGGAACGGTCAATTTGGGGCCACTTGCCTTTCTTGGCAGTCCTCTTAGAAAGTAACGGGGGGGATTGCCACTGGTTAGGGGGTGAGGGAGAGTCCTCTATACCCGTAGGCAAAGGAGAGGAGTCAGCATCCTCTCCAGTTGAATAGTTTAGGAGGGTCACCTGCAAAAGCACAGGGGGGGAGGGCACACTTTGGGGGCGGTAGTTGCCCGAGGGCAGCTTCGTCGATTTTACAGGGGGAAAGTGGAGGAGATTTAATTTTTTGGTCTTCATCATTGGGCATGGTGACCCTATTTATACTACGGGATGCATACACTAATCACCCCAGTGGCCCGCTCTGCAAGGTGTGAGTACGGGGCCGGCAGAACCAGCTGCTGCCACTTGAGGCCACTCCTCCCGCCTAGTGGCCTGGCAGCCCATTGGCATGGCGGATCCACCTTAGGCACGGCGTAAAATGGATAGATATTGACAGGAGAAAGAAAGGGGAAGTGAGGAAGGTGTTGATTGGGATTAAGCAGGTTGTTAAAAACCCATCACCCCACACCGGAGCTCAGGAAAGACGGGACGTTGTCCCTTTCCCTCTCAGCCCCGATCGGGGATAGTTGGGTGAAAGGAAGCTGGTCGGCATCTACCCTATGAAATTAGAGGCCGACCTGAGAAATTTGAAGGATAGGTTGTAGGCAAAGTGAGGAAGTAGGGTCGAAACACAGGCTGTCTGAAAGAAAGAGAATAAGTGAGGCTGGGGCCGGAGGGGGTGCTGAGTCCTGTCAGCACTGTGGCCAGGAAGGCAAATCGCCGCGCCCCTTACCTGGACCTTTATCATTTGCAAACATCGCAAAAAGTAATGGTCCGCAAACAAAATATTATGGTAGGCCTAAAATTCGACACCATTCTGCTGGAAATTATTTAATGCTGTTTTGTTTCGTAAATACGCTTTAATCCACTTCATGAATTCCCCCAATAGTATAATGGTTGCAAGTTGTTCTTGCAACCAAGTTAAATGTTTCCTGAAATTTTACAACTGAATTGCATCCAATCGCTTGCTTGAATCGTGCACTGGTAAAATAAGATCTCGCGGTCTTGCGGATAAAGCGATCGATTCCCACACCTCGTTTACCGAGTTCGATTCTTGACCAAGAGCGGAAATAATCAAATTTCGGCGCTGGAGGAAAGCTGGCGCCACTCAGGAAGCGTGTCGAATCAGAGACATACCTGCAAACAGCTCTGGTCACGCATGCCACAACACTACTCTCTCTCTTACTATCCCAGGCCGAAAAATTGTACAAACCATAATCTCCTGAACAGGAACGGGTGGCCCTCACTTGGTCCGCAGAGTTCTCCACTCGCTGGCTTGTGTCAAAAGAACAGTAATTACAACTCTTTCTGCACTCTCCCCCTCCAATGACAACAGGCCCATGCTGCCGATGAGCTTGTAAGCGATTGTCATTCTACTCTTTATGCTAATTTCGCAATTTGGTCAGAGTGCTTTTTCCATAATTTAAAAGGGATTGGTTGCGCTATTAACTAAGTGAAATTTTTATTTTATAAGAATAGCAAAATATGATGTTAAAGTTTAACTTCAATTTCATTTTGTTTCTCCTTTCGTCGCTTTTCCACCAGTTGGTGCCATCAAGAACCATCTTAAATTTTGTGAGGCAAATAAATAAGATTTGTCCATAGGAGATATTTGTACTGAGCCCCCGTCCCCCCAGCTCCTCTCCCCATGGTTGCGCGAGGTCAACTCACGCAGTTCTTTGGATTCGTCTATTTTGGATAACTTCACGTGGACGCGCTCTTCATCCA
Source organism: Ceratothoa steindachneri (assembly GCA_963969495.1). Taxonomy (NCBI): domain Eukaryota; kingdom Metazoa; phylum Arthropoda; class Malacostraca; order Isopoda; family Cymothoidae; genus Ceratothoa; species Ceratothoa steindachneri. The sequence goes on from OZ018317.1 coordinate 221,885,996, forward strand.
CAGCCGTGAGTGCCTTCGTTCGACTGGCCAATCTAAAAGAGCAAATTTAAATTTCTTTTGATGGCGACGAAACATGACACCCTATGGTGACGTCATCATTTTCCTGGCCATCAGCCACGCTATCAACGGAGCTCCTAGTTTCTATGAAAATATGTGGTGGGCGTTGTTATCTTGGCTGCAATCAAAAATGCTTCCACATATCTGTGATTCTGTACGCGGCCAAGCTACTGGCGCCACGATATGTTAAGATGAAAATTAATGGCGCAATTCACACGAGATGCAACTTTCAAGGCAGCCATGGTGAGAATTAGCTCTGTTGCTTGCGTGACAGATACCAGGAAAAAATGGCTCACCACCGAGAAAGACTTGGTAGGCCCCGCCTTCATGGTGACGTCGTGTGAAAGGACCCTTAGGCTTCGTAGATCCAATAATGATTGGAAGTTGGAATGGAGCACCACTTTAGGCTGAGATGAGGAGCATGTTTCAGGTGAGCTCAATGTAGCGTTAAGGCGGCTACCTATTTTTCTGCCACACATACAACGGCCGAGTTTCAAATGATAGCAAGCTTTAATCCATTACCTTTTGAGCAAAACTTTAGTGGTGGTGAGAGTGGGAAATCTTTTCTGGCTTACTTTGCCCCTATTGGTTCAATGGAATATTCTGTCCAAAGGGTGTAAATAGGAGAGTGGAGTGGAAGGTCTAATATGTATTACAGGACCATTGCAGCTCCAAACTACCACAGTGTTTTCCGTTAGATAAGTAGATACCAATGAATATAACACAACCAATCCTCGATGTTTGGGGTTAGGTAGGGGCGAATAGATGGCAATCAGCCCTTGACCAAACAAGGATGAGTGGAGAGTGATGGTGGAGATTCGGGAAATAATTTTAGTTAGAGGAAAGACATGGGAGATAAGAGGGAGAGCACCCTCACGAATTAAGCATGCGGGAGTTTTCCACTTTGTGGTCACCATTTTGAGAGAATCAAAATGAGGTGGTTTAGAGTGTGGTTGAAAAGAACGTCGGGGTAGGCGGAGGTGATGCAAGAAAGTGAGAGGTATTGGTGGTAGTAGTTGTGGCGGATTGAAGAATTTTCTCACAGGGTAGTATAGCGTGTGAATTGAAGGGTGAGCCTCCTCGACCTGATCAAGCATAACCCAATTATTTCATTAAAGTTGACGTTAGAGATTGAATCGAGTGCGGAGGAGTCTGGAGGAGAGCGGCGCAGGCGCCGTGATTTATCCGCCATATAAAACCACCTCTCGATTGCGCCCATAATTGTGAAATTGCACGTGACCTTTTTATCGAGGGGTCATCTCGCATCTGGACTTAAATCTGAGGTCAGCCGTGGCTGCCACCAACTAAGTTACCAATTTTTTGTTCCTCTTAGTATCTATCAGTCTGTCTCTCCCTCACCTCCTGCTAACTTTCACCCTTTCCCACCCCCTAAACGGGGTCCCCAGGATCGGATCTTCCAGATCCTCGAAAGGGGGAAAAGGGAGAAGACTATTATTTAACTGTCTTTTGTGTAGGGCGTTCCAGCACGCAGGCCCATCTCGCTCTATTGGAAGGTGCGCGTGTGTACGTCTGGAGATTCGCCCACCCCCGGACCACCGGTTTAACCGGTAAATTGGGCCGGCGCTCCCCCTGCCCCCACTTCCCACCCCCAGACCACCTTTGGAGAGGGGCGTGTACAGGGGGGAGTTGAGTCGTGACTCAGGAAATTTTGTGGGTCCAGCCCGGCTGTGTTCTTGCGCGACCGACCCCGGAGCGGATGCACGCAAGAGTATTCACGGCGCCATTAATCGACGCAATTCGCGCACAGGCGTTGGCACTGGCTAGCGCTGAGATGAAGTAAGAGGGAGACTTGGAGGGAGTGGGGGGTTGGAAACCGGAGGCTGAGGTCTTGGGACTCGAGGATGCCGCAGCTCTTGTTGGGTCACGAATTTTGGCGGCAAAAATGGCGCACTTTCGGCTCGTGTTTCGCGGACAAAATTGGACGGGTTTTGTGGAAGAAGTTATTTTTTAAGGAGAGTGGGGATATGTGCCGCTGTCTTATTTATTTTACCATTGAACTACGATCTATCTGTCTGTTCGCCTGCTCGTCTCTCTATCCATATTTATGAGAGGGAGGTCGGCAAATAAGCGTCCGATCCGTGGCATTCCCACGCAGATTAATCTTCCGTCCCACTATGGGCATTTGAGGCGAAGTTCTCCCCAAGAGGAATGGGTCTATAAGTAGCAACAGACACATACGACAAATCCTTCAGAAATAATGAAATTGGAAAATGGCAAAATATTTTTCTCAAACTTTACACTTGAATAAAAAATTATTATTATTTTTTACCCTCAGTTTCTAGAAAACGTTAAAAAATTGTACTAAAATATTTCTTACAATTTAAGTAAGAACATTGTGAGAGATACTAGCGGAGAAATTTTAGGATAAAATTTGTTTAATTATCGAATTTTTGGATTGGCCAAAACGTGTCCAAAAGTGCAACGAAGGGGGCGCGGGGAACCAAAAACTGGCTGAAATTGTCGGAAGATTTAAGAATAATTTGCGTTTAAGTGCATGCCTTTGTGTCTGCGTGTGTAAGTGCATTCCTTTGCGTGGGTGTAGTGTGTGTTAGTGTGCATGCATTTGAAGGATTACCTTTGCTTGCGTGCCTTTGTGTAAGATCTATCCTTAGTGTTCGGTGTTTTATCTGCGTGCAATATGTCTCTGATTTTGTGTGCGTACATTAATAACATGGCTTTGTTGTTGCGAGACCATTCGTGTGCCTGATATATATATATATATATATATATATATATATATATATATATATATATATATGGTATTTCAACAAGAACACTCGAGCTTTGTAAGGCGATAGTGGCCATGTTGTTAAAGCGACATCTGACAACCTCACTGTGAACTGTTCAGTAGTACTTAGCAAGTCACGATGGAAAGTTATAGCGTTGAACAGCCTGTGCAAATCATCAAATGTTATTATCAAAATCAGTGTTCCGTTCGACAAACGTTCCGCGTATTACATGATTTCTATCCTCGTCACAATCGTCCTGCCGAGTCCACTGTTTGAAGCTTGGTGGCCAAATTCGAGGCAAAAGAGTCGATCAACAATCAGCCACCGCCCGTACGTCGCCGAAACGCAAGGTCTGCTGAAAACATCGCTGCCCTAAATGAGAGTGTACGGGAAAATCCGAGGCAGTCAAATTTTCGTCGTTCACAAGAACTTGGCCTTTCTGCGACTTCAGTTTGGCGAATTATGTGTAGGGACTTGGGTCTACACCCGTAAAAAATCTAACTTACCCAAGAACTTAAGGTAAACGACCATAGACAACGCCGTGTGTTCACTGATTAGGCTCTAGAGCAGTTGGAAGTTGCCCCAAATTGGCCCCCCAAATAATCTTCAGCGACGAGGCGCAACTTTAGATGAACAGATTTGTGAACAAGCAAAATTATCGCATTTGGGACGAAAACAATCCACATGAGATACACCAGCACCAATTGCATCCCAACAAAGTCACTGTTTGGTGCCGATTTTCGTCTAACGGAATCATCGGTCCGTATTTTTTTGAGAACGAAGATGGGATTACCATAACCGTCAATGGCGAGACCTACAGATCGACGATAAGCAACTTCTTGTGGCCTCAACTGGATTGTATGCCTGATATGGATACTGACGACATGTGGTTCCAACAGGACGGCGCTACGTGCTACACTGCGTATGCCACGATAGACATTTTGCACCAGCGATTTCAGGCACATGGTCATCTCGCGCGGCGGCGACGTCAACTGGCCACCGAGATCATGCGATTTAACGCCATTAGACTACTTTCTTTGGGGCTACCTTAAATCGCGGGTATATGCGAATAATCCGCAAACAGTTGATGTCCTCAAAGTCAACATAACGATCATCATCCAGCAAAGTCAGCCAGATTTATGCGACAAAGTCATCGAAAATTGGGCCTCCCGAATACGTTCCACCAAGCGAAATCGCGGTGGACATTTGAACGACGTCATATTCCACACTTAATGCCATAAAATGTACTTTCAAATTTAATATAAATTGAGTGCATATCTCTCACACAACTTGTTTTATTTACATTTGAAAATTGAGCGACCTTATTGAAAGACCATATATATATATATATATATATATATATATATATATATATATATATATATATATATATATATTTTTCAACCTACAACTGCACATAATTATCTGAGAAGGTACATCTCACTGAACTCACTGAATTCAGTGATATTAAATGGGATATATTTGGTTTGTGTGAAACCACACAATAGATAGGGACTATCAGTGAAACAAATAACTATCACCTACTCTACCACAAACGAAAAGATTACCAACAGGAAGCATGGAGTTGGATTCTTGATACATAGACCACTCAAAGAATTGATAGTAGATTTTCACGACATATTGGAATGATTAGCTTACGCAAACATAAGAACAGCTTCAAACCAGTTCAAGTGTACGCACCGACATCTACCAGTACGGAAGAAGAATTAGATAGATTTTATGATGACCTCCAAACAAGCTTAAACTAAAGCAAAGCTGATTTTAAACTCGTCATGAGTGACTTTAATACAAAATTCTGCATGGTATTGAGTCAAGCATGGGTAAGTTCTCAATGGGTAACGAAATGGTTGACTTTATACTGGCCGAAGGCCTCAAAATATCTAACACTATGTTCAAAAAGAAAAAACATCAAAAATGGAATTGGAGAAGCCTAATAATCTATGAAATATATTATGAAATTGATAAGAGAACGCGTTATTTCTCCATCGCTCTCTTTTTCAATTTCAACCAGCTCTGCAGAAGAACCAACTACTTCTTATATACAGTGAGCTTTACAAGCCCTACAACGAGCATGGTATTAATCAAAAAGTGTCTAGTGTTCACTCTTCATATTTCCATCATGTTGTGACGCAGGGACCGCCCGTTGCCGAGTGTCTGCATCATTTACCCCCAGAGCTATAAGGTGTGGTTAATGATAGCATTCAAGAAGTAATAATTTTAAAAGCGAAAAGATTAAACCCAGTAGATATTCCTATGCCTCACCCATTCGAATACCTTGTAAAGAAATCTGATAACAATTACCAAGTGATTTGTGACTTAACGCCGTTAAAATCTATCATGAGTAAAGATAAAAATACCTGCTCCCTTACCTCACATATTTTACTGCAACTTTACAGAATTGTTCTGTGATCTCCAAAATTGATTCAAAGGATTCTTTTTTTCCAAATTCCAATGAAGCGAACATCAATTGAAAAAACGGCTCTGATATTTCCTGTAGTCTGTATTAATTCTTCGTTCTTCCTCAAGGTATACTCAACTCTTATCAAACATTTCAATGGTACGTTAATCGAGTGTGTGACCTGAACTTCGTTTTTGCATATGTTGATGACCTGCTCATTATACGTGAAAACAAAGGCTAATATTTTCAACAGGATTGAAAATTCATGGTTTATATATCAATGTTGCAAGCTGTATTTTTTTCTGTTGAGTCACTTGATTTATTTTAGGACATAAAGTTAGCTCTCAAGATATATCCCCACAAGAGGCTAAGATAGCCGCTATCAATGATTATGCTAGGCATAAAACATTGCAAGAGATACAGATTCTTGGGTTTAGTCAAATTTATTCTTAGATTTATTAAAAATGCTGCCACCACTTACATTCCTCTTACGAGACTGTTAACGAAGTTAAACAAGCATCGCCCAAATTCAAAATTGCGATATATTATAAGCTTATCTTTTACTCCACAAAAATGAAACTTCCCAATCCGTTAAATTACGTACGCGTCTACTAATGTGTCGGAAGATTCATTTAACATTTGTTTAAATGAGAATGAGGAACACTGGATTCATTATTAAGACTTTTAAGGGTTCAGAATCAAAACAATCTACGTGCACCAACAATTAATTGCTATACTTCTTGCAATAAAACACTTCAACCAGTTACTGGAAGATACTATATCTTTTCTTCTCACTGATTGCAGGGTGAACATTGTTGAAACTAACTATTTCACAACTCCCTCCTATCAAAAAGGGGCCCGCACATTCGAATTCATTTGTCAATACACTAATAATATTCTTCACAAAGTCATAAGAGATCATTCAAGTGATGCTCTCTCCCAGGCACCCATCAACGATTGCAGCGCGCAATCCATTCAACAAATTCCATCAACCCTACCCTTTACATCAAAAGAAGACAATCTAATCGTCTCATGTCATTCTATCAACTCAACCATGCCTTCTTTCACTATTAACACCAATGAACATCTCAATTGACCGATTTACAATTGAAAATTCTACAGGAGAACGCCTCCACCTCGATTAAGTTTCATACGACTGCTCTAACTTCTTCCTGATATTCTGTCATTTGTGATATCGAAAGGTTTTTTCTCCCTTATCTCAATGGTGACTTCCGCAAGCTTATCTTTAACTATTATTATAATTTGGGCCATTTAGGAACCCACAATACTTCCAAATCAATTTCAGACAGATTTTTATTGTGCGAGATGAAAAACAACATACGTGAGTGGGTACGAAACTTTCTTCAATATTAGAAGTCTAGAATACAAAGACATACAAAATTACCTTTTACACAATTTGCTGCTCGTGCACCAAGGTTTCACTCCATCCATGTGGACATATAAAGTGGTTTTCCAAACAGAAAAGATGCTTATACATATATAACTTATGACGATAATCTGCCGCTAATTCTAAGTGTTTAGATGCATATTCACTTAAGGATATAACATCAGGATCTGTGGTTGAAGCAGTCTTCACTAACTACATATTACGTTCTGGTGTTCCAGTTAACATAATCTCAGATAATCGTTTGCAATTTTGTTCTGGGTTGCTTAAGAAGTTAATAAATTTCACATTCACATAACACATTTTCACCTCTCCGGTAATGCAACCGGAAATGCCGTTCTCGAAAGACAACACAGAACCATTTGAGCATCTCATTTGGCAAAAGAACCTCCTGGAGAATGTGACACAATTTTCCATCCAAACGACTTGCCATGGAAAAAGTAGAAAGCCAATAAACAGGATTTTAGCCTGTTCAATTTGCTTGTGGCACTCCAGTACACATTTCTGGTGACCTATTTGTCCCCAGAGATAGCCACCCTTTATAACATAGTCATATATACAACCCCAAGAAGCCTTGTTCCCATCCTTTCTCGCCCTTTTGTTGAATGAGAAACTTTCATTCCAAAAACTCTGGATGATTGTACAGACGTTTTTGTGAAAGACATGCAAATACATGTTACCTTCTTTACCCCATATAAAGCCGCATACAAGTTCCTACACAGGGAAATATATGTCTATATGCTTCAAGAATGCCCCCCAAAATATTCCTGCTCACATACTAAACAAAAAGCATCAAACATGGAAAAGACACGCAATCTAACTGATATTGTCACTCACATAAAATCTAACATAATATTCCTTATATACAACAGAAAAAGACTCCGATTAAACTGAAGAGAAAACGTAAAAAAACAAATCATCCGAAGAATCATAATGAAATCTCCATCATAATTATTTTAACTATCCTTGTTCACAGTTTTAACTAAAATTTTATTAAACTACATTGCTGTGCCATACAGAAAAGCTAGGTTTATATGTTTAACAACTTTAGAAGTAGTTTGAAGAATCAAGTTACTTACTGTATGCATCACATCACCATTATGATTACTAATTTTTTTAGCTAATCATTATCGTTGATCTATGCATTCGCTAGTTATCATTTTTATATACCCCTATTGGTTACTATTTTGTTCATGACATCAATTACATTATAGAGAAAACATATAATTATTATTTTTAACTTCATTAATCTTTTTTAATTATCTTATTTATCACCATAGCAACTTTGCTGTACATTCAGGCTATATCACAACTAGAAATAATAAAGTGTATTATTTGTCATCTTCTGTATAGAGCCTATTAATTTGTTGTCACTGTTGACATTTGTTTTAAATGTGCATTAGATTTCAAGGTAATTGACTGTACAATTGGAACTGAATCATCCTTTCATCCATTCCAAATATATATCACTACAATTATAACTCTCTCTGCACTCTTCTTCGCATGCCTTTCCCCTCATCAGAAGGTGTGGTATTTGTATAAATTCTGTGTTCTCCTCGCCCAATAGGATGGCTTGAAGTCCCTGGCACTATATATCACGCACCTTCCTGGCACCACTATGTTTACGCAATCACCGGAACTTTTTACTTCCGGAAATAAGACATGGGGCAGATACCCCAGAAAAGCATGTCTAATACAAAGCCATAAACATTCTCTTTGATATTGGCATAAGACACAGCAAAGGAAATTTCTTAATTCACTTTTAGACATGCACACAAAGACAGACTTTACGTCTAAAGTGTTCATACATCCAGCATATTGCATCATAAGGTGACTAAACCTCGCCCATCAATTTGTCGAAGATCCAAACTTTGCCTACTGGTTTTTACTTATAAAAACTAAAAGTTAGCTCTTAAAAATTAAACTCTTGATATACATTGATTACCACCTGTGCATAATTAAAGTCGCCAACTACATTCGCGTGTAGTTATTAAAGTATCCATCGATTTTAACTAGAACTTCCATTCAGGCCACACGCAACTGACATCCAGACTTCAAGATTTATAAACTAGTGTAATCGTCAGCTCGATACAGTAAATCATTTGTAAAGTAGTCATATTTATTTTTATTAAAGTGTTGTTGCAAAGATTAAATTTATCTCAACCGGTATAGAAAAGAGGGAAGTTCGATTTATTTCCTAGCAGAGAAGCTGTAGAGCACAGGGACAAAAAAAAGGGAGAGAAATTGGAAAGGGAGTCACAGTTACCCAAGGTACACAAATTCAGGACACTCCCCAAAAGCTGTCGCCTCTCTCTCTCTCTCTCTCTCTCTCTCTCTCTCTCTATATATATATATATATATATATATATATATATATATATATATATATATATATATACATACATACATATATTATAAAGAGAGAGAGGGAGTATGTGTATGACAGGAGAATGAGAGAGAGAAAGAGAAAGGGAGCGGGTGCGCGGGGTGGGGGGAGACTCCAATCAATATTTTAAGGTTGGGAAAACGCTGAGATAGCAAACCTGAATCTCGCCAGCAGCTCCTTTCTACAACCTCGGACCTTTTGGAACGGGACCCTCTCTCATCACTTGTACAACTTCTTTCACACCGATAAAAGTGTTACTTTCCCCCTCTTCTTTGAGGGACTTCTCCCCCCCCCACACACACACTTTCCAAATCCAAAGCTAAAAGATTGGATTAAAGTTCCAGTGAGAATCAAAATGGCGATACTTTCCTGTGGACCCATTAATTACAGCACGTCCATTGAATATATAAAGGTTTCCAACGTAAATTTAATTGTTTGAAATCTTTTTTACCGAAAACTACGTGCATCATTTGAAAGAAGAGACATTTAAATTAATTTTGTATTTTTATTTTTACAGATGCTTTTTAAATGCTCCCCCGCCTCTTGAACACCCTTTACTCTCACGAGCTTCGTATCCGAAAGGACGTAAATCCGATTGATTCTTGAAAGGGGCGAGCAATTTATCTTCTGACAGGGTGTCCATTAAATATGACCCTAAAAAGAAAGTTTTATACTCTTCAGAGATTTTAACATACAGAAAACTAAATATAAAATTGGAAAAATTAAGAATACTAAGTTTAAATTTATTCACTTTTTTAAAAAAAAATTATTTAAAATATTCTAATTACCGGTCGAATACTCACTCACCCTCGAGACCTATGTCGTGTTACATTAGAAAGCAGGTAATATCTTATTCTCTCTTCAATGTGGCTCGAAACTCATCTCCCTGTTTTTCACATTCATGTAGTAGCTTATTCAAAAATAAAATAACCCTTTTTTAATGGGGCATGGATTTTTAGTTGCGTGTGACTTTATATCTCACTATGTCGGTCGGTCCTCGTTTTGCTTGTTATTGTTTTGGTAATAACATTGTAACCATTCGGCCGATTCTAACGAAATCTGAGACCCTTATGTTGCTTTACATTCTCTTTTGAACGATATAATAGCCAAAGTCCCCCCAAGGTTAGCGGAGGAATTATTTGGCAATAACTCCATAACTATTCGGCCGATTCTAACGAAATTTAAGGCCCTTATGTTGTCTGCCATTCTCTTTCAAGTGATATAATTGCCACAGTCCTCCCAAGGTTAGTCCTGGAATTATTGAAAGTTTTGAACATCGTAAGGTCATAAATCAGAGTTAGTGAGAGCACGCGACTTTGGTCAGCAGACCTTGTTTTCTATACTGTTATTTCTTTACAAATTATTCACTATACAGAGCCATGCAAGAAGTAAATTGGGCACCAGTCAATTTCTGAAATATCTTTATTTGCAAATTTGAACAATTAAATACGCTTTATTTAATGAAATACATTATTAATACTTTGTGGACTTCCTTTTAGCAGCTTATAGAGATGCAACTACTCTAGGTAGGGATTTAATAAGTTTGGAGATTACAGCTTTTGGTATCTCCGGACATGTTTGGCTTATGACATTCACCAATTTTGATCATGTTACTGTTTTGGGGACATTTTCGGTAGTCTTTTCTATTATTCCCTATTCATGTTCTTTTGGTCTCGTGTAGGGGTTTGAATAGGCCAAGGAAGTCATTTGATGCCGCTTCAGTCCTCTTAATCATATGTCCTTTTTGTAATATGACAAAGAGTCCAATCTTCCATGAATAAACATTTTTTTTAAGATTACTATTTATAAACACTGGTAGAAATTCTTTATTAAGAATGGAAATGTATTTTTCAAAGTTGATATTTCACACACCATAACAAAATACAAAAATGTTACACCGTTGGTTGTAACCAGTTTATGTCAAACTTCTAATGGGATAATCTTCAAACCTATAACCTCAACTTTTTGAAAATTGATAAATCTTGATTCATTAGGAAAAATTATGCTGTGGTAAAATTCCAAAGGCTAGTCGCTTATATCTTCAGCCCACTCATTCTTCTTCTTAATATCTGGCATATAGTTAAAAGAGGCATTTTGCTGGCTGCACGTCAATACTATCAAACAAAGTTCAGTTAATTTACTACTGTTCTTTGGCAAATTCGGGATCATTCTGCCAATTCAGAGACTTTTAACAGAGGATTGTTTTCAATGGATCTTCGAACAGCACGAAGAGATTCTTTTAGAAGACCCAAGACGTCCAGGTCGTAAATCCGGTGATAAAGGGCTATTCCAGGATTCTTAGAAATTCGATTTTGAGATAATCCACCATCAGATTGATCAACAATCCATCATCTTTGAAAGCTGAAACTTCCTTGTAAATAAATACTAGTCATAATAATGGAATAAAATCTGAATAAAACCATTATACGAGAGGCGGTCAATAAGTTTGGCAATTCGGATATATGGAAACGAGATATGAAGAAAAGTGTTTTATTATTTTTCAATATAACTACCCTCGACTTCAATGCACTTGCGCCACTTGTCCCTGAGGCTTCGAATTCCCTACAACCAGAAATCTCCCGACTGCTGTTCAATCCACTCCTGGACGGCAAGCTGGACATCTTCATCGTCCCCAAACCGGCGTCCACGCAGTGCAGCCTTGAGCTGGCCAAATAAAAAGTACTCGCTAGGGGCCAGATCTGGACTGTAGGGGAGATGGTTGAGCTCCTCGAATCCGCACTCGCGCAGGACAGCTTGTGCAACTCTAGCCTTGTGGACTTTGACGACGTTGAAGTCGATCATGAGGCGTGAGGTTTCTAGGGACTCAACGGGCAGACACTTTTGTTATGGCCAAATTGTCGTGGATGATGTTGATAACACTTCCATGTGATATTCCAAGTTCTCACTCGATTTCTTCGACCTTCACCCGTCGATTTTCGAGGATCATTCTCTCCAGACGGGCCACATTGTCCTCGTTGGTCACGTCGGACGGGCGTCCGGGACGGGGGTCATCTTTAAGGGACTCACGACCATGGCGTACCTCCTTATTCCAGCGAGCAATGGTTGCATAGGAAGGGGCACTGTCGGTGTACACTGCAACCATGCGTTCCTGGATCTCTTTTGCATTCTTGCTTTCCTTGCTCAAAAATTTGATCACTGCGCGGTTCTCAACCTTCTCCATTGTTGAAAAAGTTGTGACTGACGATCTGCGATCAGCTACTGCATCTTAAATGAACGAGGCAGGAGCGTGCGAAAGCAGGTCTTGACTTGTCATAACTTGTCCTAACACCCCCACAAACAGCCATCCTCCTTCCTCTGTTTTGCCCTAATGATTCACAAAACTTATTGACCGCCCCTCGTATATTAAAAAAAATAGGGCTTGTTTTTCGCATGCATATTATAAATAGTGCCGATATTTTAGCTAAAATTTGTGCAGATTTTGAATCTAAAACGCCTTTGGTATAACGCAAACAGCTTTGTTTGCACGGACGCCACAAAAGCAAGGAGCCAATAACCGCCATCGACCAAAGTCTCAACTTAAAAGATGTTACGATTTTTACAAGTATTTATTTACTTATTGAGTAGATCGAGTGCAAGGCGAAATGTAGCACCGGTTTGTACTTGTTTTTATTCTTATCTCAACAGTGGCCTACATTTAACCTGGGATCCGAACCAAGTGCCAAAGCAGCGTATGGGAGTCACCAAAAGGTCGACTTGAATCGGTATCCATCTTCTCTTGCCTATACTCGAAAACTGATTTCATGGTGCTAGTGGTGCAATTGTGTATTCGGACTTGTTTTGGTAATAAATAGACTTAAAAGATATTAAAAACATAAAGCGTTAAAAATGTCGGTATCGTCAGAAAAAAAAGTTTTAAGAAGGAAGATGGGTGAGTGTGAATGAAGTTCATGAATTGAACAGTCAAACTTTGTCAATTTCGGAAACAAAAGGGCCGAGAAGGTGCGCACTTCCCATTAACACATCCCTCTTTCGTAGCAATCAAAATATAATAATGTAAAAAAATAGAGGAGAATTTGTAGAAAATCTGTAAATTTAAAGTATCCAATAAAAAAGAACACTGGCCAGATCAAGTAGTAGTAGTAGTGGTTCGCCAACCTTATTTTGACTGGTCTATTTATTTGACGGTATGCATTAATGGGTTAAAATCACCATATTTGAGCATTTCCGCACAATTCTAAAGCGTGAATGAGAGACAGGTAGATACAATAAGCACCAAACACTAGTCTCTGTCTCTGAGTGCTTTTTTCTCTCAATAACCTAAAAGACTCAGTTCAAAACGAGCTCAAAATCCGTCCGTTTCATAATCTCTACCGTACAACTAAGTATACAGCACGTTCAACTGAGTCTACTTGTGAGGCGGAGTATAACCATCCAATGAGTACAGTTATAAGGATAAAGTTCACCAACTTCTACAAGTCTTATTGTCCCTAATCACTATTATCAACTCTTTTATACTTATACAGCGTGAATAGTTACAAGTTGAAGCGAGGTAGGAGTGAAGTGTGATGATGTACGGAGGGTCGCGAGCGATCATAAATAATGGGCAATGGAGCTCATTTTTATTCTTATTTTTTGTAATGTGACTTATGTGTCGCATTTGTCTTTTGGACCAGGACAAATGAAACGGAATAGTTTAGAGGATACTTTGAGGGACGTTTCAACGGGTCTAAATGGATTAAGAGAAGACAGAGTAAAGCGAGTGATGGGTGTCTATGGACGAGAGGGGGCGCTCAGGGTCTTCTGCTCTAGAATAAACGCTGATTGGACGAAATGCCACAAAAATAGAGGGACATACTCTAGTGGACCTGAGGCGGAAATGGCCGATTTAGCACATCTAGCCTCTAGGTGGCGCCCCCTGGTGGTTAACTTATATCATATTTGAACTCAGTGACCTCAATTATCGTTGGTAGCATTGGTTTTAGCTGGCTACATTGAGCCAGAGACTCGTTGCGAACAGAAGATGAACACAACACGGATTCACATGACTCATAGACCTGTTTGCTTCAATAAATGATGTGGAAATGTGTTTAATAAGGCATAAAGGGTATGAGGGGAAGGGGCTACACCCTGGGGAAAAATTATGAAGGGGATGTTCATTAAATACATTTAGAAACCAACCTAGATGGTTACTCAGATCAGATTAAATAAAAGTATAATGCTTGGAATCATGAGTTTAATATATAGTATTGCATTATCTTAAATAGTTTCTCTTTTTTAACAAGAATTTCACTTGAGCGGTTTAGTCTGTTTGCATCTATATGTGGGGGAAATTGTGGTACCCTATGGACGTATTGCATTTGAGTTAATTTGTATAATCACCAATAATTCAGGCGAATTAAATATTAACTAATGAATCCAATCAAACTTTATTTTGTTGAAAAATAAGTTTGAAACTAACTATCACCAAATCCTCCCCAATTCATGCGAACTCTGTAATTTTAATTCTCTTGTTCGTTATTACAACCTCTTCCTATAAGTGGAAAAGTCCTAAGACCCCGCCTCCCCAGAATGTCTTTAAAAATATTTTTTTAAATAAAGACCCACAAAAACTATGTTAATTAATCATTTAATATATTTTTGCAATCCATTTACCAAAATGCTATTAATGACCTATTCAGGAAGTCCATTCAAATAATATAGATGAGACGAGCGACTTTAAGAACAGGGAAGTTCGTACAATCGTAAACATGTCTCATACTTAGACTGTAATCGTGTTATTCTTTGTATAACACCCTCGCGGCAAAAGACAATCCTCTATGAAGCTTAGATACAGATTTCTACTAAATGATTTACGCCTGTTCATGGAAATAGCCTCGGAACCTCAAAGACAGCGATTTCGTGACTCCTTGTTTACTATGGATATTAAACTGATATGAAACTGTTGTCACAGAAACCATTCCCGCCAATTGAAATGTGTAGGCGTGTCAGCCACGCCCCCTAAAACATGACAGATTGGCCCATACTGGTAAATTAGGGACACCATCCCTTTCCATTGGTCAAATATAACATGTTCAGTTGCAAATTATTGTTATTTCCCCCCCTCCCCACTATTTAAAGCATTGTTAGCCGATATTGTAATCAGTACTCTCCTTATTACAATTATAGGTTTTAAAATAAAGTAAAGTAGTATCAATTAAGGAGTTTCCGCGCCAAAACCACCTTACGACAGTTTTATGAAGTCTTGTGTCAAATTATTTCCTCATAAGGTTCCCACACGATGGCGTGACCATTCTCTTTCCTTTAACTTTAATTTTACGCGAGCAGCATTGCTGCAGCATTTTGGGAGTATTTCGGTCTCATTCCATAAAAGGATCCCACCGAGAAAGTTGCAGTCAATACACCAACAATATCAGACACATTTCAGCCAGCCTAACGCGTTCTTGTGAGCGCCACACGATATAGATGAAGTGCAGCTTTCGTTACATGTGTTTTCATTATCATCTATAAAGGACAATCGTCAGTAGTAATGCGGGGTAAATACCGAGTCTCGCCCCCAACTCCCTTACTGTGGAGGCCGACTCTCCTTGATCCCCCCCACCCCTCTTACTGTGGAGGCCAACTCTCTTCGGCCCCACCCCCCCAGGCCACCCCATGGGGGGTAGGGGTGGAGACTCGGTATTTACCCCGCATTACTACTATCGTCTGACTCCATCCGTGAATCCATTCTCTCCACTCATGCCATGATGTGTAATCATATATTATGGAGCTCTCGCTGAACAGACCCTATCTCACTCAGTTTTGTAGGCTTATATTTTATCAGTTGTACAATCCGTCCATCTAGGAGCTCGATCCACCTTGAAGGTTATTTTTGATCAATTCACTAGAAATATATGCGCTGACAAGCACTGGATTGGGTCAGAAATTGCACATATAAAAAATACATCAACACACAAAACCATAATACACAATTGAAGGACTTCAACAGCTGGTTTCTAAAGTCCATGCCGACATTCTCGGTCATTTTCCTAATACTAGCGATGTTTCAATTGCCTCTTTATGGTCTTTTTTAGATTTACGTAAATAGATAGAAGTTTTACCCGTCATGGACATGACATCAGAATCTATAGTTGCAGGATTTTTAATGGCTACTTATCCAGATTTGGCGCACTGGTACAGATAATTCCTAGCAACGTCCTACAATTTCAGGCCAGGACAATTTAACTAGCTAATGCCACTGACGACAGCAGAGCACGTCTATATTAGCTTAGAAAAACTTAGAGGAAATACCCTCTTGAACGCAAAAAGAAATCCATTTCAGTAGTTAGAAAACCTAAGTCCGGTCCTGTCAGCCCTTGCGTAACTCCCATAAGTCAGGAAGCAATTACTCCCTGACTCAAATAACGTATGAATGCGTCCTGCGTCTCCCGAACGATTTGTCATCCCTTCAAGAGTCAATTTACTCTAAACCTGCAATCTAAGATGAAATTATTGGACCGATAGGATCCAGAGAAGTAGCCCAGCAGGACACAATTATTACAAAATATTTGGAAAACTTCATCTTCTCTTCTTGATAGCTACTCAAATTCGTACAAGTTTTTTCCCCGTCCGATATATTGGCCTGTATAAGGCAATACAGTGCAACATACATGCCTACTTAATAAAAGTAAGTAATGGACAGATTCTGGCACTCATCTGTCACTTAAAATCAGCTTTCATGCATAAATAGAGTCCAGACTTGACAAGGGACGTAATACTTCCCACGACGCATATGTCGGAAAATAAACCTTCCTAATATAAATTTAAGCCCTATAATAATAAGCCTTACTATAAATCAGTGGTTTATTTTACCAGTTGTTAATTGCGGATTGCGATTCTCTATCTTCCTTTCATTTGTACAGCTGGCCAATTGAATTTGTTTAGCTGTGTAGATTATAGCGGGGAAAATTCTGCCTAACATCCCCCGCAGTTATATAAATGCACTCGTTAATCTTTATAGGTATCCAGGTATCCTAAGATCTAATGGTGCTTACTTAGCCCATTAAAATATAATCATTTTCGTGTGTATAAATTGTAATAGATCCCCTAAAATCTGTAATGTAGTCAACCAGCAAACTTTGCATAGACTAGGCATTCAGAATCATGTTAACTGGACGATACCAGATAAGCCTATTATGTAATAAAGGGATTAATCCTCTACTCATTGTCTCTCATGGCACGATAGCTATAATATTTCAGCATTTAAACGCCATTCTAGTGTTATGGGTGTAATTTCGCGTGCACCTGTGTGAACAGAGAAGTTTCCACAATCGTAAACATGCCTCACACCTCGACTGCAATCACCGTATTCTTTGTATAACGCCCTAGCGGCAGAAGGCAATCCCCCTATAAAACTCAAGTAAAGATGTCACGAATTAATTTACTCCTTTGGGAGGAAATAGCCCAGGAGCCCCAAAGATTGTTATTTTATGACTCCTGCTTTACGGGGGATGCCACACCTTGATGTGAAACCGTTGTCACGGAAACCTGAAGAAGTGGTCATGCCTGCCAATAAGAAGTGTTGAGGGGTATCAGACACCCCTCTAAAATATGTCAGCTAAGCCCCCACCTGTGATTCTCGAGTACTTGAATCTAACGTGCCCAGTTAGCGATTAAAGTTATTGTACCTACTATTTAATACAATGTCAGCCGATCTTGTATTCAATCTTGCCGTTATTACCATTACATGTAACTAGAATTAGCAGCTCCGTTAGATACTCATTATTCTTGTGCATTGATTATCCCTGCTTCCATCTTCCTCCGTTGGATTATTTAGGGCCGCAATCGTCTTTCAGTCTTGGTCAACTTAGCTGTAGCCTTGGTCTATGTCAAGCGTGGGGAACCTTTTCATGTGTGGAAGCCACATTGAAATTTGCCATTCGCACTGAGGCCGCAGTCAATAAGTGCGACTATTCTTTACTGTAATTTTAAATCTTTTGATAATATTATTTAAATTAATTACTAGCATGTAATATACATACATTTTGAGACGAATAATTTATTCACTTACCTTTTAAATAATCTAATGACTTCTTTGAGATTGCTTCTGGCGAAACAACATTAAGAACATAAGAAAAGAAGGAGACTGCAAAAGACCATTCATGGCCTACACTTGGCAGCTCCTGTTCCAGTCAACACACAAAAGATTTCTTACCAGAGAAAAGTCATCAACATTGTCACCCTTTAAGGAGTTTGTTAGATCTAATCTACAATATACATAAAATGCATCCAGAGGATTATGTCCATTCATGCCACCGCAAAATATAATCTCCCCATTCCTTTGAAAAATATATACATATGTACATAAAAAAGTCAGTCCCATCTAGCAGCTTCATCCATATATTTATCTAATCTCTTCTTAAAACTACCCAGAGAGGAGCCTTCTATCACATGTCTAGTGAGCCTATTCCATTCATCTAACACACGATTTTTAAACCAATTCCTCCCAATCTCCTTCCTAAACCTATACTTATCAAGCTTAAACCCATTGCTACGTGTCCTATCATGTTCACTAAGTATAAGAACCTTACCCATATCCCCTTTATTATATCCTTTTACCCATTTGAAGACTTCAATCGATTCCCCTCTGACTCTTCTCCTTTCTAATGTATGTAGATTTAGTTTTCTGAGCCTTTCACCATAAGGTAAGTTCCTTAGCCCACCAATCATCTTTGTCATCCTTCTCTGCACAGACTCAAGCAAATCAATATCCTTCCTATAATATAGTGACCAAAATTGTACTGCATAGTCTAGATGAGGCCTAACTAGCGCCAGATACAGTTTTAGAATGACTTCAGCACTCTTATTGCTTACACTCCTCCTAATGAATCCCAATATCCTATTAGCTTTATTCTTAGCATTTAGGCATTGCTTTCTAGGACGAAGGTCTGAACTTACCAAAATACCCAAGTCCCTCTCACAATCGGTCCTCCCTAAAATTCTCCCATTTAATTTATAACTATTCAATGGATTATTTCTACCTATACTAAGTACACTACATTTGTCTATGTTAAACTTCATTTGCCATTTCTCGGCCCAATTGGACAGAATGGTCAATTCCTCCTGCATTACAACAGCATCAGAATCAGCCCTAATGGCCCTACCTAGCTTAGTATCATCAGCAAATTTACTCAGGTCACTACTTATACCTATGTCAAGATATGATATCTGGTTCTAAAATGGAGGTTTTAAATTTTAACTTGTTCTCCAGATGCTCATCTATGTTCTCAGCGAATTCTTGATTTGTGTTAAGTATAAGGATGTGGATTAAACAACATTATGTCGTAGAAAAGCACGAAATCAATCGGTGAGCATGTTCGCGAAGGCGAAGGTATTCTACCGCCTTTTTCCAAATTCCAACGGGATCTTCCTTACTATCAAACAGAGACTTCAGAATATTATCTTCCGACAACTCAATAAACTCAGTTTGTAAGTCTTCTGGTGCCTTTGATACATCAACTAAGTGAGGTTGAAAAGCTAGTTTCAGGGTGACATCATGCTTTTCAAAATCAATGAATCTTTCATTGTATTCTGTAATTAATGAGTCTAAAACTGATTCGTATTTTTCGATAGATTTACAGTTATACTCTTCATTTTTATTAATTATTTTTGTTAACTGGGAAAAGTATTCTGAAAGTTTCGGCTGAGCAAGGAGAGAATTGAAAAACGATAACTTCTTTCTAAATTGCCTTGCAGCAAAGTATTTAACTCATTTTTCTTTTTCATTATATCAGATAGAAACGCAACATCTTGGTGAACATTTGCATATAATAATTTACAATGTTAATTGTTTCCTTGAAAAAAGTCAATTATTTGCCTCGCAAAGATAGAATTTTGACTAATACTTGTCCTTGCGGTAACCAGCGCACTTTTGAATGATAGGATAAATCTACACTAATTATCTCATCATCCATCACGAGCATGTTTCGAAACTGGCGATGCCACGTAGCATTTGCTCGAATATAGTTCACAATACCTATAACTTTTTGCAAATTGTTATTTAAAATGACAGATTTGGCACAGAGAATTTGCTGATGCAAAATGCAATGAAAAAAAAATCTCTTTTAAGATGTGCAGTAAATCTTTCCCTTCTTCCCAGTCATATATGGAGGACCATCTGTACACACACTCACCAAGTTAGTAAAATTTAGTTCAGCTTTATAACATTTTTCTTAAAGGTTGTTGAAAATATCAATTCACCGCGTCCTTATCTTAAGGGTGCCTAAAGCAAGAAATTCTTCAAGTAAATGAAAATCTTCAGTTACACCACGAACAAAATACAATATTTGTGCAGAATCAGTTGAATCTGTCGATTCATCCAAAGCTATTGAGTAATATACAGTTTTTGTTTGGATTACTTTTTTAAGTTGCTCAGTTACATTGCGAGCTAATTCATGCTGACGCTCTGTATTCGTTCTTCTTGAAAGAGAAATGTCCACATATTTCTTAACTCTATCGGGATCTAAGAATCTTATTATTTTAACGATGCATTCTTTTATAAGTTCTGACAATCGCTAAATGGCTTACCTTTTTTCCCAAGCAAATATGCTACTTTATAACTTGCCTCAGTCGTAGCTGTTCCTTGACGTAGGCCTAACGCTGAATGGAATATTTTTTTTTGTTTTTGCTTTCCATCTTCAAATTTATTCAATGCAATCATTCGAGCATCGCCCTCTAATTTTTCATATTTATTGTCCTTATGAGCAACATAGTGCTTGTGTGCATTGTATTTCTTTATTGTTAAAATTACAGTATCACAGAGGAAGCAAGTGATTTTACTATTATTAAAAACTACAAAAATTGTAATTCCCATTCGTCATTAAATGCTCTATTTTCCTCTTGAAACGTTCTTTTTACTTTTTAGACAAGATGGAGAGGCAAATGAAGAAATTTATTTAATCTGAAAAACGTAAATTATTGATTAACAGTAACAAGCAACGCAGCAAACTAATCAAAGCAAATAGCATACATCGATAGACGGACACACATGCACGAACACCACCACTGAAATCAAATAACTGTCTGACATTTGCCAACAACTGGCACTAAGGTTCTTAACAACCGATTCTAGACCAGTATACACGTCACCTACGACATGTATACTGTATACTTTGTAGTTTTACTTATATATTATAATGCATCTTAGCATTATTAAAAAGGTATTTTCGTAGTTACGCAGTATGTAATTTGCTCATGTAATTATAAAAATGAACTTAGTGAATATTTGAAAACGTAGGTGTACGAAGAATGCTGTAAAAGTGTTAACTGAAGCGAAAAATCAGCGCAAATTACATATCATTACATGAAGATGTGTTCATTTTCGTTATTTTTACGTCTACATAAGTTTAGTACACATTGGCGTAAATGATTTATAAAGTTAGTAACATTTCGTTTACTTTACATTCGGCGCGATACTTTAGCATTAGCTAGTACCTATTTTGTAAGAGTTCGGTGGCTATATTCTGTTATATATTATAAGTGCTTCGAATTGATGGTTTTTATATAAATTAAGATTTATTTCGATCATCTACCGGAGGCCACACTGGATGACTCAGAAGGCCGTAGGTTCCCCATCCCTGGTCTATATTCATAACTGTGATTGATTAGTTATGAAGATATTTTACTATTAAATCTTCTTTGAAATCCAGCTGTTTATCTTCCTTGCCACATAGCATGCGCTAAATGAGAGTAAACCAAAGATTTATATAGCAACAGAATTATAAACGTAATTTATTCTAATGCTTGATGGTGATAATACTGATGAAATTAGCTAATAATTGTTTCAGAAAAATCCAGAACTTTCTTTGCTATAATTTTACCATTTAGCTCTGTTGGACAACTTTCAAGTCATCCCAAGCTTTTACTCTCTAGAAACCTCTTTTTACACTGAGTATTCATAGTTTATCGATCCATTTGTATAGCTTTCGTTTTTTTTATAGTGAACTTCATCTACCTTTTAAATAATTCTTAATTTTATATTAGTTTGGAATTTTTCTTCTTATTTCCTCTTTAGTTACTCGTCCACGCCAAGTTTTTTGGCGTCTGCAAATCAAAATTAGATTAGAAACACTAAGATCTCGTCAAGTTGAACCCTTGCGGCACACAAATAGTAGCATATCCGCATTATAATGGAGTACCATTAATAAAAATGTCTTGTTTTCTCTCCTCTTACCAAATTAATGTATTTAACTATTTCTCATGGAAATAATGATCTCAAACTTTTGAATTGTGATAAATAACTGTGGTTATACCTTCTAAATGAGTGATTCATGATGTGCTCTATGATCTTTTAATCGGTTTCCCTCAATGACAGTGGCTTTTGTAAATATGGATCTTTTAATGAAGAATTAAAACGTTGAATTAGAGACAAATGGTAAAAACATTGAGCGGTGATCAGTAATACAATTTGGGAAAACAGAAAAGAAAATTGGACAGGTGTTTATTGACACCTGACGATGCGATGCTCATGTCTAGTTTGAGAGGCTCAACAAAACTATGTGTTTCAGAGGTGACAATGAATGTGATTTTCAAAACTAACGCGAACGAATCTACCGATAAACAAACTCGGAGATACGAACTTTGATCTCATCTACGACCTGAAAAACGACAAAGTATGATACAACTGAACAGAAAATCAATATAATTAGATATGTATACATATATTTATATATATAAAATCGAAGGTTTTGTGTCCTTATATCCTCTATAGCGCTAAATGTAAGTTTAATTAATAATAAATAAAATAATCATAAAAATAGTCTAAATTAACACCGATAACGCAACAAACAATCTTAACCCTCAAATAAAAACAACACAGATAAGCAACCTTACCTAACCTCATTCAAAAACAAAACAAATGTATCAAATAAATAAAACCACTGAACCCAATCAACCCGCTCTAACCTCTATCATACGTCAAACAGCTCAAAACAAACTAAAACCAACAAGCTTAAGTAACCTAACCTAGGAAACGCCTGATATTTCCTCAGAACCCCAGAGTGTACCTTCAAGAGAGGCGTAATTAAGCCTGAGCAAGGCCGAGTATCCTGCTAGTAATATAATTGAGTCCACCCTCTCTGCCTCCTGTAGGGCAAAATTTGTTAAGCAAGGATTTACAAATGGACACAATGACTCAACAGTGCAAACGGAATCTCCATGAACTGCTTTGGAGGGGAAGTTATAAACGGACAAGAAATGTAGGGCGGAACCTGCCGACAACCGTGACAGGGACTCGGAAAATGCATCTCCGTTAATCTCGAGCGGCTGGTCTTAATCCGACGAAGGCCACGAAGAGGCTTTGTCAAGACTTCGCTTTCCTGCCATGTCTTGCCTCACCTTAAGCCCCGTTCCGAGAATGGACGTCCCCGGCCGATCTTCAGATTAGACTCCCCTTGATTAGTTGAAGTGTCTCAGTGTGTGTTTGCGACCGGCTCTGCAAATATGTGGAGTTACTAAGACGGGTTTACAAAACGCCGGAGTAAGATGATGGTATGGGTTTACAGAACCCAGGAGATTTAGGGGTGGGGTTTTAGTGTTCCAGGGAAGGCCTTTTGTGCATAGCAGTGGAATGGAGTTCAAGTAGGTTTCTTTTTATTTAAAAGTCATCAGCTCCATCAACCGATTCGCCAAAAGGTGGAGTTGGTATGCATCTACACTCCTTATTTTCCTCGCACAAAGCAAAATAAATCTGGGGCGCTGTGTCCAAGCCCAGTGACCCATATAAGGGTTTAGTCACTTTTAACGGCACGGACTAGAATAAAGCATGTGTATTTTTCCCTCCTCCACATACAGTTACTTAAAATTATCAACCAGACACCAACGAGCGCTTCCCTGCTAAATATTTTGCATGCCAAGTTGTTAAAAAATGGTGAAGTTAGGAGGTGCGGGTGGAAAAGATTTAGTCCAATTAATTTACAGGACTACTTGGATTGTAGGGCACGACACCTTCACGAACCTGTATAACATCCAAAATTAAGGTGGAGGGGGTGAGTAAATATCTACCACTCTGTGCTTCTTGGTAGACGCTCCTCGAGGTTTCTCGATAAACCCACTGCGAGCTTGCCAGCAATTGTTATTCTGACCTTTATATAAATTTCATTATCCGATTGGAGGACGTGTCTACGATTGGGGAGGTACGGGTGTCCCAATTAACTAACTAATTTTTTCGAATTAACCAAACTTACAAAATGGGGCTGAAAAAGAAAATATCCCAGAGGAAAAGGAAATGCAATTTTAAACGCTTTCATCGAAGCTCAGACAAAAATGCTTAAAATGGCTTTTTTATTTTCCTGGTAGTAATCAGCTTAAAATATGATCATATAATGGATAAGTAACACTAATATAAAAATATAAATGGCAAAAGTTATACTCATATATTATGCTTTTTAAATAATAGAGAAAGGTCTTGGAATCGCATACATTTTCATTTATCTACGGGTAATTTGCATGCAGATATTGAGGTTCATTTCCGAATAGGTTATAATACTCCATGGTAACTAAGAAACACCCTTGAAAAGCTCTTAGTCTCCTAATCTTATAACGCTTAAGATAGGTCTTAGGAAGTTTTCTTAGTCGGCGACAGGAGCAGGTCATTCCACAGCTTAGGAGCAACCGCCCATTAAACAAGACGGTATCTGTGGAGACACAGAGGCAATGGAGTGGAGAGAGAAGAACAGAGAAAAAAGGGATAAAATGACAGTGAAAAGCTATTACAAGGAACAGGTTTCTGGCCCTTGGGGAAGATTTTACAATATAATAGAATTAAAAGCAATGAATGTGAAAGTAAACTTTTTATATTCCCTTTTTTTTCTGCTTACAAATGATCACCGGATTAAGATTGCCTATAGGACGTCATTTGATCTCAGAAGGTGTGCTTAGATTCCACATTTGGACGGGTATGTTAATTTATACCAATTTTAAGATACAAACGTTGGAAGGAATGGACAGAAGAGATGTCAGAATCTTGCTTACCTAAATTAAACCGGAGAGGAAAGATATAATGGAGATATTTTGAAATAAAATTTACTAATAGAGTTGTTGATCATTCTTATAAACGTCACCATAAAAACAAAAAACAATCAGAGTACTTTGGGCTATGTAAATCAAGAAGCCGTGGTTGGAATCAGCTTTCCTTTTTTATAAATACTTATTGGCTTTTTTTATAATTGTTACCCAGTTGGTACTTTGCAAACTCTTGAAAAGTACACCATTAGTTGTAGAGAGAATTATATCGCAACATTTATAAAGTTAATGGATAAGTATTTTGATAAATTAACTTAGCTTTTGTATCAAGGTATATACAGGGGGTTTCAGATATATCAATACAATTTTACACAGGAAAAAAAAAGAAATTATTTACCAAACAACGTAATATATTCCCATATGAATATAAACACAATAGGACGATATAAATAGTCCGAACTCATTCGAATTTGCCACCATATGCCTTCACACAACATTCTCCCGGCGGGGCGAGAACTGGTCGCATGCCCTGTTTAGAGTCCTTGTGAATGGATTACATTACATCCACAATGGCGTTTCACAAAGATCCTAAAGTGTTAAGAGCAGCCTTGTTGACATCCGTCTCAACAGTGCTGCAAATGGAATAATCTTGCGGGTTGCAATCGGCAGAGTTGGGCGGCCACAACTCTGAGGAGCAATGGTGCGGAACGTTGTCCAACATCCACGCTTGTCTCTTCCTTGCCTTGTGTGCGGGAGCAGAGTCCTCCCTGGAAACGTAAGGCCTTCCTGTAGTTACTAAGTCCACCCAAAGTTTGATGTCAGTCTGCAGCACCTCAATGTAAATGTCATTGAGGCACTAAATTAAGATGTGAGGAGGCATAACGTTGCCATCGGTGCTGACTACGCCCAGAAACATCAAAGACGGGGAAAGTTTGCTGCGCATGACCGATGACCGGAGACACTTCGTCTTTATTCTCAGTCTCGTCATACTGCCGTTTCACTTTGTAAACGAGGTTTCTCGATGTAGTTAAACAAATTCACAATCTCCTTCACACTTCTCTTGGCGCCGAGGGCCACGATTATGGCGTACCGTTTTTCGATCTCAGCTGGCATTCTCAACAGAAACCGCATATGTTGTTACCCGCATGAGAATGACCAAATTTAAATAACCTACATTGTACCGGTCTTTAGCCCTTAGGCATACTTTAACTTTTGTTTCTATTTACCTGAAACGCACTGTAAATATAGTATGGTCTAACCATTTAGATTGGTAACGTTAGGATGGGTACGCTTCCATCCTTCAAATTTTATGTATGACTATAATTTTGCTTACATCGTTGTGAGAAAAAGAGACTCAGTTCTTAGAGACTTCCTAAAAAAAAAATTAACGGAGATTATGTGATCGTCATTTGTGTGGTTGTGTGCAAGATATATTCAAAAGTTTCGATGACAGTTTGTGGTCATAAAAGAGTGGAGTAGATTTGGTCCCGGTTGTGAATCCGAATTATGGAATTGCTATTCTCTTTCTTTAACATTGCGAGAGAGGGCATTTTCTGCATGGGTTTCGCAAGTGAGTGACTTCCATATTCAGTCTATGACACACACACACACACACGTTCTTGGCGTTAGACTGAAGAGGAGAGCGAGTAAGTCTCTTCCGAAACTCATCTCGTGAAGATTCTCACGTTAGCATTGTAAATAAAGCTCGAGTGAGTAAATTACATATGGTCACGATGGGAGAAGTTGCTGGATTTGATCCGGTGGCCAGCCATGGATTAAAGGCTACCTGTGTCGCAAATAAGTGACAGGTGAGCGGTTGTGGGGGTCCTTGGGATTTGAGGGAAAGCAGACCCTTCCGATTTCTCTGGCTGCCTATCTTGCATTAACGATGGCAGTACCATACAAAATATATGGGGCATTTTAGGGGGTAACTCTAAGGTGGTGATCCAGACTTAGCGCGGGGCAAAGGAGGATACATGATACAGTTTACAACTTAAATTATAAGGGAGGGGTTCAGAATAGATAAAGGGTTACAGATTGGAAGAAAGGTACAGGGGGATCTTTACGATAAAGTGGGGACACGGTGCAAGGTAAATTACAGGCCCAAAATCTGTAATAATTATCAGTCATTCATGAGACACTGTACAATGTGCGTTTCCCCTACGACCACCCCAAATAGTCTCCTCTGTAGATTATTCCCAGCCGCAAGAAGTTTTTCTTGAAACCATGTGTACCTTCCCGTCCCCAAATACACACAGGTTCACCTCCTCCATCTTCAGGGCTTTCTGTATAATCTCCTTCAAAATGTCTTGGCGAAGATGCCCTCGTCGGTTTCGCTTAAAAAAACTTGAAACATGCCTTCGTAGAGGCTCGACCTCACTTCTAATGCCTCTGCACCTCAATAATGAAGACGCTTTGAGAAAAATGGATTCCGAGCACTTTCGTCTCTTTAACGAAGGGGCACTCATTTCAACGCCTCATATGGCCCAAGGTGCCATTTGAGAAATTCTAAAAAGCGAAAACTAACGAGGGCATCACTGCCAGAAGACTTGTCAGAAGAGTTTTGGGACTTAAGGACGGGAGAGGGGAATGCACATTTTCAGAACCTGTACAACCAAAATTCAGGCAGATCATGGGGCCGGGAGGGCACGTAGTCATACAAATGTCAGGAATAGGAAAATTTAGATAATTTCAGAAAAAAATACCCCATAATTTCATATAAGATACTAAATTTAAAAAAAAATAAATATCCAGGAAATTTTAAAATAAATCTCCGAATAATTTCACGAAATATGAAAAAATCGCGAAATACCGAATAATTTTACGAAATATACGAATAATTTCACAAAATATCCGATTAATTTCACGAAATATCCGAATAATTTCATGAAATTTCCGAATAATTTCACTAAATATCCGAATAATTTCACTAAATATCCGAATAATTTCACGAAATATCCAAATAATTTAACTAAATATCCGAGTAATTTAAAGAAATATCCGAATAATTTCATGAAATTTCCGAATAATTTCACTAAATATCCGAATAATTTCACTAAATATCCGAATAATTTCACGAAATATCAAAATAATTTAACTAAATATCCGAATAATTTCACGATATATCCGAATAATTTCACGAAATATCCGAATAATTTTACGAAATATCCGAATAATTTCACGAAATATCCAAATAATTTCACAAAATATCCGAATAATTACACGAAATATCCGAATAATTTCTGGAAATTTGGAAGTTTAGGAAATGTCCAAGAAAAGCTCCGAGTATATGTACATGGGGTAAGTGTGCGTACATGGATCATCCTTTTAACAGAATGGATCGTGTGTGTAAAAACGCGGAAACGGAAATGGATGAAGATGTATACGAGTGTTTTAAGCGTGTTTTCCTGTTTATAATACGTACATACACTTTGTAATAATTCGGAATTTTACAGTACCATTGTACATTTGCTTACGGTGTAAAGTTGAGGTTGCAGAGCGTACATAAACTGTCATGCATAGCATTGTAAATCTCATATTTCTAGAAAATTATATTCAGCGAAAAGAGACCTCACGCACATGTGTTGACCAATATAAATGTACATGAAATTATATACGCACACACAGACCAATAAGCGAACACGCCCAAATATCATGAAAACACAAGTTCTAGGAAAACGTTTGTAATCTACACCTTAGATGTGCACTAATCCCCCTACACTCACTCAGGCAATCCATACATTCATGTATAAAAGTACACACGTACGTACAAACATCCCATAAAACACGGACTCATACACGACGCCACGTTCTTATGGCTTATCGTCAAGAGTCGTGCCCACCCCCCCCATCACCCCGAACCCCCAGATGCTCTGATAGCGTCAAGCGAGTGCCCTCCCCTTCCCCAAGAGCTGGGGCAGAACCGGCGGTACCCGACAAAGTCCACAGTGGACGACG
Organism: Ceratothoa steindachneri; assembly: GCA_963969495.1. Taxonomy (NCBI): domain Eukaryota; kingdom Metazoa; phylum Arthropoda; class Malacostraca; order Isopoda; family Cymothoidae; genus Ceratothoa; species Ceratothoa steindachneri. The sequence goes on from OZ018317.1 coordinate 221,914,927, forward strand.
GAAGAACCCCCGGAGGGGGATTATTATCGGGTGGTCACGACGGACTCGGCGGAGGCTGGCCGCGCCCCGATAAATATGAGGGGAGTAAGGGGGTTTCAGGGGGGTATAGGAAGAACGCACCATGAAAACGCCAAAAAAGTCCATTTTTGCTGGAGAAAGGTGACCATATATGTATGTATATATATATATATATATATATATATATATATATATATATATATATATATATATATATATATATATATATATATATATGAAAAATAACACCCACAAGGAAAATGGAAAAATGATTCCGAGTGCTTTCGTCTTTATTCTAAAAGACCTCTTCATGGAATAACGTAGGTCAGGACAGACAATGTCTTAAATAGTAAGGAGGGGGGGGGGGTAAAACGGCTACCTGCATCAAAACCCTAACTCGGGGGTACAAATTCTTTAAACACTTTAATATGTGATTTAATATAATTAGATATTATAGGATGTATGCTAAACAATCCAAGGCTAATATCAAAATTTGGAAAAGTTTTCATAGAGATACATTCGAAAATATTTTTTGAAATGTAGTTTGTACATTTAATAACAGGTTTAGCACCATTCCAATTAATAGTATGATCCTGACTATAGATATGTAAAAATAATGCAGATTGTTGACAAAAATTACGAACATAAGTTTGGTGCTGTTTAACTCTAACACTCAATTCTTTACCTGTCTGTCCATAATAGCATTTTTAACAATTATTGCAACCAATAGAATATACAATGCCTGGTTTGGGGGGTGATTTTTTTACGAGAAGGCGATGGATAGTGTTTTCATATTTAAAAATAACATTTATGTTCAAAGGTTTTAGTAAACGAGGTCATTTAATGAAAATTTGGTTAAAAGGTAAAACATACATTTTTGGCATGAAATTTAGGGATGTTGCGATTAGGTTGATAAAATAAACGCTTAGCAGAATTATAACAATTTTTAAGTACGTAGAAAGGGTAACACAAATTTAAACCTATATTATTAATCCTATCAACCTCTTTTTCCAAATATTCGGGTGAAACAATTCTCAGGGCACCCGAATATTTGAAAAAAGGGGTTGATAGGATATATAATATAGGTTTAAATTTGTTCTATGAGGACCTGACAAAAGCTAAAGTTGTTGTTGTGTTTGATAGAGACTGATATGTAAGGAAATTTTAGTTAATTTGGTTATACTTGGAGACTCAAAAAAACTTTCTTAAACTTAATTATGACTCTTTGAAATTTTTTATTAAATTACAGGATAAAGTTAATCGATTCTTGCGAAAACTTAAGCATTTTCCCCTATTAGAATCCGCATAGAATAATCTTGATGCCTCAGGTTCAGCCACAGGCATCCTCTATGGCCTTCCTAAAACTACAAACCTGGATTACCCATCGCTCCAATCTTATCAGCTAGTCGCACACTCACATATAACTTCCTTTTCTCTCTGTTTGAATCTCTTAAGATAAAGAATTATACCTTACGTGATTCTTGGGAATTCGCTGACTTTATTGATGAAAGCTTTACTCGTTTTAAGAGGCCAGTAGCTATTTCCCGCTGCCAAAGATTAAAATGAAAAATCTATTTTAGAAAGAAGTTTGATATAACCTTTTGTTTTAAAAAATTCTAAAATTAAAACAAACTCTTAAGATGAACTAATGCCAAAAGTTTTGGCTTTGGCCATGATACTATCTATATCCCGAAATTTGCTCTGGTCAATTCTCGAGATAAAATATAGCGCAATGGATATATATATATATATATATATATATATATATATATATATATATATATATATATATATATATATATATATATATATATATATATATATTATGATCAAAGCGGTGCTCGCTGCCTCAGTGTCCATGGTTCAAATCGCTTCCCTGCACGAATTTTTTTTTAAAAAAGGTAATAAATATTACTGTAAGAAAAATTTATTCCGTTTTCTCTTTCAATGTGGTTTATTGCATTCATCTTCATCATTAACTCGCGCTACTTTGACATATATTATATTCATTTGTTTATTTACCACGCGTTTAACTATTCCTGATTTATTCTTTTAATTCCCAATTAATTTTCCATTTCTTTCATAGTCCCCGTTCGAAATTGCGAAAAGTGTTCCTTAAAAGCTATTCTATTGGGATAATTTTTTGGTTCCCTGCGTAGCATAGTGTACTAACGTGATCAAATCTGTGCTCACCGCCTCAGTGTCCACGGTTCAAATCGCTTCCCTGAACAGATTTTTTTTCGAAAAAAGGTAATAAATATTACTGTAAGAAAAATTTATTCCGTTTTCTCTTTTAATGTGGTTTATTGCATTCATCTTCATCATTCCCTCGCGCTACTTTGAGATATATATTATATATATATATATATATATATATATATATATATATATATATATATATATATATATATATATATATATATATATACATATATATATATATATATATATATATATATATATATATATATATATATATATATATATGTATATGTATATGTATATGTATATGTATATATATATATATATATATATATATATATATATATATATATATATATATATATATATATATATATATATATATATATATCTCTTAAGAGAGCAGAGGGGTTGCGCGTTGCCAGGCATATACGTATTTTTAGGATAAATCAGCAGGCTAAATTTAGGAAGTTCATTATTATATATTAACTTATTGGTACCGACATTTCGGGTAAGAACCCATTCTCAAGGATGTGAGATTATAAATATATACAAACATATTTATATGGGAAATGGGAAGCAGCAGAGGTGGTAATATTCAAATTATAAAAATGCATGGCTTTTAACTATTAAGGAATAAGAAATATGTCTTTGTTTTTAAAATAAAACTGAGATTAATTAGTTTTAAGTGTCTTCGTTGTAAAAAAGGAAATAATAATAATATTTAAAAAATAGGGGTTGTTTCTTGGGGGAGTGGATTTGGCGTGCGTAATTCGTGTTAATTATATGTCGAAGTATGGCCAAGTGTAGCGGAATAGGCGCACACAGGCTTTAAGGTAGGCCAAGCAAGGCGACAACTGTTATTGTTCTAAGAGTGCGATTTGAATAGATAGCGGCAGCTGCGTCACCAAGGAATATATCAAACACAACGACAAAAATAGATTTTAATACACACTAAATAAAAGGCACAACAATAAATATGGACATATACATATATATATATATATATATATATATATATATATATATATATATATATATATATATATATAGATATGGGTACATAAATAAGACTGACTTAAGCTCAGAATACTAATTTGATAACTTGGGTTATTGAATGGTTATAATGGGAGATTTAGGGTAGTGAGTGATTTAGTTCCTTTGAACCTCGAGAGTAAAGCGGGACAAACTTTGGTTAGGGCTTGGTGACCTTGATTACTCACGGGGGGTAGCCACAAACCAGCAACGGGTGGGGCTACTTTCTCGAACTTGGGTTTTGCGAGATGCGGGCGTCTTGTCTTCAAGAAGTCACCGAACGAACTTCGATAGAGGAGAAGGGGAGATGACTTCTCCAATCTCGGTAGAGCGAGCTATCGAGCCTCTTGTGCTCAAGAGGTTACCGGTCGAACTTCGAAAAGGGGTGGAGATAACTTCTCCACACTCAGCTTGAACGATGCAAAGGGCCTCCTTTTTTCAAGAGGTCACCAGAAGAACTTCGGATGACGGCTTTTCCAATCCTTGATCCAAAAGCGATTGAGAAAGGCTGACATTGCCTCACGAGACTCTTCTTCCTGACCTGAAGATACGAGTGAGATGTCCAGCTCTTCCGTGGCTTGCGACTGTCGCTCACACTTCTCGGGAGAGAGCTTCGTTGAATTGAACTCCTTTCGGGGAAGTGTCGTCGAATCAAATCTGTCTGTAATCCTGGAGAGGGTGCATATATACCCGGAGTTCTCCAAAACATGAAGAGAGAGAGAGAGAGGGGGCTTCTCGAACCCTAGTTATCGGCCGTGACAAACCGAGCGTCTCCTTGCGGGGAAGTGTCAAATGCAGGGATAAGCGGTCCAGACGGACGACCCGAAGTGGTGGGGGAGAAAGATTGAGACGGCAAGAAGGTAGCCTTCAAGTTCAGCGTCATGCCTTGGTGTGAATTTTTGCGGTGACCTGCCAGCAAATCCAAAAAGGATGATGTCGGAAGGAAGGGGAGTAACGGCTGGTTTTCTCTCCCGAAGTACTATCTTAGGATGTGGGGAAATAATATTATTCTAGGGGATACCTCTACATTAAAGTTGTAGTAAAGTGTAAAAGAGCTTGTGTCAGAGTTTAAAGTGGATGTTATAAATGTAAAATAAAGAGATTCCAGTGTACGTAGTTGGTTTTCGTTGTTGGTGTATCTGTAATTGAAAAATTATTTCAGTTTGTTTTATGATGTGGATGTCTGTTTTCGTAGTGTATTCGGATAGGGGAGAATTCGGGAGTAGTCAGTGTGCTCCAGTTCTATTGCTGATGCTTAAATGTGCGCAAATACGGATATGTACTTTTCGTTGCGTCGATCACGAAAACTATTTCTCATTTAAAGGAAATCCAACATACCTCCACATCGAGAACAAGAACTTGACAAAAATTATTTGTTGCATCTATTATGCTCACATTGCAAATCTCTCCTCCCAGAGGTGCTTTGCAGATGAACTTAATAGAATGCTGACGTATAATGGAATGGAGAAGATGTGGTTTCCCCTAAAGCCACGGTCGGAGGAGATTATCAAGATTAGTCTCAAACCCTAGTGCAAGGCTAGCTGCCAGAAGCTCACCACCCCCAGCAGTGCCTCAGCTCTCTCCATAGATCCGAAGATCCAGGCTCAGGCAGCCAAGAAGGCAAAGACACGCTCAGAAAAACAGAACAACACGCAAATATCACAAAACACAAAATGGATCCCACACACACACAGCTGAAAAATGAGGCTACGGTGACTGAGACAGCGAGACCTGAGGGTGGGGCACGTTCGCTCCACTCACGGAAAACCTCACGGCCTCAGAAACGTCCGAGATCGTCCTCTTTTTGTAAGAGAGAATCTAGGCACGCTTACCATTCAAGAAAAATGAACTTGAAGGTATTCGCTGCTGAAAGGTCCCCTTTCCCTAAGGAGATGGATGTCCTTGATGTATCAGAAGGAGTAATACTCGGAAGATACAAACGGGAATTCACCTCGGACGACTACAGCGAGAAACAAGTCGAGGAGCCTTTACTCCAAGGCTTGATCAAATTGGCACCCGAAACCTTTATTATTCTAACGGACGGCGAATTCAGGAAAAACGTACAGGCAAAACAATCACGCTACCAAACACTCGCCAATCATCTAAGCTCGTAAAAGAACAAGTACAAAAACAACACGACCACACACAGGAATCTTTAGTGAACTAGACAATGGAGACATTAAAAATATTACATTTTAACTCGGAAGGCTGGACGAACAAAAAATACTATACGGTAACGTAATACGACAATGTAACCCAGACGAAATAATTATCTCAGAGCATGGAATGAATGACACAGACAGGAAGTCTTAAGTCTTAAACAAAAATCACAGCGTAGAACGTTTCGACGGATGCGCGATAGCTGTGTAAAGAATAGTCATACCTCGCTGATGAGGTCCATACGGCAGTGGGCCCTCTGGTCCTGGCAACAGGGTACCAGACTTTAAGAAGAGGGTACTTGCCTCTTCCCAACTTCCTGCAACTTTGTGGTCACGGCAGAACCGTTCTTTTTGCCGGCGACCTCAACGCGAGGAGTGCTGCCTCAGATTACATGTCGACCAACCCAGCAGGCAGGAATCTTGAGACATTTATTGAAAGACAAATTATGACAAGAATTGGACCAAACTTTCCCGCATACATTACATACAGATCAGCCAAAAACACAGACATAGTGCTCACTAACAATGTGTTCCCTTACAATTACTTCATTGAGCCGGGCCCTCATATCCCCAGCGACCACCAGGCTATCATTATTAAAATCTCAACCTCTTCCATTCAAGTTCCTATCCCAGAACGCAAGAACTATGCTCGAACCAAATGGGATACTTATATTTGACTCCTTAAAAATTACAACTCTGATCACTTAATTAATGCCACTTTAGGAAGAGATTGACGAGGAGTTGGGTAAAATTAATGATAATTTATTAAAATCCGATAAGGAAGCCATTCGCCGAGTTAAATATAAAACTCTTTCTGCCCCTTCTTGGACCTCTAGAATGATCAACAGAATTATCAATAAAGTGAACCTCACTATCCCCAACATCACTACACACAGACGAACACGACAGATATGCGACGAAATAATGACTCTTATTAGGGATCAACAGAATGTACTTTGGAACAATTAGATTGACGGACTAAATATATAAAACGACACACGTACATTCTGGCAGACAGTAAAAAGACTATGAGGTGGACGGCCACAAAAGACCATAAAACTTACAAGTGACAATACCGAAATTACGGACGTGGAAGAAATCGAAGAGGAATTCAGACTCTTCTGGGCATCTATATTTAATATATCCCCGAAAGAGAATGATAACTGTGATTTAGACTTCGAAGACGGAATAATAAACACTTGAACGACTAGATACACCGAACCCATCTTCACCATTATGTATCGCAAGAAAGGGAAATGGAGGGACTCGGCGGTAGAATTACTGCCGAAGAAATCTCAAAAACTTTAAAATCCTTTTGTCAACGAGCACCAGGGCGTACAGGACTGACAAGGGGTTATTTTATTTGAGCCCCGCTTAACATCTTATTGAGGCTCATGAATATCATGAATACGTGCCTAAACGTGGGTTACTTCCCTGACCATTGGAAGGTAGCAAAAATGATATTCATTTCCGAAGTCGGTAAGCCACCGGACAGTTCAGCTAACTTCAGGCCTATGTCTCTCTTAGAATTTGCAGGGAAAGACTTGGAGAAGATATTGAGCAACAGGGTAAATCCGTTACTCGAGGATAATAATTCTCACTATAACCAACCAACATGGCTTCCGAAGTAGCAAGGAACGGACACGGCACTAGCCATAATCACCGAGAAGTTGGCAAAGGTAAAAGCTGAAAGATGCCACGCAAATCTGGTAATCCACACGTTAAAAAGGCCTTTGACAAAGTATTGAGCAGAGGCCTGCAATTCAAAATCTTACAACTGGGCCTCAAACCCATACTCGAAAGGATTCTATGCGACTACGTAATAGAGAAGAGGGCATTTCTGAACATTAAAAATTTCAATGGCCCCCGAGTTCGAGCTCGAGACGGGGATGCCACAAGGCGGGTGTAGAGGTCCCCTACTCTATAATAGATCCACCATAGACTTTCCCCAACCTCTGATTGAAGGCTTGTTATACGTCCAATTTGGGGACGATATAACGATGATCCTTACGACACCTTATCGGAATGTGAATTACATGGCACAGAGTACGGAGGTGGAAATCGAAAACATCAACTCTTTTCGAGAGAAGATGGAAGATATCTACCAATGCCTAAAAGTTCCTTATAATTCCACTATTCTGACAGACCCTCGCAGACATCCGTGTGTGTGTAGGTGGGGGTGAACGCATCTCATACCGCACGGAGGGCACGGTTCTAGGACTCCGTATTACAACTCGTGGATATGGGAGTCATGTAGCTAAAACTACATCGAATGCATGGAGGGACTTGGCGGAACTTTGCAAGTTCCTAAACCTGAGTATCTCCAACAAACTAAAGATCTATAATGCATGAATTGGATAAAAACTCCTGCATCCACCGTTCCCTATGAACGCGATTCCCAAGACCAAAGTCCTTAAACTAGAAAAGGCTGTCTATATTATTACGGGGACCCAAAGGAAAAGGAGAGAGCGGAGAAGGCAGAGTGAGCTCCATGGTGAACTGGGGATAACCCCCATGAACGTGGAGTTTTACCTGAAAGCAAGTAAGATCTGGAGCAAAGTACACCGGCATCTCCCTCCCGAGTTTGTACTAGGGCACATGGATTTTGATGACATAGGATGCGCAATACCTTTGAAAAGCAGCAGACTACTCATTGACGACGACGTAGACCCAAGGTTTACTTAGTTTTTCCCAATACCAACCGATACAAAGCCATACAAAATCACCTTTCACTTAATTAGCAAAGTGCTAATTTTTTAAATTTCACCCAAAATTCGACCGCGATAAACTCGCCAAAAATACCAAAATGCCAAAAAAAACAAGAAGTACAAAAAAAAAAAAAATATCAAAATCTGGGAGTAAACAACCCAGATAAGAAGATACAAAGTCTTCACAAAAAGCAGTAGAGAGCAAAAAGCCAGCTTCTACAAAGGCTTGAATGCCTTCTATATATATTTACACACACACACGCACATATATATATATATATATATATATATATATATATATATATATATATATATATATATATATATATATATATATATATAAGATAAAATATATTTCAAAACGCAAAGAAAGCCAGAGATGCCCTATCACCAGGGACCTGTCTTTCATTCTACTTTTAATTTTCGCTTTTCTATAAATTTATAAATTTCCCTATTTTTTTTTTCACTATTTTCCACCGCATATCCTAACGCACAGGAATGTAGTCTGCCGGCGACTGGACCCCTGGATTGGACAACACACTAAAGAGGAAATAAAAGAGAAAATAAGGAGGAATCAACCGTGGGCCAAAGTTTCCGAAATAATAAAGTTTTAGGGCAAAAAGGACAATTCGGATTACACTCACGTGTTTAAGGTTGTCTTCTCCGACACTACGATGGCACAAAGGGCAAAGAAAAAGAGACTACTGCTTTTTAAGGCAAAAATAAATGGGGAGCAGATTGAGAGAAAAGAATTTACTCCCATACAATTCTGCTTCCGATGCTACATAATGGAGACAATCACGACAAAAGAATGTACAGAGCCTCAGGAGATCTTTCCAAGGTGCAGCGAGCCAGGTCACCACTGGAAGAACTGCAGCAGTCCCAGAAAGAAATGTGCAAACTGCGGCCAAGGACATCGTTCTATGGCTATGGCCTTCCCACTAAAAAAAGAACTTATCAGAAAGAAGGTACAACAAAAGAAAGACGAGCAAGAACGCAAAAGCAACCCATCATATGCACAGGCAGCAAAAGCAGTCTTTACACAGGCAGAAACCAAAAAGACTTATTTGAGAATCGAGAATGAGAACTCGACGAAGATCATGACTTGCATCTTATATACTCACGTCAGGATCTTAACCCAACCAGGAGTATTTGAAAAGAAACTAAACCAAATGCTCGCTACGAACGGCATGAGTGAAATGTGGTTCCCTGATAACCCACCTTCAGGGGACGTACTCAACTGCAGCTGAATCGTAAACAGATGTTAGGAAAGAGTCAAGAAACGAGAAAAGAAAACGAAAATAGACGGTCCAAGGCAAGGATTGAGGCCAAAAAAGAGAGAGACGGCCGAAAATGCAGCACACTCGACCAACCCAAAGGATGAGGAAAAAGAAGAAATAGAATCCTCTGACACCACGTACACTACAGACACCTCGGACTCAGAGAAGATAAAAAAGGAAGAACGCCTTAAAAAAGGTAAAAGAGGAAGAAAGAAACAGCTAGATGCTGACCAAATTAACCTCTGCTTCTACGCGACCGAACAATTCCCCTTCCCGAAGGACTGGGGTGTAAACAAAATTTGCGTAGGAATAAAGAAAAAATACTACAAATGGGACTTCGACGCTTATTGCGAAGAAGAATCGGTTGAGGAGGCCCTGTACAACCTGAGAACGTTGCCCTCTACCAAGTAAAACAATTGTAGAACTTTCTTCAGCATAGTTCAAAAAGAAGAGGAACGGGAAACGTAAATCTACTACTCGCATGCATTAAGATACACAAAAGCTAGAACAGAGAATGGAAAACCCGAATAACAGGTTAAGGATATTGACGATTAACGTGAATGGATGGGAAGGAAAAGCCGTGGCATACGGAAACATTTTTCGCGTGCTTGACCCCGACATCATTCTAATCACTGAGCACGGTATCGATACTACTAACAGCCAACTAAAGATACCTGGCTACAGACTAGTTACAAAAAAAAACATTCTCAAGAGGGGTTCGACGGTATTACCGTTGCCATCAGAAAGAATCTCTCGTTCAGTCACCTTCTAGAACTGGACGAGTCCTTTGGTAGCGGTAGAGTTGCACACACTAGTGGGTAATCTGGTAATCGCGGCGGCATACCAACCACCTCGACCAACGTAACTGCCCCTCACGATCTTATACACCTTGTTCAGCTACGACAGAATGGCATTCCTTGGGGGCAACTTCAATGCCAGATGCCGAACGGCTGGCTATGGGAACACGAATAACAGAGGTCACAACTTGGAAATGATTATGCGTCAAAAAAACATCCAGAGGATAGGACCGGACTTTCCGACCGAAATCACATCTCAGAAAGCAACAAAGCCCAACATAATTATGACAAGTGGTGGTTTTCCTTTCAATTAGCATATCGAGCCGAGCCCAACAGTACCCAGTGATCACATAGCGATCTTAACGACCATCACCATCGCGCCGATCTAGCTTCCGATCCCCCTCCGTAAAAGTTACGCTTCCGCCAACAGGGACCACTACAGGAAAATCCTTGCCAGATACGAACCAGCCGACTTAAGCGAAGCAATACAGGAGGAGATCGATGAGGAACTGGAGAAGACAACTGCCCACATCATCAAAGCGGATCGCTAGTGTGTATGAATAAAAAGGTATAAAACTCTTCCACAGCCCAGATGGACTGAGGAAATGAGTGAGATCGCTAGGGTGCACAGGGAAATGTACGAAGAAACCAGAAGAGAGGGTACAAATTGGGTAAGAAGCTTGTTGCTACCTCGCCTGAGTGAAGAACTGAAGCAGGCCATAAACCAGCAAAAGACTGTGACCCGGGACAGCCTAATTGAACAAGTCGTCAGCGAGTTAAGACCCCAAAAGTTCTGGCAATTAGTGAGAAAACTAAAAGGCGTACCAAGTAGAGAAAAGACCCGCATTAAGGTGGGCAATGACTACTTGGAGGATCCGGCGGTTTTAAAAGCAAGATTCTGCACGTTCTGGAAGGAAGTCTTCACAATTACCCCTGATGACGATATGGAATTCGACCAGGAGTTCAAAGGCCAGCTGATTGAAGATCTTAACAAACGAATACATCGAACGCACCCACACGCTCGGTCAACGAAGGTAGGGGGATGTCTGACCATGGCCGACCAATTACATCAGAAGAGGTCATGGAAACTGTAAAAACTTTTCAACAGAAGGCACCAGGATGGACGGGTATCACCAAAAACAACCTGGTACATGCCCCCCGTCAGACCCTTCGAGAAATCACGAATATCTATAACGCTTCCCTAAACACGGGTTACTTCCCCGAAGGTCTAAAAGTGGCAAAAATCATTTTTATACTTAAAGAGAAGAAACTCCTCGATCAACTGGTGGATTACAGGCCAATATCCCTCCTCGAGTTAATAGGAAAAGTCTACGAGAAGCTTCTAGCTAATAGGCTACAAGACCAGCTAACAGAGCTAGAAGCTCCCAACCCTCAGCAACACCGGTTTCGTAGGGGAAGGGGGACTGATACAGCTCTTGTTCTCTTCACCGAAAACTCGCCCGCTGTAAAGCTGAAGAGAAATACGTAGACGTGGTGTTGCAAGATGTTCAAAAAGCCTTCGACAAGGTTTGGCTGAAAGGTCACCAATTCAAGATCCTAGGCCTCCGTCTAAACCCGATCCTAGAGAGGGTCCTCTATGACTACGTCTTGGAAAAGAAAAGCCAAAATCACGATTGAGGGCTACGATGGACTCGAATTCGAACTTGAGGCGAGTGTTCCACAAGGCAGCTGTCTGAGTCCATTGCTGTACCTAGTGTACACATTGAACCTACCTGCTCTAGTTGGGGAGAATGCGATGTATCTACAGTATACGTAAGACATCACCCAAATCATCCCCAGTACCCACAAAAATCCTGGAGTTCAAGCAAGGCAGACAGCCTCCAAAATCGACATCAATCGATACGAAAGAAAATGGGAAAATCAAGACCAACCGCCGAAAGTTCCAAATTCTTCCGATAAACCACCGGAAACTTGATGATGTCTTAGTGAACGACGAAGTGTACCCGTTTACTAACAAGGGCAAAGTCCTAGGACTGCGCATCACCTCGAAAGGGTTCAGAACGCACATAAAGAACATAATTTCCCTAGCCAAAATAAAGCTTAAGAAACTATATAGATTCCAAGAATTTTAAGAAGCTGTACCCTGCTCTGATACGTTCGACATTAGTGTATTAGGCAGTGGCCATGCAGGCTGTAAGTTCTACCACTATCAGGCAAATGCAGAAAGTGCAGAACAAATCAGCCCTGCTGATAGCGAGAGCGCGCAGGGTGGACCGTATTTGGCGCACAGATCTGCACGCAAGAGCAGGTCTGACGCCATTTAATATGGAAGTCCAGAGGCTAGGGAGTAAGACCCGGGACAAATCGAGGAAGCGATAATTTCAAATATGGAAATTGATCTCGACATTCCGAGAGCGGATAGGAAACCCGCAACTAGGCGAGCCCTATTCCCAAGTGGAAGAATCTGCTCCCGAGAGATGATAACCGAATAAGAAGAAAAAGAGCCGAAGTGCCCACAATCAAAAAAGAAGTGAACAAAAGAGGCGAAATTCCCAAATACCGATAAGACAAAATATATTAGCAGAATACCGGAAAAACAATAATATGTTATCAGGAAAATTAAAAGATACAAAAAATTTAGTATCAAATATAACACTTGAAAGGCTAGAATGCCGTGACGGAGGAAATAGAGTATATTTATATTTATATATATTAAAAAAATAATAATAAAATAAAATAAATAATAAAAAAATTAAATAAATAAATAAAGTTCAAAGAAAAACGAGAGAGGCAAAATCAAAAAAAAAGGTCGCAATGCGGCAAATCAAGCACCTGAAGCAACCACTGACGGTGCACAAGAAGAGACAAAAAAGACACTATAAGTAAAGGGAAGTAACTTAGCGATGCCCTCTACACCAGGGCAAAATCAACATCTATTTACCTATATTTATCTTCTACACCTTTTTCACTCTTTATACATCAATCAATCAATCAATTATTGGCACAAGAGGCCATCACGTTCATGCGAATACAAGGATAGCCAAAGCCAGAGGTGGCCTAAGGCTAAATAATACACACCTTAGGCAGAATGAATAAAAAAACGACTGAGAACACTGTACAAAGCCTTTGTTGAATCAGTCCTAGTATACTCCGCGATCCCGTTGCACACTATCCCGAAGTCAAATAAGAAGAAACTTCAGAGAATCCAAAATAAAGCAATATACTTAATAACCCAAACTAGAAGAGCAGAAAGAAAGCGAATCAGAGACTTAATCGAAATAGCAGATATTGACCCAATCAACCTGACCCTGGAGAACAGGGCAAATAAAATATGGGAGAAAATTGAACGAAAAGATCCGCAGATATTGAAAGATCTGAGGATTCAAAATGATAACTCAACTAAGAGATTCCCAAGAAGTAGGATCCACATATGGCAGGAAGAACTACCAATCTTTACATAAAACCATAATCCGAAACAGAAAATCAATCAAGACAAGTATACACAAGCAGTATACAAAAATCCAAAGGCATGAAAGCTCTAAATAAACAATAAAGAATAATAAACAAAGAAAACATGAATTAGAAGCAACTTACAAGGAGTCCCAGAAAAAAGTTAACCGTACTTTGAATTAGTATAACTCAAAACTTATTAGAGATTTTTTTAGTCTTGTAAAGAAAATCAAATTTAACTACTATTTATCTGTCGATTCTGGATATTTCATTAAATTCCATTCTACGATATTGATACACTAATGGGTTTAGTGGAGGCTATCAAAATTATGTTTGCGCAAGGAAGTAAAATAATGAAACTTCGTAGTTTAAAATCAACAAATATATTTAAATCCATTTTTAACAAAAACACTTCTTCATATAGGTAATACAAATTCATTTTCTAATTTTATAAGCACCGTTTCCTGCCACATGTCCTTCATTTCTTTCCAAGCACAGTTGCGCCTTTGATCGCATTGATTGAACAACTTTTAGGATTAACTTGTGATTTTCCTTAAGTCTATTAACTTCACGTTTGATACTATCTTTTAACTAGTTGATGCTTTGTGGTGGAGTAGAATACACGTTATTCTTTATATATCTATAAGAAATAATCCCACGGTATTAAGTCAGGGAATCTTGGAGGCCATTCAATTGCATGATTTAGCGCGACAATGTGATTGTCAAACGTTTCTCTTAGTTTTGTTCTTACAGCAAGCTGTCTATGAGCTGGTGCGCCGTCCTGAATCCACCCTTGTCTATTAAATTGATGGCCGTAAATCTGATGGAGTTCCGGGAAGATCCTTTCGTTGATTATACTCAGGTATGCAACACCATTCAAGTTATTCTCGTAATACAATGGGCCGACAAGATAGCCATTCCCGTATATTCCGATCCACAGAGACACTTTCTGCTGACGAATACGTCTGTCAAAGTTGAAATTTGGGGGGTGGTTCAGCGGCGCATATGGCCGAATGTTATGGCTATTGGCCTTTCCATTCATGAAAAAAGCTGCCTCGTCACCAATCACAATGTTTTCCAAGAGACGACCAGATTTATGGAGAAGACATTCGACAAATTGTCTACGACGAGGAAAATCAGTTTCAAAGAGGCTGGTGTCTTGCATGCATCTTAAAGGGATGCCATTTTAAGTCATGTTTAATTATGCGGTTAAATAATGACTTTGACAATTGTAACACATTCTTTCTGACTGATACATGTGGATTTTGAAGAAGTGTCATCTGAACATTTTCGATATTTTCTGTTGTTCTTATGGTTCTCATACGACACGAACGACCTTTATTTACATTTAAGCATGTTCCTTCATGTTGGTATTTACGAAAAAATTTCTAAATTATGGGCTAGCATGGTGGGTGCCTACCTGGAAAACGCTGTTCAAATGAATCTTGTACTTGTAAGCAGAATTTCTGTGATCTTAGTCGGCAATAAGATGTTCTAGGCAAAACTGGAAAGCACATGATGAGCGAGGAATTATTGATCTGGACACCCTGCCAGAATCCAATAGTGTCAGAGATACAGGCAAGAGCATTGAACTGATGGCGTTGGATGAGATCGTCCAGGAGATCATGAACTCTGAGGAACAAGTAGGTGTGGCTTATTCTGATTGCAATTCAAATAAGCAGGGCACTGGCTCTTTTTCCTTTCAGGGTATCACTGTCAATTGAACACACCGTGCCCTACCGACCCTGAGCATTGCTTCTGAGTCCAGGAATAACTTGGCTGCTCTCAGGGTTGCAGTTCATGTAATCCTGGAGGCGGCAAGTGGTGTCGCATCTAAAGCTCTGTTTGAGAAGATAGACTTTGTAATTACAGACCAGACACCTCACAATTTGAAAGTGGATGAGCTATTAGCAAAAGGTCTAGAGTTTGAACATATCCCAGATCACCTGCTCTGCAATGTACAGCCAACTCTAATGTTTAATTGAGTCATCACCAAACAGTGGGCTGAAATCAAGAACACGCTGGGTAGAGACAAAATCTACTCAAACTTCCTCGTCAATAGAACAACAAACGCAACATGTGTGACTAAACAAGCCCTCGATTGTATGACTGGACTCTTCAACAAGACTTTGATCACAAGCCATGGAAGCATGCACATGAATTTGATATCTACATAGCACCTCAACCAAACAAGTCTGTTAGCCTCAAGCACGAGCGCTTTTATCGCCTGACACTGATCAGCGCCATCAGTCTCTACCATGTAGAAGATGTGGCATCCTTTCTGCAGAAATATGAACATGTTAACAATCAGTTGGCTTGCATTGTGAGGTGCTTCTTCTTCGACTTCATCTAGTCGAGCTATACCTGTCTTTGACGACGTCAGCTGAAACAACCTAGATCAAGATCATTCCATCATTTCAGCAGCTGTACCAGGAACTCATAGAGATAGATGTGGTCACCTTGCTATAGGTTCAGGAACTAGCCTTCAAGTTTATTTTTCAGGAAAGGTTATAACATACAAAGTATGATAAAGACGTCTGTGATTCCATACTCAAAGTAGCAACCTCATTCCAATCACAGGTCATTAAGCTTTTGAAGATGATCCTTCCCAAGTTGACGACGGACTTTCAGAGGAAGAAGGGCGATATCTTTGCCTTTGGAAACTATGATGAGTCTACAGAGCATACTGTCACTCAGATGGACCCAGAGAAGTTGGAGAAGGCACCAAATCACAACCTGAATGCAGAGCGCAGTGTTGGATTTGTTAACTTCGAGGTGTCTAGAAGAGGTTCCAAGCAACTTGGCAGTGTATTAGTAGCACAGATCAAAGCCAAGTCGACCGAACTTATCGACAGAAGGCAATCAGGGTCATTCAGGGCCTATGGCAATGTGGTCAGGAAAGGAGAAAAACTACCAAAAATCATGCTGGCATGGAACACAAGGCAAGATGAAATAAAGAAACAAGGCCTGCGGGACAAAGAAATTGCCAATGTGGCATTAGATCGGCAAAAAAACAAGGACTTGGACAAGCTGAAAAGAATGGGAGGACCATTCACCTCAGCTGCTGCAGTAGATGAGTATGTAGCAGACACTGACAACAGCCAGTACACAAAGGTAGAACGCCTGTACCTGGAGGTTTGCTATGCTCGAGACACATCACTTTCCCTGCCGAAATCAAGCGACCTATTTCGCCTCATGAAAGACCACAATAAGCTTCCAACCAACACCTATGCGGTGAACCAAAAACTGTACCTGAAGAACATTACCATCAACGCAGAGGTGACACTGGGAGAATTTAATGAGGCCATGGACACAATCCTACGTCATTGACTATCTGTTGACAGTGTTGTTAAACACTAACACACTCTGGACACTCAAATTTAACACTAGTATGGACGCACATTCTGGTCTTCCTGTGCTTTATGTTCATTATTATTTGTCTCAAGAAAATTTAATGTCAATAATATTGAGTTTCCTTACGGTATTCCTTGTCTTTGCAAATATTGCGAGGCGATTTTGAGTAAAAAAGTTTGTTTGGGAACTAAAAACATCAAGGCATATGTACAGGGGGGTTAGACATGATTAAACGGTTTATGATTGGTATTTTCTCGTTAATACTGATCGCCTTCATATTCTAAGGGGGGTATATCAAAAGGTGGTACAAACACCCCCCCTACTTTTATGTCTAAGGTAAGGGATCAATTTTGTGGCTCTGGCCTGTTCCCTTTCAGGCCGTTTAATGTCCTTCCTCAGGGTTGAGGACCAGAATTGTACGGCGTATTCAAGGTATGACCGGACTAGAGAGTTGTACAAGGCGAGAACAATCTGCTTATTTCGGAAGAGAAAATTCCTCTTTATGTACCCCAGCATTTGCTGGGCCCCCTTTTCCACCTGGAGACACTGCCTGGAGAACTTTAGGTCACTACTGATTAGCACGCTTAAATCTTCCTTAAGGTCAGTGGTATCTAGCTGTTTGCCTAGCAAGGAGTAGTTTTCTAGAGGGTTAGCATGGCCGATGTGCATTAAATTGCACTTGTCAAGGTTAAATGGTATCTGCCACCTCTCGGACCACTCGCTTATCCTGAGAAGGCTATTTCGCAAGCGTTCCACTCCTCGCGAGCTCACACTACCTCCTAACTTGCTATCGTCGGCAAACTTGGGTATCGAACATAGTAGTCCTTCGTATATGTCATTGATGTAGACGATGAACAATAGAGGCCCGAACGATAAGCCCTGTGCCACCTCGTTACTGTCCGGCGCCCATTGCGAAGCTACGCCGTTGATCTTTACTCGTTGCCCACGTCCCGAGAGCTAGTTTTCTATCCATTCGGCTACCTTGCTGGTAATGCCAAGGGCGCGGACCTTATTTACCAATCTGCGGTGTGGTATCTTATTGAAGGCTTTTTGAAAGTCCAGGTATAAGATATCCACAGTTTGACTACGGTCATACCTGTGAGCAAGGGTTATAAGACCAATTATGATGTACATATGTTTGTTCAGATGTACGAGTATTTTGTTCTTTTTTGCCTTAAGTTGCATCGGAGAGTTTTTGTCAGTTGTAGATTCAGAATTTGTAAGTTGGATTGTATGCGCATGTTATCTGTTAGATTGCGTTATTTTCTGACTTAGCTGACTTTATATTTTATATGTAAGCACGAAAGGAAAAGTATATAGTTAATGTATAATTCCAACTATGACTTCTGAAGTAGAAACTTGAAACCTGACCAAAAAATTTACAATAAAACTTAGAAGAACACAAAGAACTCATGAACGCATTATGATAGGTATAATTAGGCGTGAGAGAAAATAAGCCATCTGGATATGTGAACAAATCAAATTTCAGGAAATTGTGGAAGCTATAATAAACCTTGATCGGAGCTTAGCAGGCTATGTGACAAGCTGACAAGACGATAGATGGAGGATAAAAATTATCGATTGGACTCCATTTGATAAAAGACGACCAAAAAGTATATTAAAAACAGGATGGAGAGATGATTTTCAAAAATGTCCTAAAAATTGGAAACAAATTACACAAACTTAACAAAAATTCAGAAAGATGAGAAAAAGCTTTTCTCAACATTGGGAAGCAAAATTCCAAATAGTTTTACTTTTGTCAAAGAAATACTAAAGTTTCAGGATCTTTCGTGCTCCTTTATGAGTAGTTTTGATGTTTCCTAACTTTTTACCAATATTCCACTAACCTAAACAACCAATCTCATTGTCAAACACGCCTTTCCCCAACCCAAATCTAATTTTAATGCATTTACTCAGTTAGCCGTTAAAAACAATTACCAGGGGTGATCAGAAACTAATGACAGTCGGACTCGTGGTAGAAAGACCATGGAGTGATGGGAAGGAGGGAAGCGCGGGGAGGGCGGGGGATAGAGTCTTGCCTGTTGTGACGTGTTTGAGCTTGTGGCAGCTTAGGTGGGTTACATTTTCTCGTAGCGCTATGCGATTGCGTCATTGTTGGTTTCGCCCTCTAACCGGAAACATGGATTTCTCGAAAAAGGTTACAGCTTCTACACGCTCAGTAGGTGGAAACTCAGGGAAAAAACAACGGAGATCAGAGGGGAATTATTGTAAGTTTTCCCGAGCCTACTCAATCACTGGAAACTGTTTACCGGTAGATTCAAGCTTTTGCAGCCGGAAAAACTCAGCTGGAAGATAATCATCGGTCTGGACGATCCCGGCCATCCGTGGCCGAAGCAACAACGGTCCGTGCCAGGGCCATCATTGACGAATATCCAACTGTTACTCTTCGATTCTTATCTTTGGAGCTTGGTGTTAGTTATGGAAGTGCACATGACATCGTTCATGAAAATTTAGGACTGAGGAAGAACTGTGTTCAATGGATACCCCATTTGCTAACAGAAGAGCGAACGGGTGCGGATTTGTCATCGCTAGCTGGCTAAATTCGAACCAAATGGTCCGAAACGGTTCTCAGATGTTGCTACTGGAGATGAGTGTTAGATTTCTTTCTTCGCCAACAGAGACAAGCAATTCAACACGGTTTGGTCGAGAGGTGAATAACCTCAACGTCAGATTTTGAAGGAAGCATTTCGTGGCAGGAAGCGCCTTTTCATCATTTTCTTCAATTCTTAAGGACTAATGTGTGTGAATATGGGGCCTCAACAGTCTAGTATCATAGCCAAGTACTATACTTACCAAGTCCTGGAACATCAAGCCAAGTCCACACCAACCCGCCGCCGATCACGCCTTTTGCTGCACCCCACAAAGCGCACCTAACTCTGCAATTGCTAGAGCAGCAGGGGATCACACTTGCCCGCCCACCTTACTCACCTGATCTTGCTCCCTGTGATTTTTTGTTTCTTCCAAAGATTAAGAGTGCGATTTCAGAGAAGCAATTTCTTCGTATTCAAGACCTGACACGAACAGTCAATTCAGTGCTACGAGGTATGACAGCTTCTGAGTACTGTGACTGCTTCCTGAAGTGGCGAAGGAGGATGCAACACTGCATAAAAGCAGGAGGGGAGTAATTTGAAGGAATGTAGACTACTGTTTGGATATACCTCTGTTCTACCAAAATATAAGATCTTACTGTCATTACTTTCTGATCCCCCCTCGTATTTTACTTGTAATCACGAAACTTATTGTCAAATAGATGGGGTGGGCATAGGCAGTCCTTTGGGTTCTGTCTTTGCTGATATTTTCTTGTCCTGGTGTAAAGAACAATTATATTCAACCAAGAACTGGGAAGCATTAGACTCATACTATACTGCCGCTTTGACGATGGCTCATACCTCCTGTTTCATTCCGAGGACTCGTGTGATAGATTCCTGCAATAAGCCAACCTCATACTTTCCAATATCAAATTTACTTGCGAAAAGGAGCTCAATGGTTCCTTCTTATTTTGGGATATTCACATTTCCCATTCTTCAACAGGACTTTTAAATAAAGCTTTTCGCAAGCCAACCTTTAGTAGTCAAGGCTTCAACTTCTTCAAATTTTCTTTAGATTTTTCGTATAAAATCAGTGTCATAAACCACAAATATTCCATGCATACAATACTTGTTCATCCTACACTGGATTTGATAAAGAAGTTGAATTTTTGTGTGGATACTTCAAAAGAAACGGGGTTTCCTCTGTCTCTGGTCGAGGAAACTACGGCAATTTTTTTTTAACAGTAGAATCACTCCGAAAGAGAGAACCGCATTTTTTCGTGAAGAATTGGCAAGAAAAGAAGACCTTTTTTCAAGTCTCCAAGCAGGACCTTTGAAAAGGTTGGAAGTCGTCTCGGCTAATAAAGATATGCCACTTGCAAGTATTTTTTTCCTACCTTTCGCTTTCTGAAAAGAAAGTCTTTGAAAAGGTTAAAAAGCCAAGAGTTCCCCTGTAAGTTTGCTGAGGAAGGGTTTGGTAATTGGAAGAATGATTGATAGACACGAAGAAAGTACTGTGCACAAGAAATCTATTGTTGCCTTGTTAGCTCGGAAGAAGAAGGGTGAACGTGTGATTCTGTACTTGTAAAACAGATGGAAAATGAACAACAATACTTGCAGAAAGTGCTTGAGCGTGTAGTGGAAGTTAGAAAGTTTTTAGCGGAACGAGGTCTCCCTTTCCATAGAAGTGATGAAACTGTTGGCTCTTCAAAGAATGCTAGTCACCATGGACTATTAGAACTGCTGGCCAAGTTTAAACCACATAAATGCCCGTGGGAACAAAGGAAAAGGTCACACTTCATATCTGTCCAAAGATGTGTGTAAAGAGTTTATTAAGTCTGATCAGGGCGAGGATGATTAACCAAATAATCATTGAAATTAAAAAGTCCAAATATTATTCAGTTTCACTGGATTCAACATCAGATTTAGCACAAATTGACCAACTTACTTTGATTGTGCGATAGGTGTTGCCTTCTAGACCTGTAGAAAGATTTATAAATTTTTAGAGATTTTGGAAGGGCATAAGTTCTTCAAAACTTGGATTTCTTTAAGAAGGGGAAATCAACATCAAAGATTGTAGAGGCCAGAGTTATGACAATGCTGGTAACATGAGTGCAAAATACAATGGACTACAGGCCATCATCAAAGAGAAGTGTAATTTTGCGGATTATATTCCATGTTTTGCGCATTCCCTCAACTTGATAGGAAAATGTGCTGCAGAATGTTTCCCAGGAGCCGTCAATTTCTTTGCCCTTGTTGAAAATATATACACATTCTTTTCTGCTTCTACTTATCGATTGGGACTCCTCGCAAAGGTATTGTCAAATAGTAAATCTCCCCTTCCTCTGTCTAAAAGAATGTCTGATACTAGATGGTCTGCTTGAGCAGATGCGACTTCAGCCCTCCATAAAGGGTATTCTATTATCATGAATGTGTTGGAAGACATTGCTGAGGATACTGATGTCAAGCCTGAATGCAGACAACAGGATAAAGGACTTTTGGTAACAATGAAAACATTGTAGACAGGACTTATGTTCATACTGTGGGATCAGATTCTGCAAAGATTTTAGAAAACCAGTGTTTCATTGTAATCATCAGATCAAGACACCTAATTCTGCTTGTGCGTTGTACAAATCTATGCAATATTATGTTGAAGCTTTTCGACTAATTTTCATATCTATTGAAGATAAGGCCAAAATTCTTGCTGATTGCCAGAAATACCGCAAGGATGTTTCACGACAAAGACGACGGAATCGCAAATATGACCACTACCATGGTTCTACCTCAGATGATGGCAGCATAAAATCCATCCAACTATCTGAATCATTCGGAATTGGAACTTTTCTGGTTATTGTGGACAGTTTGTTTGCAGCTCTCTCAAAGGGCAGATGGCATATATAAAGTTGAAAGGTATGTTTGGGTTCTTCGAAAGCTGCCAAAGTTTTGTTGCTGGTGCACCAAAACTGATTCACGCTACTCGGAAGATTTAGAAAAGGAGTTAGAAGAGAAATTAATCCTGTTTAGTAAACCTTTGAAAACTGACCTAGCTGATATTATTGCTGGATCCCAACAAGACCTTTACGAACTGATATTGTATCGTCTGATAGTTGATAATTCTTTTGCTAATGTCGAGATCATATTGAAGATTTATTTAACTCTAATGGGTACCAACTGCAGTGGTGAACGCTCCTTTTTAAGATCAAATAGAATCAAGAACGAAGTAATAGTCAGTATGGGTCAAACAAGATTACACCATCTCTCTCTAAAGAGTTTTGAGCACGAGTTACTGAGGGAAATTAACACGTCAAGGATGATTGATGAGTTTTTTGTTGCCAAGTCTCGTAAGTGCTTTATGTGAGCCACGTATGAGGGGAGGTCAATAAGTTTTGCGAATCGGTAGGGCAAACAGAGGAAGGGGGATGGCTGTTTATGGGGGTGTTATGACAGGTTATGACAAGTCAGGACCTGCAGCCACATGCTCTTGCCTCGTCTATTTAACAAGCAGTAGCTGATCGCAGATCGTCAGTCACAATTTTTTCAACAATGGAGAAGGTTGAGCACCGCGCACTGATCAAATTTTTGACCGAGGAAGGCAAGAATGCAAAAGAGATCCATGAACACATGGTTGCAGTGTATACCAACACTGCCCCTTTCTATGCAACCATTGCTCGGTGGAATAGGGAGTTCCGCCATGGTCGTGAGTCCCTTAAAGATGACCCCCGTCCAGGACGCCCGTCCGACGTGACCAACAAGGACAATGTGGCCCGTGTGGAGAGGATGATCCTCGAAAATCGACGGGTGAAGGTCGAAGAAATAGAGCGAGAACTTAGAATATCACATGTAAGTGTTATCAACATCTTTCACGACAATTTGGCCATAACCAAGGTCTCTCCCCGTTTGGTCCTTAGAAACCTCACGCCCCATGATCGACTTAAATGTCGTCAAAGTCCACAAGGCCAGAGTTGCACAAGCTGCCTTGCGCGAGTGCGGATTTAAGGAGCCCAACCATCTCCTCTACAGTCCAGATCTGGCCCCTAGCGACTACTTTCTATTCCGCCAGCTCAAGGCTGCACTGCGTGGACGCCGGTTTGGGGACGATGAAGATGTCCAGCTCGCCGTCCAGGAGTGGATTGAACAGCAGTCGGGAGATTTCTGGTTGTCGGGAATTCGTAGCCTCAGGGACAAGTGGCGCAAGTGCATTGAAGTCGATGGTAGTTGTATTGAAAAATAATAAAACACTTTTCCTCATATCTCGTTTCCTTATATCCGAATTGCAAAAATTATTGACCGCCCCTCGTAACTAGTTTGTGTGCACTCAGTTCAGCAAATGGTTCCAAGATTCTTCAAGGCAGCACAAATAGTCTACTGGCTGAGCTACTGGTATGCACCGTGTTGCTCTTTAAAAAAGAATAAAAAGTGTACAAAATAAGCCCCTCCTTCTTTTTCAGTTGAGTCCTCCCAGCCATACCAGCAGTTCTTTTAAATTTCTCAGATAATTTTTTCCCTCTCTGCAGAGAAAAATGGTGGTGGGGGAGATACAATATATATATATATATATATATATATATATATATATATATATATATATATATATATATATATATATATATATATATATATATATGAATATGTACCACGGAAGGAAACTCAATAAAAGGCAGATTGGAGTTAGTACTTTCGTCTATTCGACATTTTCAAACTGAATAGACGAAAGTACTAACTCCAATCTGCCTTTTATTCAGTTTCCTTCCGTGGTACATATTCATATTTATAGTTATCACGTGCTAACTTTCGTGAAATTTCCCATATATATATATATATATATATATATATATATATATATATATATATATATATATATATATACATATAATACATATACTGGTGGGGGACCCGCTGTTACTTGTGCTACGGGCCCCGCAGCTCCTTAAGCCGGCCCTGACTGACCCTGACTGGAACTCCTTTCGAGTTACTCACCACGCCCGTCATCGCAAAACTGCGCTGAAGACAAATCCAGCGGATCCTTTTGGGGGATTCTGTCCCTTTCATGGCTTTCCGTCCACAATTGTTTTCTTTTTAATTGAAGAAAAGGAACTCGTGTAACCATCGAGAGCATTTCCTTCAGGTTTAGAACGAATGGCTTCAGGAAAATGGGGGAAAAGGTGGATACATAGAAAAAAAGAGAGGTAAAAATGTCTGGAAATAATGAAAGAGAATAAGGATGACAAAGACTGCCATGACCACATTAGGCAATGTCATACGCCTAGCTGGGAGGTAGTATTAAGAAGTACCAGGGACAAGTTAATACAAAGAGCACAAAGAGTCGGAAGTGCGAACTAACACCCTCTTGGCTATGCAAAAAAAAAGATTGCTTTATGAGGTGTCGATTAAAATGTGGATGTATCTGTCCGAACTGCGACCAGTATTTCGGTGTCTACATATAAATGGCCCCTCGTTTGTGTCAAAGTTGTACAGAATCCATGGATTTTCAGCCCTTTAACCTTTCTTTTTTGTCTCTCCACTGTAGCCCCTATCACATGCAGGATAAAAGGGGGATGATTACAGAAAAAGTACGAAGGGATCCTTTTGGGAGCTTGCGTTCATATGTCGACAAGAAGGTTCTACGGGTGATCACAAGTACGAACGACAAGGGCCTGACAGTGTTTGTCTATATGAGGTGTGCAGCTGAGGGATTTGTAGGGGGGAGGGGCTTTGGTGCTTTATGGCTCCCATCGCCATGAAGGGCAAAATTGCCGTACAAAAATAAAAAATGGGAGTTTGGTATTTGTTTGTTGTTGTTGTTGTTGTTTTTTTTTTGGGGGGGGAGCGTTAGTGCGTAACGGAGGTTTTGAAGTTCCTAGTTCTCAGGAAGCAAAAGGCTGACTTTCCTTTTTTTAGGGTCAAACCATTTCAACCACTTTAGCTTGACTCCAATTTTAAGCCCAAAACGCTGTTCAGTGGACCCCACTTGGTCCAGATTTCGCTCAAATTTTCTCGCTACTGGAGTTCTATCAATACACACACTCCCTTTGCGAAAAATGTTCGCAATACCACTTAATGCAATTTGACAATTCCACTCCTCTGAGAGATGTGTTCTCTAATTTTCTCCTCCAAATCTATATTTATTTTCCAAATTATTCTTAGAGTCTGCTTAGCAGCGCCAAAAAAGTGAGTTTTACACTATAAACTTTACATTTAACCTCTACTTCGCTTTAGCATTCTACTTCATTCACAACAAACAGTGAAGGTATGCGTTTTAGTGAATTTACCTTAGGGAATCTCGTTACCGGCTCATTTTCTTTTTTCAAACGGAATGTGACAATGGGCAGGCACCTTTAGTCAGGAGGTGATAAATTCCCCATGGCAATGGGCTTGTCACATTTACCCTAACATAAATGGGCAATTGCACTTTTCCTGAGCAGCCCACATTGCAAGTTACCAAAACCTTTACAAAATCCATCGAGGGAGGGGAGCACTTTGTCTCGTAATTTCAATAAATAATTAAGAAACGCAAGTTATGTTCTGGGCTAGATTTAGGGTCTGATTTATGAGGCGGGTTTGATTGGCTTATCGTTCCTAAGGTGATAAATGCATAAACAAGTTCATTAAACAAATATTGTTTCCGATAACAGCGGTTTTATAATAAACTTAAGATTATTTAAAGGTTTTGTCTTATTCCACGAGTTATAGCATTTGATATAAAATAAAACCATTATTCACTTTGAGTTTCTACGTTAATCACAAAGTCGAAGCAGATCGAAGGCTGTCCTCTCTCTTGGCTTATGAAATCGGAGTCGAGATATCGGAGGGTGGGTAAACGGGCGTTCTATCATACATTCGCACTCTTTGGATTATGAGCAGTAATCGTGAATGGCGGTCCATGTATCATGATGTAATATGAAAGGTATACTCTTTGGTATCGATCTAGTCATAGGTTTTATGATCCCTTCCATGAAAAAGATAATAGTGAATGCGTTCTGGAATTCGTGTTATGGCTGGATATCAGAAGCAAATCCCGAGTGAAGGTTGTTCTCCAATCTTGACTCAATGACGGTCGCTCTCTGTCACAAGTTGTTGGTTTTCGCTTTTTAACCGGAGGTTCTCGAGTGGGTTAAGCTGGTGCAGTTTCTAAATCATGGACCCATATATGTAAGTTGGGGTGTTGTCCGAGCCACGTCTTTACTAGTGCCCGATCACCCCGGGATCGCTTCCATGCCTAAAGGGACAATTTGATATCATTCTTGCTTGGGGCGAAATTTGTCTCTGCTAAAACATGAAGGGGTGACTATCAAGGCAAGCTTTCTTATCTTCTTCTCTAAATACGTGCATGTAAACTAGAAATATATTCCTATAAATATGTACATACACATACTAAAATACATATTTATGCACACTCTACGTAGGGGTAGGGCACAGTAATTGAGGTCAATTCAGATCTCGGAACGAAGCTGAATTTCCGGTTTTCTGAGCTTCGCTCAAGCCGTGTCTTACTCAGGCTTGACCTTTGCCGCCTACGAAGCAGAATTGCGTCTTCTCATAGTACCTCACAGTCTCTTCCACACAAACAAACATGCACCGAGTTATCTAGGTTAATGTGAGAAATGCATTTAATAGAAGAAAAGGTTCGTTTTCTCCAAAACAAAAGTAAATAGTATTAAAATTTCGCAACTCACTACAAGAAGGGAAAAGAAATTGGAGAAACACGCAAATATCGAGACTAACCTTGCACAAAATGAAGCTCGGAGTAGATCAGGAGACGAGCGGAGGTCGATTGGAGTAACGATAGCGATTATGAAGGGATGCTGTCATCGAGATGTGACTTACGTGGGTGTTTTCGGTTGGCAAGTGCCTTAAAAACACGTTTTGACTGATTTTTTGTGGTTTAAGGATGGCAGAGTGGATAAAGGTGTCGTGCCCCTTTGAACTCAGTAACATGCAATCATTGGTTCAATTGTCGGCAACTCTGTTCCATAGAGAACTAGTTCTCTGTGTGTGTCCTAATCTCAAACGTGTAACGTGGCCTAGGTCATGGGTGCTGGGGAAGCAATCGTATTGTGACAAGGACGAGAGGTGTAGATCAAAGACTGATTGTCTGGGTGTACCCGGAGCTCGGTCTTTCTTTGTCTTGTATAACTGATAATTAGACACCAAGTTTCTCGTTCACTTTGGCCCCCTTGGCGAAATTAATAGAGGCCAATTAATGGTGAAAATTAGGCACCTTGTCTTTTAGTGCTTTCCGTGAGGCATAGAAAATGGGGACTATAACTTGGGACTGAGAGGCCATTAGGGTGACGCAGAGACCAGAGAGAGAAAAAAAGTGACCACTTACATACATAATGGGAGTATGTATCAGGAGCAAGGGAAAAGAGGTTCAAGCTTAGATGTTGTGTAGACAGAGTCCAGGATGAGCAGTTGGCTGACTCATTTTCCGTTGCATTGGCGAATAATTGGAAGTTGAAGCTCAATGAATTCATTAGTAGTTTCTCGAAATTAATAAGGTATTATTAATATTTTTGCCAAATATATGAATTGAACCGTATTAATTTTGAGAAACTATTAATAAATTTACTAAATTCGTCCTAGAATCGATTATTCGCAAATAAAACAGAAAATCGAGGTAACCAAAGTAGTTAGTTTGCAACTTGTTAGTTAATAATTTGGTTCACAATTAATACCCATGTTACTGTCAACATTTGAATTAAATTTACAGTATTGCATATCTTATTTAGTTTGGGGTTATTATTTCGTTAAAGGTAATTACTTAAAAAAAATTAATTGATGTTATTATGTCAATAATATATATATATATATATATATATATATATATATATATATATATTTATATTAGTTTTATAAGACTTAGCTTCCCATCACAAAACTTACAGTAGCTTCACACAAAATAATGATAAGTAATGCATGATAATTAATAACAGATAAGTTGTACACATACAAGGGGTGGTCAAAAAGTTTTGCGAATTGGTAGGGCAAAACAGAGGAAAGAGGGTGGCTGTGTTTGTGGGGGTGTTAGGAAAAGTTATGACAAGTCAGGACCTGCAACCGCACGCTCCTGCCTCGTCTATTTATGAAGGAGTAGCTGATCGCAGATCGTCAATAATAAATTTTTCAACAATGGAGAAGGTTGAGCACCGCGCAGTGATCATATTTTTGACCAAGGAAGGCAAGAATGCAAAAGAGATCCATGAACGCATGGTTGCAGTGTATACCGACACCGCTTCTTCCTATGCAACCATTGCTCGTTGGAATAGGGAGTTTCGTCATGGTCGTGAGCCCCTTGAAGATGACCCCCGTCAAGAACGCCCGTCCGACGTGACCAAAGGAGACAATGTGGCCCATGTGGAGAGGATGATCCTAGAAAATTGACGGTTGAAGGTCAAAGAAATCGAGCGAGAACTTGTAATATCACATGGAAATGTTATGAACATCATCCACGACAATTTGGCCATGACCAAGGTCTCTGCCCGTTGTGTCCCTAGAAACCTGACGCCCCATGATCGACTTCAACGTCGTCAAAGTCCACAAGGCCAGAGTTGCACAAGCTGCCCAGCGCGAGTCCGGATTCGAGGAGCTCAACCATCCCCCCTACAGTCCAGATATGGCCCCTAGCGAGTACTTTTTATTTGGCCAGCTCAAGGCTGCACTGCGTGGACGCCGGTTTGGGGACGACGAAGATGTCCAGCTCGTCGTCCAGGAGTGGATTGAACAGCAGTCGAGAGATTTCTGGTTGTCGGGAATTCGAAGCCTCAGGGACAAGTGGCGCAAGTGCATTGGAGTCAATGGTAGTTATGAGGGGCGGTCAATAAGTTTTGCAATTCAGAAAAAAGGAAACGAGATACGAGGAAAAGTGTTTTATTATTTTTCAATATAACTACCATCGACAACCAGAAGAAAGGGAGAAGGAGGGTAGAGGAGACAAGAGGGGTAGTGAAGAAAGAGATGAAAAGAGGAAGGGAGAGAGGAATAGAGAGAAGGAGAAGGGGGAGATGGAGAAAGAGAGAGAGGGTAACGGCAGAGAGATGGCGAGGGAAGAGAGAGGGGGAGAGTAAGAGTACAGAGGGGGAGACAGAGAGAGAGGAGAGATTGAGCGGGACAGAAAGGGAGAATAGAGACGAGGGAAATGAAAAGAGTGTTAGAATGGAGAGAGAGGTGAGGAGAGAGTAGATAGATAGGGGGAGAGAGGAGAATAGAAAAGGTAAGAAAGGGGGACAAAGAGGGAGATAGGGGTAAAGAGAGATCTGGAGAAAGAAGGAGAGAAAGTAGGATGGAAAGAGGGAAGAGAAGTGAAGAGAGAGTGAACGGAGACAGAGAACGAGATAGAGAGAGAAGGAAGTAAAAATAGAAGGAGATTGAAGGAGGGAGAGTGGGCAGGGGGAGCACCAAGGAAAGAAAGTACCCTAGAAGACCTTACGGTCCAATCTAAGAGTGTACCTTTGGACTAGCAGTTGAGCGGGCACATCTCTCCTCAAATGCCCTACGTCCTTAAACGGCCACTTTTCAAGACCCTGTCTAGTCTTGACTTGAACTGGTCAACAGATTCACTGTTGACAACTTCCACTGGAAGTGCGTTCTAACTACCGCAGATACTGTACGTGAAAAATTTTCCACACAGATCGCAGTTGTAACGCTTCAGGTTAAGTTTAAAGCCGTGATTTCTTGTTTTTCTCTCAGCAAGTGTGAAAATATCCCTGTAGTCAACATTGTCAAACCCTTCGAGTATTTTGAAAAATTCGATGAGCTGACTACGCAGTCTACAGTTGTCCAACGAGAACAGATCTAATTCCCTTAATCTATCTTTATAACTTTTATGTTTGATAGAAGGAATCAGTTTGGTTGCCCTGGCTTGCACACGTTCCAATCTGGCGATGTTCTTTCGAAATGAAGGACTCCAAAATTGTACGGCATATTCTAGGTGTGTTCGGACAAGTGAGTTGTACAATCTCCTTGTTCCCATATCTAAACTGGCGATTTATGTAGCCTAGCATCTTTTTGGCCTTTTTATCCGCCTCAATGAACTGTTTTGAGAACGCGAGGTCACTAGTGATTGTTACACCCAAGTCCTTCTCAGTGTCGGTGGATTTAATACCAGTACCCTTAAGGATATACTGAGATTAGGGATTTCGGTGGCCGATATGCATTACTTTGCATTTGTTTACGTTAAAAGGCATTTGCCACGTGTCCGACCACTCCCCAATCTTCGCAAGATCTTCATACAGGCGGGCAGTATTTCCATCCTTTGCAACGTTCATACCAAGCTTGGCATCGTCGGCAAATTGGGAAATCTTGGCAACCATGTCACCGTCCATGTCGTTGACGTAGATGATGAATAGTACTGGTCCCAGGACAGAACTTTGAGGCACCCCGCTAGTAACGGGCCCCCACTCAGAAGCCTGTCCATTCAGCACTACCCGAGGGATGGGGATCTAGAGAAGGAAGAAGAGAGACGTTGGATAGATGGGAGGGGATCGAGAGGAAGTAAGAGAAGAAGGGGAATATATGTGAGAGAGAGCGAGAGAGATAGGAGGGGAGAGAACGAGGAAGATAAAGAGGAAGAGAGAGATGGAGTGAGAAGCAGAGTAAGCGACAGCGAGGAGGAAAGTGACACAGAGAAAAAAAAATAGACAGGGAACGGGAGCAAGATAGAGTGAGGGAGAAAATGGAGACGGAGAGAGTTAAATAGGGAGAGTAAGGGTGAAGTGAGTGAGGTGGGAGAGAGAGAATTGGAGAGAGAAAAAGGGAATGGATCTGGTAAGAGAGATCAGAACAAAGACTGAGTGGGAGAGAGAGGGAGAGAAGGAGTGGGAAGATAGGAGCACGGAGAAAGAGGGTGAGAAAGAAGAAGGGGGAGGGGAGAGAGGAGAAAAAGGGTGTGTAAGAAGGAGGGAGTGAGAGTAGAGATAAGGTGATAAAAAGGGAGAGAGAGTGATTGAAAGAGAGTGGATGATATCGAGAGAGATGGAGGCAGGTGGTACAGAGAACGAGAAAGAGAGGGAAATAGAGGGAGAGAGGGGAGAAATAGAGGAAGAGATAGAAGATAGATAGGGCGAAATATTGGAGAGGGGAAAGATAGAGTTTGGAAGAGTGAAGGGAGAGAGGAGATAGAGAGGGAGAAAGATTGGAGAGAGAAGAGAGAAAGTTGGGAAGAGTGAAGGGAGAGATGAGATAGAGAGGGAGGAAGATTAGAGAGGGGAGAGAGAGAGGTAGTAAGAGTGAAGGGAGAGTGATAGAAGTAGAGAGAGAGAGAGGTAGGAAGAGTGAAGGGAGAGTGACAGAAGTAGAGAGAGAG
Organism: Ceratothoa steindachneri; assembly: GCA_963969495.1. NCBI lineage: Eukaryota > Metazoa > Arthropoda > Malacostraca > Isopoda > Cymothoidae > Ceratothoa > Ceratothoa steindachneri. The sequence goes on from OZ018317.1 coordinate 221,946,741, forward strand.
TTACAAGGAAAGTAAGTAGTTCAAGAGACCATTCCATCTAGTACAACGGAACTAAAGGGTCTTTCAATAAGGCCACTCGATTTTTAAATGTAAATAAAACAAATTGTGTGTGATATATGCACTCAATTTATTTTGAATTTAAAGGTAAATTTTATGGCATTAAGTGTGAAATATGACGTCATTCAAATGTCCGCCGCGGCTTCGCTTGGTAGAACGTATTCGGGCGGCTCAATTTTCGATGACTTTGTCGCATAAATCTGGCTGCATTTGCTGGATGGTGTTCGTTATGTTGACTTTGAGGACATCAACTGTTTGCGGATTATTCGCATAGATCTGCGATTTAAGGTAGCCCCAAAGAAAGTAGTGTAATGGCGTTAATCGCATGATCTCGGTGACCAGTTGACGTCGCCGCTGCGCGAGATGACCCTGCCGTGAAATCGCTGGTGCAAAATGACTATCGTGGCGTGCGCAGTGTGTTACGTAGCGCCGTCCTCTTGGAACCACATGTCATCAGGATCCATATCAGGCATATAATCCAGTTGAGGCCACAAAAAGTGGCTTATCATCGATTTGTAGGTCTCGCCGTTGACGGTTTGGCAATCCCATCTTCGTTCTCAAAAAAATACGGACCGATGATTCCGTTCGACGAAAATTGGCACCAAACAGTGACTTTGTTGGGATGCAATTAGTGCTGGTGTATCTCATGTAGATTGTTTTCGTCACAAATGCAATAATTTTGCTTGTTCACAAATCCGTTCATCCAAAGTTGGGCCTCGTCGCTGAAGATGATTTTGGGGGCAAATTTGGGCAACTTCCAACTGCTCTAGAGCCTAATCAGTGAACACACGGCGTTGTCTATGGTCGTTTACCTTAAGTTCCTGGGTAAGTTAGATTTTTTACGGGTGCAGACCCAAGTCCCTACACATAATTCGCCAAACTGAAGTCGCAGAAAGGCCAAGTTCTTGTGAACGACGAAAATTTGACTGCCTCGGATTTTCCCGTACACTCTCATTTAGGGCAGCGATGTTTTCAGCAGACCTTGCGTTTCGGCGACGTACGGGTGATGGCTGATTGTTGATCGACCCTTTTGCCTCGAATTTGGCCACCAAGCTTCAAACAGTGGACTCGGCAGGACGATTGTGACGAGGATAGAAATCATGTAATACGCGGAACGTTTGTCGAACGGAACACTGATTTTGATAATAACATTTGATGATTTGCACAGGCTGTTCAACGCTATAACTTTCCATCGTGACTTGCTAAGTACTACTGAACAGTTCACAGTGAGGTTGTCAGATGTCGCTTTAACAACATGGCCACTATCGTTTAACAAAGCTTGAGCGTCCTTGTTGAAAGACCATATACTTATGTCTTGTTTCTGAATAATTAAAATCCTACGTAATTATCATAGCATAGAAAAGATGGAGTTTCACCTCACGCATCCACTTCCGAGCCTAAAAAAGTAAAGCATATCCCTGGTAAAGTTGAAAACTAGCCACCACCAGGAAATTTTAACAGGAAAGCAGAACACATTAAAATATACAATGAAATAATATTGACATATCTTGCTAATATAAACTTAGAACATGCTAAAAATATTTATCAACATGCAATGATTTCTAACTTATATTCTGATATTTCTTATTAAGTCCAGTCTCATTTTAAAAGCATAACATAAAAATATATAAAATATCTTGTTAATATATTGAAACAGATAATGATACTATCTTACTTCTGTAAATCCCGAACATGTTTTTTTGTTTTGTTTTACATTTTGATCAACATGCAATGATTTATCAATTATTATCTAATAATTTTATTTGCTAGGTTCATTCTAATCGTAAAAGTCACTCAACAAAGGACACTAATACTTCCCATTGAAGATGCTAACATTTCTATAGGATATTTTGAGAAATACACAAGTCCAAGAATTTTTTTTTATTGGCAAAAGTTGAGATAAACATATATACGATAGTTTTTTAATAAACCAAAACAAATAATAACAAATAAAAAATCTTACTAATCTAAATATGAACATGCTTTTTTTTCCGTTTTATCAACATATAATGTCTTGTTATCTAATGCTTTTTATTTATTTGCCCAATCTAGTTTTAAAAATGTCAACTGATCTTCTAGACACCACATCTTCGAGTAACTGGTACCAGATGCTTACAATTTTGTATGAAAACAAAGTTTCCACATAAATTTGTTCGGCACGCGAGAGAGAAGGAGAGAGAGAGAGATAGATAGTAACAACAAGGAGTAACAACAAGGAAAGAAGGTACCCTAGGAGACCTTACGGTCCATTCAAGGAGGGTACCTTTGGACTAGCAATCGAGCGGGCACATGGCTGCTCAATTGTTTTGCGTCCCTAAACGGCTACTTTTCAAGACCTTGTCTAGTCTTGACTTGAACTGGTCAACAGATTCACTGTTGACAACTTCCACTGGAAGTGCGTTCCACATACCGCAGATACTGTAAGTGAAAACATTTCCACACAGATTGCGGTTGTAACGCTTCAGTTCAAATTTGAAGCCGTGATTGCGCGTTTTGTTCTCACTCAGTGTGAAAATATCCCGGTAGACAACATTGTCGAACCCCCGAAGTATTTTGAAGACTTCAAAGAGCTGACCACACAGTCTACGGGTTTCAAGCGTAAACAGATCCAATTCCCTTAGTCTATCCTCATAACTTTTATGTCGGATAGAGGGAATCAGCTTGGTTGCCCTGGCTTGTACGCGTTCCAATCTCGCGATGTCCTTTCGCAATGAAGGACTCCAAAATTGTAGCGCATACTCCAGGTGCGGTCGGACAAGTGAGTTGTACAGGCACAGGACAATCTCCTGGTTCCGATAACCAAACTGGCGCTTAATATAGCCTAGCATCCTTTGGGCCTTTTTCTCTGCCTCAATGCACTGTTTCGAGAACTTGAGGTCACTAGTGATTGTTACACCAAAGTCCTTCTCAGTGTCACTCGATTCAAGAGAAGTGCCCTTATGGATATACTGAGATTAGGGGTTTCTGTGGCTGATATGCATCACTTTGCATTTCCCCACGTTAAAAGGCATTTGCCACGTGTCCGACCACTCTTCAATCTTCCCAAGATCTTCCTGCAGGCGGGCAGTATTTCCATCCTTTGCAACGTTCATACCAAGCTTGGCATCGTCGGCAAATTGGGAAATCTTGGCAACCATGTCACCGTCCATGTCGTTGACGTAGATGATGAATAGTAGTGGACCCAGGACTGAACCTTGAGGCACCCCGCTAGTAACGGGCCCCCACTCAGAAGCCTGTCCATTTACCACCACCCGTTGCCGTCTGCCACTTAGCCAGTTCTCGATCCAGCCGGCTACTTTTCCGTCTATGCCCAACGCTCGCACTTTCCGGAGAAGGCGGCGGTGTGGTACCTTTTCAAAGGCTTTCTGAAAGTCTAAATAGGACACATCCACCGCCTTGTCCCGATCGTGCCCACTAAATACGAAGTGGAAGAATTCCACAAGGTTCGTCAGGCATGACCGTTGCCTTCGGAAGCCGTGCTGGGAACTCCTCAGTAGCAGGTTTGACTCTGAATACGACGTCACTTTGTCCACCATGATACTTTCCATGAGTTTACCGACTACCGAAGTCAGACTGATAGGTCGGTAGTTCAACGGTTGGTTACGGTCTCCTTTCTTGAAGATCGAAGTCACCTCCGCCTCACGCTAGTCTCTAGGAACGCATTTGGTCCGGATTGACATGTCAAAGATAGCGCACAGATGTCGTGATACTTCATCGCACACTTCCTTTAACACTTTAGGTAGAAACCCGTCCGGTCCAGGGGACTTATTCGTCTTTGGGTCAGCGATCTTTTTCTTTATTTCTCTTTCGGTGAAGTCCATTGCCTCCAGCTTTTTCCCCGAGTAGGAATCTGTCGGCTGGGGAATGGGACCACATTCTTCAGTAAACACTGAAGAGAAGTAGTCGTTGAGGAGGTTAGCATTTTCTGCATCTGAATGCTTTAATGTCCCCTCCTCATTCCTGAAAGGGCCAATCGTTCGACGGATTAGTTTACGGCTGTTCACATATCCAAAAAACTCCTTGGGATTCTCTTTACAGAGTCTAGCCACTCGGAGTTCCTCAGACCACTTAGCTGCCCTTATGCTGGACTTCACTCTCCTGGCTAGCCTCCGGTATTCGTCAAAGTCACCCGAGATCTTCGATTGCTGGTACACATTTCTCTTCTCCCTAAGCAGTTGGCCGATTTCTCGATTAAACCACTTTGGTTGAACAGAAGACCGACGGGGGCATTTCAGAGGGATAAAACGCGATTGAAGACTCATGAATGTGGTTTTGAAACTGTTCCAAGAGTCTTCAACAGCCTCGCACACTTCTAGCCTCGCGTCAGTCAGTCCCGCGCGTAGACCTGCAAAGTCTGCTCTTCTCAAATCGAGTTTCCTTGATTTCCTAGTTGCAGGCTCTGCCTTGGGGACTTTGACTACAAATCTAATTAGTCGGTGGTCACTGCCACCGAGCTCTTCGCCAACAGAGAGGTCCTCAACGATGTCATCCTCAGAGGTGAAAACCAAGTCGAGGATATTGTCTCCTCTCGTTGGCTTTCTCACCCATTGAGTGAGGAACTCGTTGTTCGTGAACTCCAGGAGTAGTGCGTTCTCGCCACAGGGTTCTCTGGTTTCCCAGTCAACTTGTGTGTTGAAATCACCCATGACGATACACACTCTGTCTTCGACAAGTTCTCCTAGTAGCTGGTGCAGATCTCTGTCCTGTTTAACGAGTTGGGCAGGAGGTCTATTAAGCACTAGGGTCTTGTATTGGGCAGGACCTATCTCTAGATCAACACCTAGTAGTTCATGGTTGGATACGATGTTGCAATCCGTCGAGTTGAGAGTATCCTTGACATACAACATCCCACCGCCACCCTCTCTGTCTGGCCTTTCTTTCTGAAAGAGCTGATAACCGGGAAGCGTGAATTCACCTTCAAAATTTCGGCTTAAGGTTTTAATCCACGTCTCCGTTATGGCCACTATCTCAGGTTCCTCTGTTGCTACGAGGCCACGGAGCTCAAGAAACTTATTCCTGATTGACCTCGCGTTGAACAGAAAAAATTTTAGGGAGTCCCCCAGTGCAGGACTCCCTACGCTCTTCCGTTTCCGGGCTTCTTTTGTGTGGCAGTACCCCTCTTTGCCACATCTAAGAACGTCGTTCCAGGAGTGACACGGGCATACTGTTTTATCTCCGCCTTCACTCTGGGTCGGCCGCTCCTTTGCGCCTGCTCTACGACATCCTGAATTAAGTTACAGAGTACAGCCTTTACCTTGAATGGAAGGTGCACTCCATCCCTTTGGTAAAGGTCGTTTTGACCGTAAAAGGTGCGGTAAGGGTCCAGAAAAAAGACCCCTACCGCCGTACAGAGGTCAGACAGGTGCTGGTTCAAAGTCACGTTCCTAGAGTGAGCTGTCCGGCTAGGACCTCTTCTTGGGAGCATCTCTCAACGATTCGTTTGCGAGTTCTCAATCCACAGTCGTCCACGGCTCCCATGACCGTGTTAAGAATTTTCTCGCTGGGGCCTACTTTGCCTCCTCGGAGGTAGAGGTCATTCCCACTCACCATCAGGGCAACGACTGAATTCTCGGAGATCTGAGATTTCTCAGCCTCTACCCTGATGTGGTGGTTTCCGCGCCCTGGCTGGCAGCATACCTCCACACTAGTGCAATGGCGGGCCGCTAGCAGGAGCTGCAAACCTTGTGCTTGGAAATCGCCCACAAGGGTAACCCTCGGACATTTCCGTGCAGAGGTTTGAGGCTTTCCTTGCGGAAGCGAACTCTTGGTTCCCTCTTTCTTCTCCATCTTATTTTTCTTGTTCTTCTTTTTCTTATTCATCTCTTCCCCCTTATCTTCCTTTGTTACATACTCTTCTGTTTTTCTCTTTTCTTCCTCTGCTTCAACTTTCTCTTTTTCAGCTTCTACTTTATCTTCTGTTTCAACTTTCTCTTTTTCAGCTTCTACTTAATCTTCTGTTTCAACTTTCTCTTCTTCCTGTTTCTTTCCCTTCCTTTTCTTTTTCTTTGAGGGTTTATCCATAGCATGCGGACTTAGCTCAGGGGGTAATACTGCAGATGCAGTGTTTAGTACAGGGCTTGACTTTAGCTCTGCTATTCTGACCTCAAGCCTGCGAATCAGTCCGACGTGTTCTAATTCGAGGCTGCTTATTTTTTCCTCTAACTTCCTGGATCTTTCCTCGGAAACCCTGCATGTTTCCTTTAGCTCCTTAATTTGGCCGTTTAAAATACAGTCGGTGCCGGAACTGGCCGGGTGGCATTTCGAAAAACACCCCTCCGGAAAGTCCACGCACCACTTATCTATGTGACATATTGCGCACGTGTATTTTAGAGCTCCTGGTCCTTTCTTGCCGGTCATTTTGAACACTTTCTCTCTTTCAAAACTTTGCGACCAATCAATGATAAAAAGGGGGGGTTGGTGAGTTCTCCCCACGTGAGTCGCTCCCACCTATTGATCGGAGTCGTTTCGGAGTCTTCCAGAAGGCACGCTCCATGTGCTGCTGTTCGTCCGACCGAGTCGTCAAGCCTCGGCGTGCCCTGGCTCCCAACCAAGCAGCACAGACGGTCCCCGAAGGGGCCATCGATTTTTTCACCAGGTGAACAACAACGAAGCACACCCCTTACTAAACTCCTACTAGTTCCCTTCACAACGGCCAGAATCTCGGAGCAGCGTTCAATGGATATCCCGCCCCACCAAGAGACTCGACCCAAGGCTTTTTATTGGCCTGGCAACCAACCTGGGAACAAAGGGACGTCACCTCGGAACGATGCTACCGGAGGAAACCGTCAACGGGCCCTGGAAACGGTCAATAATTACGCGCAAGGGAAGGGGTTAACGGGGCACTACCCTCATCCCATTCATCGTGCCCCAACGCCTAGGACACCTCTAGTCCTAGTCTCTCGCAACCAGTGAACGTCGATTGGCGTTGTTTATAGAGGTTCCGAAGCCTCTCTTCTGACGCGTGAGGTAGCTGCCAGGTTCTTATATGTAGATAAAGGGAAAAAAGGAAAAGAGTGACATGATAGGAGTAGGCTTTTTTTGTTTTTTTTCTTTTTGTATAAGTGGGAGAGATAGGATGAAAGTAAAAAAGGAGAATGATAGAGTAGAAAAAGGAAGGAATGACGCACTTAGTCTCGAATCTCATTTTCGACCAAATCGACATGGGAAGCCCTACCAGGGGTACCCAGAAGAGGTACCCCCGCCGACATAGCTCGAAAAGTCAAAGGTAAACACAAGCTCTCTTCCCGCGACAAGGGGGCGTCACCTCTCCCGCTACTTTCTTAATGAGAGAGAGAGAGTAATAAGGAAAATAAGTACCCTAGAAGACCTTACGGTCCATTCAGTGAGGGTACCTTTAAGCTAGCTGTCGAGTGGGCCCATCCCCGCTCAATTGCCTCACGTCCTCCCTAAACGGCCACTTATCAAGACTTTGTCTAGTCTTGTCTTGAACTGGTCAACAGAATTGTTGTTGACAACCTCCATCGGAAGTGCGTTCCAGCTACCGCAGATACTGTACGTAAAAATTTCCCACACAGATCGCGGTTGTAACGCTTCAGCTCAAGTTTAAAGCCGTTATTTCTTGCTTTGCTCTCATTAAGGCTGAAAATATCCCTGTAATCAACATTGTCGTACCCTCGAAGTACTTTGAAAACTTCGATGAATTGACCACGCAATCTACGGGTTTCCAATGAGAACAGATCTAATTCCCTTAATCTATCTTTATAACTTTTATGTTTGATAGAAGGAATCAGTTTTTTTGCCCTAACTTGCACGCGTTCCAATCTCGCGATGTCCTTTCGAAATGAAGGACTCCAAAATTGTACGGAATACTCCAGGGGCGGTCGGACAAGTGAATTGTACAAACAGAGTCCTATTTCCTTGTTCCGATATCCAAACTGTCGCTTTAAATAACCTAGCATCCTTTGGGCTTTCTTCTCCACCTCAATACACTGCCTCGAGAACTTGAGATTACTAGTTATAGTTACACCCAAGTCCTTCTCAGTGTCGGTAGATTTAAGAGCAGTGCCCTCAATGATATAATGAGATTAGGGATTTCGGTGGCCAATATGCATCACTTTGAATTTGTTTACGTTAAAAGGCATTTGCCACGTGTCCGAGCACTCCCCAATCTCCCGAAGATCTTCCTGCAGGCAGGCAGTATTTCCATTATTTGCAACGTTCATACCAAGCTTGGTATCGTCAGCAAATTTAGAAATCTTGGTAACCATGTTACCGTCCATTTTGTTGACGTAGATGATAAATAGTAGTAATCCCAGGGCAGAACCTTGAGGCGCCCCGCTAGTAAAGGGCACCCACTCAGAAGCCTGTCCATTCACCACCACCCGTTGCCGTCGGCCACTTAGCCATTTCTCGATCCAGCCGGCTACTTTTCCGTCTATGCCCAACGCTCGCACTTTCCGGAGAAGGCGGCGGTGTGGTATCTTTTCAAAGGCTTTCTGAAAGTCTAAATAGACCACATCCACCGCCTTGTCCCGATCGTGCCCACTGAATACGAAGTGGAAGAATTCCACAAGGTTCGTCAGGTATGACCGTTGCCTCCGGAAGCCGTGCTGGAGACTCCTCAGTAGCAGGTTTGACTCTAAATGCGACGTCATTTTTTCCACCATGATGCTTTCCATGAGTTTACCGACTATCGAAGTCAGACTGATAGGTCGGTAGTTCGACGCTTGGCCACTGTCTCCTTTCTTGAAGATAGGAGTCACCTTCGCTTCACGACAGTATCTAGAAACGCATTCGGTCGAGATTGACATGTTGAAGATTGCACTCAGGTGTCGTGACACTTCATCGCGCACTTCTTTCAACACTTTAGGTAGAAACTCATCCGAGACCACACTCTTCAATAAACACTGAAGAGAAGTAGTCGTTGAGGAGGTTAGCATTTTCGGCATCTGAGTGTTTTAATGTGCCCTCCTCATTCCTCAAAGGGCCAATCGTTCGACGGATTGGTTTACCGCTGTTTACATATCCAAAGAACTCCTTGGGATTCTCTTCACAAATTCTTGCCACTCGGTGTTCCTCAGAACACCGAGATCTTCGATTGTCGGTACACATTTCTCTTCTCCCTAAGCAGTTGCCGATTTTTCGATTAAACCATTTTGGTTGAACAGAAGACCGACGGGGGCATTTCAGAGGGATGAAACACGATTGAAGACTCGTGAATGTGGTTTTAAAACTATTCCACGAGTCTTCAACAGCCTTGTACACTTCTAGCCTCGCGTCAGTCAGTCCAGCTCGAAGACCTGCAAAGTCCGCTCTTCTCAAATCAAGTTTCCTTGATTTACTAGTTGTAGACCCTGCCTTGGGGACTTTGACTACAAATCTAATTAGTCGGTGGTCACTGCCACCGAGCTCTTTGCCAACAGAGAGGTCCTCAACGATGTCATCCTCAGAGGTGAAAACCAAGTCGAAGATATTGTCTCCTCCCGTTGGCTCTCTCAACCATTGAGGAGGGAACTCGTTGTTCGTGAACTCCATGAGTAGTGCGTTCTCGCCACAGGGTTCTCTGGTTTCCCAGTCAACATGGGTATTGAAGTCACCCATGGTGATACACACTCTGTCTTTTACAAGTTCGCCCAACAGCCGGTATAGACTCTTGTCCTGTTCTAAGAGTTGGGCAGGGGGTCTGTAAAGCACCAGAGTCCTGTATCTGGCCGGACCTATCTCTAGGTCTACACCTAGTAGCTTATGGTTGGATACGATGTTGCAATCCGTCGAGTTGAGAGTATCCTTGACATACAACATCACACCACGACTCTCTCTCTCTCTCTCTCTCTCTGGCCTATCTTTCAGGAAAAACTGGTAACTGGGCATCGTGAATTCACCTTCAAAATCTCGGCTTGAGGTTTTCATCAACGACTCCGTTATGGCCACCATCTCAGGTTCTTCTGTTGCTACGAGGCCACGGAAGCTCAAGAAACCTGTTCCTGATTGACTTCGTATTAAACAGAAAAACTGTCATGGAGTCCCCATGTGTTGGACTCCCTACTCTCTTCCGTTTACCGGCTTCTCTGTTTTCGTGGTCGCACCCTTTTTGACGACCTCCGAGAAGGTCGTTTCAGAAGTGACACTGGCCTGCTGGCACACATCCGCTTTCGCTCTGTTTTGAACGCTCCTTTGGATGCGTTCCACGACATCTTGAATTAGGTTGGCGAGAAAGGCCTTCCATTTAATGGAGAGATGTACCCAACCCATTTGGTAGAGGTCATCTCTACCGATAAAGGTACGATAGTTGTCCACGAAGAAGACTCCTTCTGCCGTACAGAGATCCGCCAACCGTCGGTTCGCTGCAAAGTTTCTCTCGTGAGCGATTCGGGATGGACCTCTTCTCGGAAGCATTCCAACCACGACACGTTTGCGAGTTTTAAGCCCTATGTCATCCACGGCTTCCATCACCGTTTAGGATGGCCTTACCAATGAGGCCAACCTATCTCCCTCTGAGGTAGGGGTCGTTGCCACTCACCATCAGAGCGACAACTGAATTCTCAGAAATCTGAGCTTTCTCTGCTTCTACTTTGATGTTGAGAGAGAGAGAGAGGAAGAGGGAGAAAAAGAAGAAGAATGAAAGAGAGGGAGAGAGATAAAGATGGAGAAGGAGGGAGAGAAGGAGAGAGAGAAGGAGGGAGAGAGAGAGGGAGATGAAGAGAGAAAAGGAGTGGGAGAGGGGGAGACAGATGGGGAGAGATATGGGGGTAGACTGAGAGTGAGTGGGATGAGGAGAGAGTGAAGTATATAGAGAGGGAGAGGCAGATAGATAGGAAGAGTAATAGAGTTTGAGAGAGACAAGGTGAGATAGCGAGGAAGATAGAGTGAGGGAGAGGAAAAGAGGGAGAGAGAGTGGTGGAGAGATAGTCAAGTAATAGAAGCTGAGAAACATCCTCGACATAAAAATTGGTATATTTGGGGAATAGTTTTTACTGGGAAAAAAACTTTGAATAGTTCTATTATTAATAAAAACAAATGTTCATTCTAATTGGCAATTTCAAGAAGTATGAAATATTGGATTTGTTTTGGTTTAGCTTTTCTTTCAGTTTTATGGAAATAAATATCGGTTAAAAATTGTTCAAACATTTTTCTACGAGTATATACAGGTTGGCTCCCCCAATTTGAACCGTTTTTGAGAAGCAAATATCCCAATAACCAATGCAGCTAGAGACATGAAATCAAAAGAAATGAAAGAAGAATAGTCATCAAGTCCTTTAATAACTCAATTAGCCTTTAAAAATAATGTAAAAAACATGTTTCTTTAATTTTCTATATTACAACCTTTAAAAAGTTCAAAATTCTGAACTAAATTTTAATGAATGGTTCAATATACCCTTCTTTATGGGAGCCACTCTGCATAGTGCAGAGTAACTGATATAAGTTTTTCTCCATTACCTGCAGGTTTATAGATTTACTTAGCATTGCCAATGTTGTGTTTATTAAGTTAATACTCTGAACAAGTGTCAAAAAACATAAAAACAATAATTTTGGACATGAACATCTAACAAATAAAGCAGTTTACTATACACCTCCGAAGTTTTTTGGGGGAAATACAGTCCGCATGGAGGAAGTTTAACTTCAGGGACATCTTGGCTCTAAGAGTATGGGAACTGTGCAGCAAGCGGTGTACGATGTCTTCGTAGTTCTCGGTGCGGTGATTGCCCAGGAAGTTACATACGACGTCAACGAATGCAAGCACAGCATTCATTTCATTCTGATTTAGGGTTTTAAGAATTTACCGTCCTCAATGACTGAACGAACTTTAGGATCATTCAATATACCAGCTTTCAATTTTGTTTTAGTTACCACCTTCTAATTTCACTGTCAGATATTGAAAATTCGCAATGGATGGGCTCATTGAGTTAATAAAATTCTCAACAAAGTTTGGGTTTAGAGGTGAGGTAGTGGGGGTAAGAAGGCCTTTTGTGGATCGACTAACTACGTCTTACTGCACATAAATCTACCTGAGGTATATTTAGGTTTCGGTGGTCATTCGCTTTGAATGTAATGCTTTTCATTGGTTCATCTATTCCATAAGCAGAGAAACCACAATATGCTTCGTATAACCACTTTCAAGACCCAGGAGTACACTTATGACTCAGGTCTGCGCATATCCACCACTAGTGAGCTTCATATTGTCGTAGCTTTCAGTCATTCCGCAAGCGCCTCTGTGATATGAACCGATGGAAGCTGGTTACCATTGTGCAGAAGAACGGATCCTAAAGTATTATCTCCGGAATCTATGAAAAGCCTCCATTCATTTGGTATGTATGGGCAGGTCTTGCAAAAGTCTCTCATCAGAGCATGACCATTGTCACAGCAACGAAGTTGTCCATCCATTCTGTACAATAGTGACAATTCCTCTTTTCTGTGACGTCCAGTAGTGACCCGCACACCACGCTGCAGTAAATTCGGTGGTTTCAGCGGCGATTCAAGAATCTCAACCTTTTTTACGGAAGATCAAGATTCTTAATTAAGGCATGTTGATCTTCATGAATGGGCAGTTGTGGTTCAATGGTTTTAGAGTCAACAGCATATCCACAACCACCTTGGCTTCCAGCTTTGGATTAATCACTTACTTCATTGTGATCTTGTGCTAATATTGGACTTGGAACCGGTAGCTCAAGACTGTGTTGCACTGTTCGAATTGCGCATGCCAGGTTGGGATACTTGATTCAACCTCACGTCTTTACTGAATAGTCCTTGATGTTGCAAAGGCTGTAGTAACATTTATTTTGTGATTCTTTGGTTCTAGCCAAACCATTTGTAGATCAAATGACAAGCCGGAAATTGTATGCCCTCGAACTTTATTCAGGTGAATAAAGGTAGCTGACAAGCTACATTAGGTCTCCCATAAAGATGATTGGGAAATCTGTGCCAAAGATTTTAAATAGGTTGTGCAGAAGAAGGTAACTTTTCCTTGGTGCTTGGTATCCCGTGGCTACTATTATTGGTATTAATTCCATTTCAATTTTCATGGCTAAGTATGCCTCATCCAAATTATTAACTTTTTTTTATTTCAGCCTTCTTCTTATTACTATAGGCGCCCCGTTATGACGGTTAAATGACGTTGTAATCAAACAATTTCATTGTTTTTTTCTTCGGATTCCCTCCGTGTTCTCATATTAATATTATCTCTGTGCTGAGGAATAAGCCGAGGGGTGGTTGGAGTTTTCCCCGACTCTTATATATATATATATATATATATATATATATATATATATATATATATATATATATATATATCCTACTATCACGAATGCGGAGGGGTCGTCGTACTAATCCCTATACTTCGTTCGGCTCGTGCCCTGAATGGGTTTATTGACTCAGAGTACTTAGCAGTTGGCTACGGAGGGATTGGAATAAACTTTGCCAGCAAGTGACCCAAAGGAAGTTAGATATACAGACAATATGAAAATAAAATTTTAATGAAAGCTAAACAAGAAAAATATATATATTCAAATAAGGTTCTTTGAGAAATAAATTAATAAATGAAGTTGGGATATATCACTTGGCTTGTAAATAACTGTTCACTATGTAAATCCCTATAGACTTTTAATGTTGGTAGGCTTCATGGTGAAGTTGGGGAATGTGAAAGGAAAGGGTTACCTTGGAACCTGATTTTCGGGATGCGCTGGTGAGTGAAGGTGGTGAGATAATGGGTGGAGACGATAAGGTAGGTTCTCCAGGGACCGACCTGATCCCACGATTCCGTCACGATTCTGGTGGAGAAGGCAGTGACAGGAGCTTCTTGTTAAAGAGGGCCCCACGCTCGTGAACTCCGAGGAATCTTGAGTGCCTCTGTGAGGGGGGCGAAGTGACCTATCGACGCGTAGGGTCACGGATAAAAGCCGAGATGTAGTTTTCTTGCTTAGGGAAACAGAGGGAGGCTGTTTGTAGCTTCACTCTAAAAACGTGAGTAAGAGCCTGGGTCCGCACTGACTTGCAGACCAACGGGGTAAGGAGCCTCCCTAACTGGGACCGATCTCCTCTCTGAAGACTCGGTGCTTCAACGATTTACCACAACACCGAGATAGATTGCAATTCCTGCTCCGCCAGACGCTGTGCAAGCTCTATTACCGAGTGTTAAAAGAATTCAACTTTTATACCTGAAACTCGGGAGAGGTTCACATGGCTCTGGAAGTAGATTTGGTGTCAAGCTCCCTTTTTAGGGTAAGAGCTGCTTGATTATCTCCTCCATTTCGTCCTTTGTAAACTTCCAGGAGCCAAGATGGGCTCTCATCTATCGATAACCAGTTCCGGAAGGAATGCGGTGGTTAGCTGAAATAGCCGGCGGGTTCTTCCGACCGGAGGCCACCAGACATCGAGCCGGAAGGGGAAGGTTTGATATCGCGGCCCGCCCGGAAGGGAGGTGGGGAAACGTGGGAGCCTTAGGCTATTCTCCTACACTCTGGCTCGATCTCTCTGAAGTTATTTCCTAATGTCGATGTTTTATCGATCCATCCTTGAGTGTTGATTTGCAGAATGCTTAGCTTTCTTCTCCTTTCTGGTTCCATTGTTTACTAAGTTGGATCGTTTAGGGTTTTTTGGACTTCTTGGGGGTCAATCTCTTTTTGGGTTCTGTTTCGTTGCCTTTAAACCTTCCATTCTTCATACTTTGAAATGTAGAATGGCAGAGACTAACGCAGTCGCCATGGTAGATTCGAATTTTATCCTCTATTAAGAGTTTTTGTACTTCTTCCTCGTCTTTTTCTCCTGTCTTTACTATGAATGCCCATTTGCATTTTCCTCCTTTAATTGCCTTAATGATGTCTTCCTGTTTATTCCCTCTCGGCAGGGGGTAGCATTTATCGCTGTAGACTTTAAGTTTTATTTCCTGTGCTTCCATGCGTACTAGTTTGTCTACTTCATTCGCATTGCCTCCCCCACTACGTGTCTTTGTTGTGTCTGTGGTTAAACTTTTAGCCCTAAATGTTTTCGCTCTAATGATAATCCTTTAAATTTTTTTTCGTTTTTTCATCCAAACATATTCCATTCATATACATGGCGTTGTTGTGTATATATCGTTTTAGGGATGAACATGTCTCTTATTAGTTGCCCATTGTTCTTTTTCCTGGCATTTTTCTGTCTTGTTTTTGTGTTTTTTCCATTAGTTTGTTCTATGTGAGGGTCGTTCTCTACGTATCTTTTTACCCTATATAAGGTTGTCTTCTCTATTTTCATGCTATTCCTTGAAAATGAGCATGCAAATATAGTTCGAAAGGGCTTGGATTCATCTTTTCATTTTCCTGTAGGTTATTTTTCATATTATTGCTTTCCTACCGTGCCACTTTGTGAGTTTTTTCATTATATATATATATATATATATATATATATATATATATATATATATATATATTAAAACCACACTTTACTAGAATCTATTAAATATAGGACTAGTTTTGATATTTCTCATTATCTTCAACAGTACAAATTTGTCCGATCCTTAAACGTCACAGCCACGAATATGCAAACGAGAATCATTTGTATTAATCATTCATTGTTCTCATGTCAGACTCAAACGCAGGGAAACTCACTCAAGAATGCTCTCCTTTGTCTTATGCTTCAGTGTGAGTATCAGGTGGCATTCCCACCTTTTCCCAGTCCTCCTAAAACCGCTCCCATAAGAATCGTCTCAACTGCTTGCTTAATTATCCTTATCAAATATTACTTCCATAAAAGTTCTTAACCCCAGACTTGACGAAGAGTAGAGAAATGCATCTTAGCCAATATTTTTGAAATTACAAGATTCAATTTAAACAATCCCAGATCTTAAGACAAACAAGAACTCGTCTTGATATGATGCTTTATGAAAAAAATGCTTTTTATTTAATCTCCCAGAGGGACTAAATATACAACATACAAACAAACACCTCGCACAGATATACGCGGATCTGTATTTCAGGTTTTACAACTTCTCAGGCTACGCCCAAAACGAATTCCCCAAACCCAATTGGCTGAGAAATGTTCGAGGTCAACTTCATATGATGAAAATCTAACGATTTTTTTTTAGAAAAAAGGGAATACTGAGTCAAACACGGATTATCCACTATTAAGATCATTATTTCAAAGGTCTATTCACTGTAGTACATTACTGATTAAATTGTAGCTTGCGTTCCACCCTTCTCAATAATCATTATTGTTCAATGAGGATCTTATACTTCTCATTCGTGATCACCTAACTCAGTCAAAATTGTACTAGATCCATCTTCAATCTTTCATAGCGAGTTATTAGGCTAAAGCAAATAATCCATTCGTGCTTTTACCCATTGCACCACATGGAAGGACACACACAACGAACTCGAGAGAGCGACTCAGGTACTCGTAAATAACGGATTCTCCAATAAAGAAATACAAACAGCCATAAGAATTAAAATGGAGAGATGGTACCTCTCAGAACCCCAGAATAACAGGAATACGGATAATAAAGATATTATAAAACTGTTCTACAAGAATACTATGAGCACAGAACGCCAAGCAGATGAAAGAGCCACCCAGGAACTTATAGACCGAGGAATAAAACCCATAAACGCCGAGAAAAAGATCGCACTAATCATCTATTATCAAAATAGACGTACTTCAACACTCTTCATTAAAAATAAATTCAAACCCCCGCTACAACCGGAACAAAGAACTCATCTGATATACTAGTACACATATAAACTAGGAGACTGTGAGCTCCTACCTAACTCGTATATCGGCATGAGCGAAACCACTCACTCAAGAAGAATGTCATACCATCTGAACAACGGTGCACCTAAAACAACATATACAGGAAGTACACGGAACATGCCTCAACTGAAAAATTATAGAAGAAAACACCAAAATTTTATACTATGCTCCCAACAGGCGTCAATTGCTCTTCCTTAAAGCTATATCTATCCAAGAAAAACAACCGAAGTTAAACATACAATCTAACTCCAATGAAACCCTCC